>CM059325.1:3623680-3641180 GCA_030340685.1 Protosalanx chinensis | reverse complement strand
ACCAGACCTGTCTGTCTTCACAGCATGGACCAGACCTGTCTGTCTTCAGAGCATGGACCAGACCTGTCGGTTTTCAGAGCATGGACCAGACCTGTCTGTCTTCAGAGCATGGACCAGACCTGTCTGTCTTCAGAGCATGGACCAGACCTGTCTGTCTTCAGAGCATGGACCAGACCTGTCTGTCTTCAGAGCATGGACCAGACCTGTCTGTCTTCAGAGCATAGACCTGTCTGTCTTCACAGACCAGACCTGTCTTCAAAGGAAACTCCAGCACCCAGAGAACCTTCACAAGTCAAGAATCAAATTGGACCCAGTTGTGTTTGGGAACCACGGCCTTCAAATGAAACTGTATCTTTGTGTCTGTACGATGATGCCAAGAGTCCAGGGCTGGAACAGCAGATGAAAGACCAGTTTAGAGTCTTGGATCTCCACGCCTGCTTCCTCCAATCTCCTCCTTCCAGCTGTTCTCCCCTGGGAGCATCTGAATTACCAGCGGATTGCCAACAGGATCCAGCGTGTGTAAGCGATCCCACCAATCCTCACAGCCCCTCGTTGGCCCTTTGGACTGTGAACTCCCAAAACGAATCGGGCCCTTTTTTGAGGATGGCCGGACTGAAAATGAAACGACGCCCCTACGAGGGATCGTATTCTGAGCCCGTGGAAGGAACAAACACGTTCCAGAGCGATGGAAGATTGATCGTTCTTGTTCCGCGCCCGCCGCTGTCTCCCTGATGGATTCCTTGAGAACATCCACGTACCTTCCAAGCAGGGCTGCTGATCCAGGCTGGTGGAGTTTCACGGCACGCAGCACACGCTAGCGTCACGTCAAGACTTGTGAGACGGGCGTTTCTGCAAAACGTATCAAAAATACGCACCCTCTGCCTTCACGCCAGAGTGATTAGGCACATTTTTGTTTTTCGCGAATGGATTTTTTGGAAAGGAAAGACCTATACTCTATAACCCTAGAGTCCAGAGGAGTGGGGTATTATGGGATGGCCTGAGGGGGATTATTCCTATCTTTCTTCTTGGTTTGACAGAAAGTCAGACTAACTTGGTACGGTTCAATTAGAGTCCTCCACAGAACGGCTTCGGTAATACCCAGGACGCTGCAGAGAAACATCACTGAAGAGCTGGACCCACCCCAAAAGCCCTCTAGCTACGCTTCTCACAGGCGCACGCAGACTCAAACAAACTCTCCTAGACTCTTCATCTACTAAGAGTGGGGAGTTTCGTGGAGGAATTCCGGGGGGAAATTCTCCAGAGTACCCAGAAGGCTTTGCAGCCCTGTGGAATGAGGGTGTGAGAGCGTTTGATGGGGTTCTGTCGACTCAGCTTGTTTTGTCTCCGTCTGCCCAGAGTGAACACCAACAGAGAAACATCTTAGAACATCTGCTCGTCGTTGCGGCCTCTCTCTGCTTTCCTGACGCAAACTCTCCTGGGACCCGTTGAGAATTCCCCCAGAATTCCCTGTCATCTTAACTTTGGCACCAACAGGGCAGGTCCTCGAGAATGCCGTTTTATTTATTGTTTCACCTCCTCTCCCCTCCTCTTCTCGACCGACCTTCCCTCTTCTCTTTCGTCAGTCATCCCCTCTTTAATTTCCCCCGGTAGATAGTTCCAGCACTTTAAAGTCCCGCTCTTTTGATGAAGAGAATAGAAATAAGACCATGCTCAAGCAAAACAATGACACACACACGAGCACACACACAAACACACGTGCGCAGGCTCTTGTGACATTGCCCTTATCGGTGCACTCGGTGCGTCCGTTCATCCATGCTGGTTCCAATGTCGAGGCCAATGAATATTTAGCAGTGTTCCCTACCTCAGCGCACGCTTGAAGGAAATACCTTCATCTCCGTCCTGCGCACAGGAGGATGGAAGGTCAGAGAGCGGATAAACAACATGCAGCCCTCCGTCACATGAACATGCCGCAGGTCGCTACATCAGACTCCCATGAACGCTGCCGCCCCCCGGGGCTTTCAGGCGCTGGTGTGGCTGTGTTGGGAGGGTAGTGTGTGTTTGTGTGGATCATGTGGGTGTGTTTGTGTGTTTGTGTGGATCATGTGGGTGTGTTTGTGTGTTTGTGTGGATCATGTGGGTGTGTTTGTGTGTTTGTGTGGATCATGTTTGTGTGTTTGTGTGGATCATGTGGGTGTGTTTGTGTGGATCATGTGGGTGTGTTTGTGTGGATCATGTGGGTGTGTTTGTGTGGATCATGTGGGTGTGTTAGTGTGTTTGTGTGGATCATGTGGGTGTGTTAGTGTGTTTGTGTGGATCATGTGGGTGTGTTAGTGTGTTAGTGTGGATCATGTGGGTGTGTTAGTGTGTTTGTGTGGATCATGTGGGTGTGTTTGTGTGGATCATGTGGGTGTGTTTGTGTGGATCATGTGGGTGTGTTAGTGTGTTTGTGTGGATCATGTGGGTGTGTTAGTGTGTTTGTGTGGATCATGTGGGTGTGTTTGTGTGGATCATGTGGAAGGGCTGTTTGTGCGTCTGTGTTTTCCTCTGTCTGGTCCTCTCCAGAGAGGCCATTAACGGTGTGTCTGTGTCCCAGGGGAGGAGACCCTGTCCTGGGTAGACACACCAGGCCTCAGGGGGTACATGTGAGCCTGGAGGAATTCAGACACACACATGCACGCACACGAAATTTACAACCGTGCCGCAAAGCAAAGTGGTGTGGATACAGATATTCTGTTGTGTGTGTGTGTGTGTGCATTGTATGTGTGTGTAAACTGTGTGTGGGTGTGTGTGGAAACTGTGTGTGTGCACTGTGTGTTTGTGTGTGTAAGCTGTGTGTGTGTGTGTGTGCATGCGTCATCCAGGACACCCAGCAGTTGGAGTAATGATGGTCAAACGATCGTCTTTTTCCAATCTGTTTTTATCTACTTGTGACCTAAACAGGTTGTTGTTTCGTTTGTTATTCCTAATGGAGATTGTTTGAGTGTGAATTAAAGTCAGTATGTCCTTTCCATTTCCTGCCCAGCAGGAAGCAGCCGGAGTGCGCGACAGTAAATGCCATCCCTCCATGCACCCCCAGGGAGACACAGTTCCACCATGTCTAAGGAGCCCAGAGGGAGAGGGGGGGAAGGGGGGGGAAGAAAATAGAAACTTTCGCTTTCTTCCCTCGTTCTCTTTTTCTCCTCTCACCTTCTCTTCCTCCCCCCCCTCTCTCTCTGTCTGCCACCCTCTCTCTCTATCCCTCTCCTCCCGCCTAGCTCGCTCTCTCGCTCTCTCTCCTTTTCGGTTTCCTCCCCCTCCCTCCCCTCCCCCTCTTTCTCCCTCTCCTGTTTCTCTCTACCTCATCTATGTCTTTCTTTCTCTCTCTCTCTCTCCGTCTTGTATTTTACTCTTGTCATAGTCTTTCCACCTTTTTGTTGTTTTGTGCTATAATCCCAGTGTTTGGTAACCAGAGGACGCTAATGGCATTCATTACATTCCTAATATGGTCAAGGAACACTGCAACCTTCTCCTCATAAGACGTTTTTCCCTAGGCAGTTATTTATGTGGGGGCATTCTCTCTCTCTGTCTCTTTCTGTCTTTCTCTACCACTCACATTTTAATCTCTGGCTACCTCTCTCTCCCTCTTTGTTAGTTTAAGGCTGATTAAATCACCACAGAGGGTGAATTAGTGACGCTTTCATTTCAGCAGAAGAGAATGTCTGGCTTCTGTTGTCTGTGTGTGTGTGTGTGTG
The DNA here is from genome assembly GCA_030340685.1 of Protosalanx chinensis. Lineage (NCBI taxonomy): Eukaryota > Metazoa > Chordata > Actinopteri > Osmeriformes > Salangidae > Protosalanx > Protosalanx chinensis. Next base: position 3,637,488 of record CM059325.1, on the reverse strand, counting down.
TGTGTGTGTGCAGGTACGTGTGCAGGTATGTGTCTGTGTGTGCAGGTATGTGTCTGTGTGTGTGCAGACGTGTGTGTGTCTGTGTGTGTGCAGACGTGTGTGGGCAGGCATGCGTGTGTGTCTGTGTGTGTGTGTACAGGCTTGAAGGTACATGTGAGTGTGTACATGTAAGGATACATGAGTGTTTGTGTGTGTGTGTGTGTGTGTGTGCGTGCGTGCATATGTGTGTGCGTGCGTTGCGGATTGGATGTGTGTCTACACACTGTCAACTCCTTTTGAAGTTAATAGAAAAGCAGCAATTACTAGAGCTGCTGCAAGCCTGCCCTTCAAAAAGATAGACACGCGCACACACACACACACACAGGTTCTCACACAACTCTTACAGTATGTCTACTCTAACTCCCCTTAATACCACTCACTGGTCCACTTTCTCTGCAGTTCTCCAGAATCCTGCACCAGAGGAAGCTCCAAGATATCAGAGTCTGTCTAGTCCCTCTACTGACGCAGCAGCACGTGTGTGTGTGTGTGTGTGCGTGCGAGTGAGTGTGTGTGTGAGTGAGTGTGTGAGTGAGTGTGTGTGTGTCTTCAACCTTCATATCAGTAGTCATATCTCAGGAAAAGTGCTTACATACATGTTAGCATTACTATGTACACACACGCGCGCACGCACACACACACACACACACACACACAAGCATACCTATAAACACACATACAGACAATAGACAGCCTTGCATACCTGACTCAGAGAGGGCGGCCTTCTTACAGTATCTCATAAATTGAGAAAATATCTTTGTTTCTCTGTCTCCGTTTCTCTCTGTCTCCCTCTCTCTCTTTCTCTCTCTCTCTCGTTCTGTCTTTCTGTCTCTCTTTCTGTCTCTATCTCTCTCTCTCCTCAGCATGTCATCGTCAAAGATCTTTTGTAATGTAGCAGTCCATGACGGCCCCCTGCAAACTCATTCCACACTGTGTGTGTTTGTGTGTGTGTGTGTGTGTGTCTGTCTGTCTGTGTCAGTCTGTGTGTGTGTACGTGTGTGTGGGTGGGTCTCATTCAGCCATGGCAGACAGCAGTCCTGTGGGAAGCTAGCTGTCAATCAAGCACGGCTGCGCAGGTGTGCGCTTTGCCTGCCTGCAGCCCGTGACCAATCGCTTGCGTTAATTAGCCGTGATGCTAACAACGTCCACTCCTGACTGCTGATACAGCTAACGCTAATGAGCGCTAATATTAATAGCACCGCTGATAGGCCCATTAGTCCTTATTTAAGCCCAGCAGGCCACAGCAAACTGAGCTGAACTTCATCATTTGTAAAAGCAGGAAGCTGTGTTTACCTGCACCTTGATATTGTTTGTGCCTTTGAGGGTTTGAAGGATTGTTTATGTGTGTGTGTGTGTTTACGTTCTCCAAGTTTTAATTAAAATCCCACCCTTCCATCATTTGCATTTGTAACTGTATTCGCTTATGTTGTCACACAACGGGACTGGAAGTTCCTTTTTTTTATTAGCTTACGCTAATGGTTTACTTTATATGAACAGGAAGGGAACATTGATTTCCACTTCTTTGTGCTTTTCCCTGTTAATGACAGAAACATTCTCGCATTCTCAACGTACGGTATGTATCGGTGTGTGTGCGTGAGTGTGTGTTTGTGTGTGTGTGCGTGCACGTGCATGTGTGTGTGTGTGTGTGTGTGAATGTGTTAATTAGTGCTTCTAGTGCAGTTCCCTATTTGAAGACCAGCAGTGTAACAGGCTAATTAGCCTGATAACCCCTTGAGGAATGGAGAAATGAGGAGGGGAGGGAGGAGAGAAGGGAGGAGGGGCAGGAGGGAGTGAAGGGGAGGAGGGGAGGGTGAGTAGGGTAAATATGTGGGTAGGGAGGTGGGTAAAGAGGAGGGTAGGGAGGAGGGTAGATATGTGGGTAGGGAGGTGGGTAAGGAAGTGGGTAGAGAGGAAGGGAGGTGGGTAAGGAGGTGGGTAGGGAGGAAAGGAGGTGGGTATGGAGGTGGGTAAGGAAGTGGGTAGAGAGGAAGGGAGGTGGGTAAGGAGGTGGGTAGGGAAGTGGGTAAGGAAGTGGGTAGAGAGGAAGGGAGGTGGGTAAGGAGGTGGGTAGGGAGGTGGGTAAGGAAGTGGGTAGAGAGGAAGGAGGTGGGTAAGGAGATGGGTAGGGAGGTGGGGTAAGGAAGTGGGTAGAGAGGAAGGAGGTGGGTAAGGAGGTGGGTAGGGAGGGTGGGTAAGGAAGTGGGTAGAGAGGAAGGGAGGTGGGTAAGGAGATGGGTAGGGAGGTGGGTAAGGAAGTGGGTAGAGAGGAAGGGAGGTGGGTAAGGAGGTGGGGTAGAGAGGAAGGGAGGTGGGTAAGGAGGTGGGTAGGGAGGTGGGTAAGGAAGTGGGTAGAGAGGAAGGGAGGTGGGTAAGGATCTAGGTAGGGAGGAGGGGAGGAGGGTACTATGGATGGATGGACAGTCCGCCCGTTTGAAATGGGGGAGGGTGGCTGACATTTGACAATGGTTTATTGTATTTTTCTCTTCTCTCTTTTGATCTCTTCTCATATGTGTGTACGTGTGTTTAGCTGTGTGTGTTTAGCTGTGTGTGTAGCTGTATGTGCATATTTAGCTGTGTGAATATGTGTGTCTGTGTGTGTGTAGCTGTGTGTATGTGCAGCTGTGTGTTTGTGTGTGTGTGTGTGTGTGTAGCTGTGTATGTGTAGCTGTGTGTGTGTGTAGCTGTGTATGTGTAGCTATGTGTGTGTGTGTGTGTGTATGTGAGTAGCTGTGTATATGTAGCTATGTGTGTGTGTGTGTGTAGCTGTGTATGTGTAGCTATGTGTGTGTGTGTGTGTGTGTGTGTGTGTAGCTGTGTGTGTGTCCGAGCCTTGGAGGTCCCCTTGTCACGAGCCATAAACCTGGCCTGGGGGCTGTGATGGAGAGCAGCTGCTCGCTTCTCAAATGCTCTCACCCCTCTGTTCTCTCTTCCTCCAGACCTCCACTCTTCCATCTCTCTCTCTCTGCGTTCATCCCTTCTTCCATCCATCTCTCCTCAGTCCCCTGTGTCTCTCCGTTAGTGTTGTGTTGCTTTTTCTCGATTTCTCCCTCAGTACACTGCCATCTTTCAAGGCATCAGCCCCTACAAGCACACACACCTCTCTCTATCTCTCTCTCTTGCTCTCTCTCTCTCTCGCTCTGTTTCTCTCTCGTTCACTCTTTCTTATCATCGCATTCCCGTCAGACACTGGTCCAATTCCTCCCATCACTTTTCAATTAGAGAGTGAATGGTATGTGAAATAGACAATAGCATGTTTCTACTGCGCTCTACTGAATAGGAGGATGTTAACACTGGCCGAGGGAGGGGGGGGGGGGGGGGGATATCTGCAGACACTAGGACCATGCAGGGACCTGCGGCGGGTCTGGAAATGCAACGCCAACATTCTGCTGCGGTCTCCTTGATTTTTAATGAGCCTATATTTTAGACATGTTCCTTAACGGGGGTTTTAAGCGCATCCCTCACCTGGTATACCTACCCCCTCTCCCCCCCCCCTCTCTCTTTCTCGCTTTTAAATACCATTTTTCTCTGTCGCTCTTTCCTTTCTCCGTCTCTTTCCCTCAATCTCTTTCGCTCTCTTTCTTTCTTTGGTGTTCTTACTCTACCCCCCCCCTCTTATTTCTTTCTCTTTCCTTCTTTCGGTGCTCGCTCTCTTCCCCCCCACCCCTCTCTCAATGCTTATCTTGCTCCTGTCTCCCCCTCTCCCTCCCTCTCTCTCTCTCTGTGTCCTCCTCCCTGTGTACCCATAATGACAGAGGGAGTTTTAAATGCATTAGAGAAGCAGCGAAGGACAGTCTGCTCTTTAAAATCCTATTTTCCTTCCCTTTAGAAGCAGCGCTCTGTAATCTTGACAAACTCTCTCTCTCTTTCACCGCTCGTTCATATCATCTGTTCACTCTCACGCTACACACGCCCACGAGTGAGTTCCAACCTGTGTGTGTGTGTTCATGTTCATGTGTCTGGGAGTGTGTGTCTCAGCCTCTGTGTGTGTGTGTGTGTGTGTTCATGTGTCTGGGAGTGTGTGTCTCAGCCTCTGTGTGTGTGTGTGTGTTCATGTGTCTGGGAGTGTGTGTCTCAGCCTCTGTGTGTGTGTGTGTTCATGTGTCTGGGAGTGTGTGTCTCAGACTCTGTGTGTGTGTGTGTGTTCATGTGTCTGGGAGTGTGTGTCTCAGCCTCTGTGTGTGTGTGTGTGTCTGGGAGTGTGTGTCTCAGCCTCTGTGTGTGTGTGTGTGTTCATGTGTCTGGGAGTGTGTGTGTCTCAGCCTCTGTGTGTGGTGTGTGTGTGTGTGTCTGGGAGTGTGTGTGTCTCAGCCTCTGAGTGTGGGTGTGTGAGTGTGTGTTCAGGTGTCTGGGAGTGTGTGTGTCTCAGCCGTCTGAGTGTGGGTGTGTGAGTGTGTGTTCATGTGTCTGGGAGTGTGTGTGTCTCAGCCTCTGAATGTGCGTGTGTGAGTGTGTGTGAGTGTGTCTGGGAGTGTGTGTGTCTCAGCCTCTGAGTGTGCGGTGTGTGAGTGTGTGTGAGTGTGTGTGTCTCAGCCTCTGTGTGTGTGTGTGTGTGGTCTGGGAGTGTGTGTGTCTCAGCCTCTGTGTGTGTGTGTGTGTCTGGGAGTGTGTGTGTCTCAGCCTCTGAGTGTGGGTGTGTGAGTGTGTGTTCATGTGTGTGTGAGTGTGTGTGTCTCAGCCTCTGAGTGTGGGGTGTGTGAGTGTGTGTTCATGTGTCTGGGAGTGTGTGTGTCTCAGCCTCTGAGTGTGGGTGTGTGAGTGTGTGTTCATGTGTCTGGGAGTGTGTGTGTCTCAGCCTCTGAGTGTGGGTGTGTGGAGTGTGTGTTCATGTGTCTGGGAGTGTGTGTGTCTCAGCTCTGAGTATGTGTATGTGTGTGTGTAGGAATTTGAACAAAGACAGGCCACAGGTGATCAGGAAAAAGGGAATTCCAGGAAAAAATCCCGAGCTTTGAATGAGGGCATGGGAAACAGCCACCACAGGGAACTGGCACTGTGCCACACACACATACAGTATATATACACACACGCGTTGCTCTGCGCCGGCCAAAGAAGAATAGTCTATCAAACTAAGCTATGGACGCCCTCCGTTCTGAAGGGAGGAGAGGATCATCAGTATTCAGGGGGCAGCAGAACGGAAGGAAGTGGGGGATGGAGGGATGTGTGTTAGGGGAGAAAGGGCGGGAGAGTGTCTGTCCTTCACGGCTACTGACCACCATTATGTCTGGGAGAGAGGGGGAGATAGAGAGAGAGAGAGAGAGAGAGAGAGGGAGAGAGGGAGAGAGGGGGGGAGGGAGAGAGAGAGGGAGAGAGAGAGAGAGAGGGAGAGAGGGGGGGAGGGAGAGAGAGAGGGAGAGCAAGAGAGAGAGAGGGAGTGCAAGAGAGAGAGAGAGCGAGAGAGAGAGGGAGAGAGAGAGAGAGAGAGAGGGAGAGAGAGAGAGAGAGAGAGGGAGTGCAAGTGAGAGAGAGAGAGGGAGTGCAAGAGAGAGAGAGAGAGAGCGAGAGAGAGAGAGAGAGAGAGGAAGCTGTTTGTGAGTGATTGACTGATCTATTATCTATCCTCCCTATCCCTTTCCTCTCCTCCCTCTCCTCCCTTTCCTCCCTCCTCTTTCTCTCCTCTCCCTCCCCTCCTCGCTGCTCTGACTTCCGTCTCCAGCCTGCTGGAATGAAGAAGACGAGAGGAGGAGGAGGAGGAGGAGTAGATGGGGTGGGATGAGAGGAGAGGAGAGGAAGGTAGCGGGAGCAGAGCTGGAGGAGAGAGGTGTGGAGGAGAGAGGGGGAGACAGGAGAGGTAAAGTGGGGCTGTCCATATTTTATATGGAGGTGCTAAAAGAGCAGCTTGAGCCAGGAAGCATCGATCAAAGTTTAATGGTCAAACACTGATCCTCATACCCTGGGATAACAGGTTTAACAGCTGAGAAAAGCTTTGTGTGTTTGTCTCTCTCTCTCTTCTCTCTCTCTCTTCTCTCTCTCTTTCTCTCTACCTTTCTGTCACTCTCTGCCTCTCACCCAGGACACCTCTCTCCCCTTCTCTCTGTCTCTCTCTCTCTCTCTTTTCTCTCTCTCTTTCTCTCTACCTTTCTGTCACTCTCTGCCTCTCTCCCAGACACCTCTCTCCCCTTCTCTCTGTCTCGCTCTCACTCACTCACTCACTCTAGTTTGGAGTGTACTATGCATCCAGTTGAATGTTATCTGTTAGAGGTTGTATTGTGTGTGTGTGTGTGTTAGAGGTTGTATTGTGTGTGTGTGTGTGTGTGTATGTGTGTGTGTTAGAGTTGTGTTGTGTGTGTGTGTGAGTGTTCTCCCACTCTCCCTCCTTGTCAGCTTGCCTCATCTCTACAGATGGTCGACAGAGAGTGTTTCAGGCACTCTCTAATATTCATTTTGCTCTGCCTGTCTGTTTGTGAGCACCAGTTTGTCCTGATGGCCAGACATTGCCAGTGTGTGTGTGTGTATGTGTGTGTGTGATGCGTAGGTGTGATAAACAACAGGAGAGGAAGCCACCCAGCCGGGTCACAGCAGCCAGGAGACTGGCGTAGGCTAGACCAGACTAGACCAGACTAGACCAGACTAGACCAGACTATGCCAGACTAGACCAGACTAGACCAGACTAGACCAGGCTAGACAGACTAGACCAGACTAGACCATACTAGGCCAGACTAGACCAGACTAGACAGGCTAGGTCAGACTAGACCAGACTAGGCCAGGCTAGACCAGACTAGACCAGACTAGACCAGACCAGACTAGGCCAGACTAGACCAGACTAGGCCAGGGCTAGGCCAGGCTAGACCAGACTAGGCCAGGCTAGACCAGACTTGGCCAGGCTAGACCAGACTAGGCCAGGCTAGACCGGCCCAAACTGGAACAGTTTAGATCAACCTCCAGGTTATACACCTGCCTACAGTCCTGGTTCCTCTCCACCCTAACCCAGCACACCTTTTGTCAACATCAACAAGCAGGTTAGTTAGCCAGATTAGTGAGGCCTACTCTTCTATCCAGGGTCAGAGGTCAGGATCCCACTGGGGTCAGGGGTCACGTAGTTAATAGGAGGGTGGATGGGAATGTGGTACTGGATCATTTGAATTCAGCTCAGAAAGAGCTTGCATGTTCTGTATGTATGGGCTGCTTGCTTATAACATGAGACAGCAGAGCGGCACTCATTCACCATATGTTAGAGAGAGGGAAGGAGAGAGAGACTTAGAGAGAAACAGGGATGAGAGAAGAGAGGTACAGAGACTGGTGCCTCGTGTCCAGTGAAGGGATGAAGTTAACGATAGAGAGAGAGGTGAAGAGTGAGAGAGAGAGAGAGGGGTGGAAAGAGGGGTGAAAGAGAGAGAGAGAGAGAGAGAGAGGGGTGGAGAGAGAGAGAGAGAGAGATTGAAGGTGACACTTTGGGGAGTGAGAGACAGAAAGATAATGACTGGTCACATTTTCCAAGAGACGGAGAGATGAAAAGAGAGAGAGTTTGGTTTGCGACGAGAGCTAAGATCTCTGAAGTGCCTCCTCTCTCCGCCCGCCTCCCCGCCTCCCCCCCCTCCCCCCCCCCCCCAGCCCCTCACCCCGCCCCCAGCCCCCCCCTTTCTCTTAAGTGCAAAACTCTAAACCTCTCCTTCCTCTCTTCCCCGTCAGCCACATCACAGAGAATATCGCATGTGTCGCAGACTGACGCTCTGCTTAGCCGACACGCATCTCGCTTCACAGAGGAGAGACCGGGCATGTGCTGGGACGAGGCGGAGCGGCCATCTTGCCCGCCGCACCTTCTTCTTCTTCATCTTTCTTCTTTTTTTTTCTTTTTCTCGTGAGGGAAAACTCGCAGGACCATCTTGCACTATTGATGCGGTGTGTTGCTGCATCGCTGCACTCCTCCTGGGTGAACAAGGCCTGGGGGGGGGGGGTTAGGACGGAGGGGGTGGGGGGGGGGGGGATGGATGTCTCTTGACGTACATGACAGAGCAGCGGCCGGGAGCGAGTGTGCGTGTTTGAGTGTCAGCGATGAGAGCGGAGAGGCGGGAGAGTGACGTGTGTTTGTGTGGCGTGCGTGTGTGGCGTGCGTGTGTGGCGTGCGTGTGTGGCGTGCGTGTGTGGCGTGTGTGTGTGGCGTGGCGTGCTGTGCGTGGCGTGTGTGTGGCGTGGCGTGTGTGTGTGGCGTGCGTGTGTGGCGTGCGTTGTGTGGCGTGCGTGTGTGGCGTGTGTGGTGTGGCGTGTGTGTGTGGCGGTGCGTGTGTGGCGTGCGTGTGTGTGTCTGTGCGCAGGGGGGGGGGCAGTGTTGCTGCTACGTTGCCATCGTCTGAATGCTCTCGTCCCTTCAGGCCCTCTCCGGCATCACCAGAGGAGCGGAGGAGAGGCTGGACAAAGACAGAGAGAGAGAGACGAAAGAAAGAGAGGCGAGAGCTAAGGAGAGAGACGGGGGGGGGGGGGGGGGGGAGGCACAGGGAGGGACGATGCTATTCTATGGAGGAAGGAAGGGTGAGTGACTGAGGAGCAAGATAAATCCTGCATGATTTTGTTCCTGGAGAGCAAAGAAATAAGGAGATGTTGGATCCATTAGAAAGAGATTTATAGAGCCAGAGCATGATAGTAGGACTGGAGCGATTGTTGTGGATAGGAAGGGTTTGTTGGGGTAATCACGGCAGTTTCTCAGTAGTTGAGGCTGGGTGGTGAGATAACTGCAGTTTCAGAGACAAGAAACACACCCCAACACACACACACACCCCTGACACACACACACACAGTGACCACGATAGCCTCTGTCTTCAGATAATGCCAATACACTGATTGGATTGTTCCACTATAAGCCGAAAGGATATCTGCTATCTGAAACTGGGTGGTAAGCTTGGAAGAAAATCTGCAATTATCTCTGCCGTTTTCCGGAAGCTTCCACACACATGCAGGTTTTCACGTGACCGTTTCAAAGGCCGGGCCAGCGTGTGCGTGTGCTACAGTGATAACATATTGTGCAGGAACAGCAGGAACCGGAACGTTGGCCAGATATGCCAGGATCAGTAGATGTTCTGTATTCCGTCCTGACATCACAGGCTATGCGCTTCACTGACTACACTATACAGCCTCTGTACAGTCCTGTTTAGGATACAAACACACACACACACACACTTCCACACACACGGTAATTAACCCTCTGAGGATAATCTTAACTGAGAAATATTCTCGTTGGTCTGAAGTGAGAAATCCATCTGAGAGACCTCAGGATGAGGAGGACCAGCTTTCATGTGAAGCCGCCTCTCCTCGTTCTCCTCTCACTCCACCTCGGCTCTCTTTTCTCTGGGTCTCTCTTTCGCTCTCTCCTCTCGTCAAGTCCGTTACTCTAACCACACTTCTGCGTCCCTCCATCTCTTTCTGCTTGCGGAGAGTGTTTGAGATGATTAAGGATAATGGAACAATGGTGGTGGGGTCTCTCTCCTGCTCTCTCTCTCTCTCTCTCTTCCAGCTCTTCCTCCCACCATCCCCTCCACTCCCTCTCTCCTTCCCCTCCATTTCTCCTCCGCACCCTCACCTTCTCTCCATCCCTCCCCTCCTCCATTTCTCCTTCCCTCTCCCCCTTCTCTCCTCCCTCCTCCCTTCGTTTCCTCCTCCTTCTATCCTCCCTCTGTCTCTCCTCCCTCCTTCTCTCCTCCGTCCCTCCCTCCCTCCTTCTCCCCTCCCTCCCTCCCTCCCTCCCTCCTTCCCTCCCTGCAGCAGGAGTCTCCAGCAGACTGACAGCCACTCTGTTATTCATTAACACAGATATTTATATCAGTGATCTGCAGGGGGGAAGCCACACACCCCCTCACACACACACACACACACAGATGCAGACACACACGTGCATGCACCCATACAGACACACACGCATGCATGCTCTTGCACTATGGGGTGTTTTTAGAGTCAGCGGTTTGACATGCAGAGCGCTCAGTAACACCTGTACGATGATAGCCAACCACTAAATGCACACGATAACTTTAACCTAACAATGTGGTAAAATGTGGTCGCACGCACGTCACACGCACGCCACACGCACGTCACACGCACGCCACACGCACGCCACACGCACGTCACACGCACGCCACACACGCACGGCACACGCACGCCACACAATCTTAACTATCATAGCACCAGCTAGCTTTGTGCCCACGTCTTCTATGAACGCGTTAGCGACGTCCAGGGGTTGCGTACACCACACCCGCCCAAGACGCCTCAAGTCCGCACGAACAGGAGGCCTAACCGCTCGACAGACACCCTCGTTAGGCTGCGCTCCGCACACCCACACCTCCGCACACCTCCGCACACCCACACCTCCGCGCAGCGCAGTGCAGGCACGCCTGCTAACGCCTGCCTGGCGACGCGTGAGCTATTAAGACACAGCTCGCTATTTCCGAATGAGTATTTGTCGGGGGGGGGGGGGGGGTGGGAGGGGGGAATTGGCCTCTGTGCTTGGAGCGATGAGGGTGTTCATCAGTGAACCGAGTAAGCGAAGCTCTCGTGTCACCTGGCCGTACGGACGCTTCATCAGAGGCAATCTGCCCAAATTACTGTTGTTAGCGCGCACACTACGTCTTCTGGCTCTTTCTGGAACCTTCCAGAGTACATCAGGCCAGTTAAGCTGTGTCAGGTACGTGGTGTACTCACTGTCTCACTGTGTGCAGACACAGCTGACGCTGATTATAGGTACGCACCACACATGCACGCGCACACACTCACCTTCCCTCTCCCTCCCTCTCTGGCCCTCCTCCTCCTCCTCACCCTATCCCTCCCCCTGTCTCGGTTTTCTCACCCGTAACCTATCATCCACACACCTAGACCACCGGATTACCGCAAATGCACCATCTGGGTACACACACATTTTAATAACGCCCATAAGGAGCGACACACACACACACACACACACACACACACACACTGGAGCACACCCACGAGGAGAGAGTCACGCACGACGCTGGTGGCAGCCGACACTGCCTCAGCAGATCTTGTGCCCCTGTGGCTGATGGAGCTTTTATGTTCCATTTATTCCTCGGATGGATTCGAATCACACACCTAAGACAAAATGCACACACACATATGTAGACTTAGGCTTTCTTTTTTCCCCTGAAGAGAGCGGGTCAGTAGAGTGATGCTGCTTTATAGACTGGATGAATTCCCTTATTGACACGTCCATAAAAGATAACACAGCCGCTCATTAATAATCCCCTCCCCCCAGTATGGAACGCAGATAATAATATCCCCACGGCAACATGGCACCTCCCTATTTTCTGTTCGTTAATTGCAGTCGTCGAACTCTCTAATGAAGTGTCAGGGGTGCAGCTCGAGTCAAACCGCTCAGGATGCATCGCTTCGCTGTTGCCGCGGCGCGCGTCTGTGCCCTGGGTACTATGGGATGGAAAGCGGAGAGCAGAGACATTGCCGTGGTAGCGAGACTGCCAGCCTCTCATTGTTCCCAGGGTGGACTGGGAGAAGTTTAACGTGTCACTTTAGTCCGGGACAACTTTCGCTTTCTTTTCTTTTTTCCCCCCACGACGGCAGTCTATTAGACACACAGCCGCGCGCGCGCGGACGCGCACACACGGCTGTGTAAGTACACACTTCCCACAACTTCGCAGTTTGTCAGAGTTTTTCCTGCTGAAAGAGCGCTGAACAGGCCTGGCGGTTGAGTGCTCTTTTCCTGGAGTTGTTCTGGGATTCCAAAACGGACGCATTACCATCGAGGACAAAGAACACGGTTAATGCATTAGCGTGCGGTAACGTTTCTGTGTTAGCGTCAGCAGGGTTTCGACAGGAATACTGACGGGGGTGCGCTGGAGAACCAGAGAGGGACCCAGCGACGCCACGCGGCCCGATGATGACGTCATCTCGTGGGCCGGTTTGCCGAGGGACCGAGGTCGCTGCTTTCATCGATGGTTGCGAGCGTCCTGCGCTGCTGGACAGAGGTAGGCCCGGCCCCTCGGCACAGTGGCCTCGCTGAGGTGACGGCTGAGGGATTTCACCTTGACCAGCGGTCCCCAAACCCTGGTCCTCAGGGCCCACTGCCCGGCATGGCTTAAATCATTGGTGTCAAGCTCGTGTCATCGAGGGCCAAGAGGGTGGCAGGTTTTTGTGTCAGCCAAGCACGACACCAGCTGATTGAACTAACGAGTTTCTCTACTTGGTGAAATCAGCTGGAGTCGTGCTTGATTGAAGTGAAAACTTGCACCCTCTTGGCCCTCAATGACACCATAGGTTTCGATTCGATTTTTCCCTGCTCCATCACACACTGATTCAAATAAGGCTTCTGCTGAGCTTCATAATGACCTATTCGTTTGAATCAGGTGTGTTGGAGCAGGGAAACATGCAGGACAGTGGCTCCTGAGGACCAGGGTTGGGGACCGCTGACCTTGACGACACTGTTGGGACCGGACTGAAGCACTGCAGATGCTGTGGGGTCAACTGCAACGACCCAACCTTCTCTGGAGGAGGGGGTCTTTCCTATCTTTCTTAATGCTTGTACGATCCATTTTGATTGGATAACAACCACTTCCTCTCTGACCCTGTCCGCTCTCTCAACCCAGCCGTACATATAAACACACGCACGCATTTACATTACATTACATTCAGTCATTTAGCAGACACTCTTACCCAGAGGGACGTATAGCAAATACACACTCTCTCTCTCTCTCTCTCAAGCACTCTCTCTATCAAACACACTCACACACATTGTTTCCAACACACACACACACAACAGAACCAGGATGAAGGGACCTTGGATGTCTCTGGAACTGAAGGACTGGCTGTCTCTCTCTAACCTCAGTGTGTTCCATCTCTGGGTCCAGCCTGATCATGTTCCCAGGGTTATTACGCAATATTCCAACACTGAGGGAGCTACTGTGTTCATTAAAACCGGTCCTGTTTTCTGGGGAGACAAAGAGCAACCTGATAGGATGAATGATAATGAGTGATGTTCCTCATCTCTGTTCTGAAGCACTCAGCCGTCTGCTCATGCTGCAGCCGGAGACCCTTCAGCCGGCTCCCTCTCTTTCTCTCTCTCTCTCTCTTTCTCTCTCTCTCTCTCTCTCTCTCTCTTTCTCTCCCTCTCTCTCTTTCTCTTTCTCTCTCTCCCTCTCTCCTCTCTATCTCTCTCTCTCTCTCTTTCTCCTCCCTCTCTCTCTCTCTTTCTCTCTCTCTCTCTCTCTCTCTCTCTCTCTTTCTCTCTCTCTCTCTCCCTCTCTCTCCCTCTCCCTCTCTCTCTCTCTCTCTCTCTTTCTCTCGCTCCCTCTCTCTCCAACTCTCTATCCCTCCCTCTCTCTCTTTTTCCTCTCTCTCCCTCTCATCCTTGCTCAACCTCTCTTCTAACCTCTCTCTTGCTCCCTCTCTCTCTCCCTCTCATCCTTGCTCAACCTCTCTCCTAACCTCTCTCTCGCTCCCTCTCTCTCTCCCCCTCTCTCTCCCTCTCATCCTTGCTCAACCTCTCTCCTAACCTCTCTCTCTCTCTCTCTTTCATCTCCTGTTTCTTCCTCTTTTCTCCAAAAAGATCTCAAGATGCCCGTGTGTTTGTGAAATGAGAGAAAAGACAGAAATGATGGCAGCTTAGCTGAATGCTCCAGTGATTGCGGTGCAGCGAGAGGCTGCGCGGCTCTCAAGGCTAACGCTTCTAATTACACGGCTAACGACAACAGCCACGGCTGCTTCTGTTTGGAGACAAACACTGGGAGATCACTCGAGCTGCGCGATCTGTCTCGATAAGACGCTGTTGATTGAAGATATGCTAAGACTGGGGATGATATTCTTGGAGGGGTTTTTCTTCCTCGTGAACA
>CM059325.1:3616505-3623180 GCA_030340685.1 Protosalanx chinensis | reverse complement strand
TGTTTCAGCTTCTGTTTACCTTGGAGAGTGTGAGTGTGTGTGTGTGTGTGTGTGTGTGTGTGAGAGAGAGAGAGTGTGTGTGTGTGTAGGGACTCTCCAGAGGCTCTCCTGGACAGCCAATCACGAAGCAGGGCCAGAGGTGTTGCTTGTCCCTGAGCTTAGAGACCATCTGACACACAGACACACATAGACACACACAGACACACACAGACACACACAGACCAGACACACACAGACACACACAGACACTAGACGACTGCTGTCCTCTAGGAACAGAGGCGAGCTGCAGCTGGTCGCCGTGACTACCTCCAGTCAGACAGAGACTGTGTCAGCCTATATCTGGCTGTGTGTAAAGGCTGTGTCTGTCCATAGGATCTGCTGTGAATGTGTTTGTGTGAATGCATTTGCGTGTGAAGTGTGTGAAGTGTGTGTGTGTGTTAAGTGTGTGTGTGTGTGTTAAGTGTGTGTGTGCGCTCAGTGTGAAGTGTGTAAGACAGATCAGCCAGGAGCAGCAGGCCAGACAGGCTTCATTAGCTAGATTAGGCCCGGGGGTGTGTGTGTGTGTGTGTGTGTGTGCTACCTTGCTGCTGTGCAGCGCCCTCTGGAAGAGGCGCAGGAAGGAGGCCAGGCTGAAGCGGTACATGTTGTTGATCCTGGACAGGTCTGTGATCACAAAGAACATCTGACTGGCACTCTCTGCCAGGGGCAGGTAGGCATCCCGCTCCTGAGGGAGGGAGGGAGGGAGGGAGGGAGAGGGATGAGAGGGGCGGAGAGAGGGAGGGATGAGAGGGGGGGAGGGGAGGAAGGGAGGACAGTGAGGGAGAGGGATGAGAGGGAGGGAGGGGAGGAAAGTGATGAGAGGGAGGGGTGGGCCAAGTGATATAAGGATGGGGGGGAGCAGGGAGAAAACACCAAAGGGGGGACAGGAGATAAGGTAGGGGAGGAGGGGGGGCAGTGATCACATAGCAAAACCAGAGAGGTGGGTGTGAGAGAGCAGGGAGAGAGAAGAAAGAGAGAAGGGAGAGAGGAGGGAGAGAGGAGGGAGAGAGGAGGGAGAGAGGAGGGAGAGAGAAGGGAGAGAGAAGGGAGAGAGGAGGGAGAGAGAAGGGAGAGAGAAGAAAGAGAGAAGGGAGAGAGAAGAAAGAGAGAAGGGAGAGAGAAGGGAGAGAGGAGGGAGAGAGGAGGGAGAGAGAAGAAAGAGAGAAGGGAGAGAGAAGGGAGAGAGAAGGGAGAGAGGAGGGAGAGAGGAGGGAGAGAGGAGGGAGAGAGAAGGGAGAGAGAAGGGAGAGAGGAGGGAGAGAGAAGGGAGAGAGAAGGGAGAGAGAAGGGAGAGAGAAGAAAGAGAGAAGGGGGAGAGAAGGGAGAGAGGAGGGAGAGAGGAGGGAGAGAGAAGGGAGAGAGGAGGGAGAGAGAAGGGAGAGAGAAGGGAGAGAGAAGGGAGAGAGAAGGGAGAGAGGAGGGAGAGAGGAGGGAGAGAGGAGGGAGAGAGAAGGGAGAGAGAAGGGAGAGAGGAGGGAGAGAGGAGGGAGAGAGGAGGGAGAGAGGAGGGAGAGCGATGGCAGGGATTGAGAGAATGAGAGAAGCAGGAAAGAGGGCCAGGTTAGTCCTGGTGTTGCACTGCCCCCTACAGGAAGGAATTCCCTTCTCCACACAATCAATCATCTTTAGCACTTCCAGTGTCACAACAGAGCGTGTTATTGCGCGCGTGCTCATGAGCCCATGATGAGGAGTGTGTGTGTGTGTGTGTGTGCACCTGGTCCAGGGAGGCCTGCAGTCTGTGAGACTCTCTGAGGGAGTCCTGGATCAGGGCGCTGCTGGCTTTGGTCTGGTTCAGAGAGTCGATCAGCTCCCTGTTCTCCAGGATGTTACCCTGAGAGGTGGCCAGAGTCTAGCAGAGACAGAGAGCAGGTGAGGGAGGGAGGGAGGGGAGATGTCAAGTGTGTGGGTGTCTGTGTGTATGTGTGACAGTTTGTGTGTGACAGTGATAGTGTGTGACAGTGTGTGTGTATGTGTGTGAGAGTGTGTGTGTGTGAGGGAGAGAGTGTGTATGTGTGTATGTGTGACACTGTGTGTGTGACACTGTGTGTGTGTGTGTGTGTGACAGTGTGTGTCACAGTGTGTTTGTGTGACAGTGTGTGTGACAGTGTGTGTGTGTGTGTGTGTGTGTGTGTGTGAGACAGTGTGTGTGTGACAGTGTGTGTGACAGTGTGTGTGTGTGACAGTGTGTGTCACAGTGTGTGTGTGTGTGTGTGACAGTGTGTGTGACAGTGTGTGTGACACTGTGTGTGACAGTGTGTGTGACAGTGTGTGTGACAGTGTGTGTGACAGTGTGTGTGTGTGTGTGTGTGTGTGTGTGTGTGTGTGACAGTGTGTGTACCTCTAACAGAGACTCCTCCAGTGCAGCCAGCTGGATCTTCTTCTCCTCCTCTTGTTGTAACAGACGAGTCTTCTGAGTCTCCAGCTCTGGTCTCTCCTGCTGGATGGTCAGGGCTAGCAGCTGGCACACACACACACACACACGGCAGGCAATTGTGTAAACAAGGAAACCATTTTTGGATCAACCATGAATGTGTGTGTTGTGGTAACCTGAAAGAAGATGGCAGACATCATCACCGACAGTGTGTGTGTGTGTGTCTCTGTGTGTGTGTGTGTGTCTCTGTGTGTGTGTGTGTCTCTGTGTGTGTCTCTGTGTGTGTGTGTGTGTGTGTGTGTCTCTGTGCGTGGTACCTGTCCCCGCAGCCCTGCCCGCGTGATGGTGAAGTTGACCTCGGTAACCACGGCGGCAGCGTCGGGGGGGGATGACGGGGGCGGGGTTTCGCGTGGCGAGGAACAGCCGGAAGTCCTCGTTGTAGTCGATGACTTTGTCTCCGATCTGTACCACGTAGCGCGGGCCTGGGGGGGGGAGATGAGACAGATCTAACGAGGACAGCACACCTCTCCTCCACTCTCTCTCTCTCGCTCTCTGGAGAGAGACAGGCCAGATCGAACTTCTCAACTAGACACTGTCCCCTGATAACCAGGTAGCGCTCGTCTGTCGCTCCCGTAAAGCTTGTATCCCCCGCCCCACTCTGTTAGACAGTCTCTCCCTCTCTCCCTCTCTCCTGCTGGATGTCTGCAATGCAGCAGCACCACGCCTTGCCAACCTCCCC
This sequence comes from Protosalanx chinensis, assembly GCA_030340685.1. Taxonomy (NCBI): domain Eukaryota; kingdom Metazoa; phylum Chordata; class Actinopteri; order Osmeriformes; family Salangidae; genus Protosalanx; species Protosalanx chinensis. Next base: position 3,620,031 of record CM059325.1, on the reverse strand, counting down.
ACCCTCTCCTCCTTCCCCTCCCTCCCCCCCATCCTTTCTTCCTCTCTCTTCTTTTATTCACGCCTTTTTTTCCCCCCCTCGCCATTCTTTTCGGGAATGTCTTTTCAATCCTGTGATTGCACCAGCCCCCCCCTCCCTCCCTCCAACTCACCTCCTACCCTCCCCCCCCCCCCCCCCCCCCCATTCCTCCCCCTCCCTCCCTCCACACATTGCTTCGTGATCCTTCTCATGGTTCTACTAAGTGAGCATGTGTTCAGGGTGGTAGTGTGGGGTTGTGTGGGGCAGTGTGGGGCAAGGTGGGGCAAGGTGGGGCGGTGTTGGCCTGTGTGGCGCGGTGTGGGGCAGTGTGGGGCGGTGTGGGGCAGTGTGGGGCGGTGTGGGGCTGTGTGGGGCTGTGTGGGGCTGTGTGGGGCAGTGTGGGGCAGTGTGGGGCTGTGTGGGGCGGTGTTGGGCTGTGTGGGGCGGTGTGGGGCGGTGTGGGGCTGTGTGGGGCTGTGTGGGGCTGTGTGGGGCGGTGTGGGGCTGTGTGGGGCTGTGTGGGGCAGTGTGGGGCAGTGTGGGGCTGTGTGGGGCTGTGTGGGGCTGTGTGGGGCAGTGTGGGGCGGTGTGGGGCAGTGTGGAGCGGTGTGGGGCTGTGTGGGGCGGTGTTGGGCTGTCCTGACGCAGGCCGGCCTGGCTGTGTTGACGGGGAGCGGAGCGTGTTTGTCTTTCAGCACCCGGGAGCATGAAAGCACACATGACTTCACACATGAAGCAGTGTCCATTAAAATACAAACGCTGATCACTCAGGCGGTGACTGCAGACAGGACCGCCTCGCACTCAGTGTGTGTGTGTGTGTGTGTGTGTGCATTTCTGAGCGATCTCCATGAACAGCCGACATGGCAAATGTGTGGGAGTGGAGTGGACAAGTGATTCTAACAGTGCTGGAGAGCCATGTAAGGGTCACCAGAGAAACGCACACACACACGCACACACACTCGGTCCCTCCTAGACAGACAGCCAGGTCAGTGGTGCGGGAGAGCCCCTGTGTGAGTGTGCATTAGGCAGTGATGATGTGATGTAAACAGCTTTATTAGGGCAGCAGGAGGGAAGGTGCTTCACTGATAGTCCAATTCTGGAACTCTTCCTGACAAGCCTGGTGCAGAATACTGCTTTTAATGACTCCCTGTTGTATTGGGTTCTAGTCCGTGTTGTACAGTGTTTGTGTACAATGTGTGTACATGTGTCTGTGGGTTGGGTATGTTCTAGAGGGTTCTAGAGGGATGTGTAGAGTATTCTGGAGAATTGTGTACAGTGTTCTAAAGTGTTGTGAACAGTGTTCTAGAGTGTTGTGTACAGTGTTCTAAAGTGTTGTGTACAGTGTTCTAAAGTGCTGTGTAAAGTGTTCTAATGTGTTGTGTACAGTGTTCTAAAGTGTTGTGTACAGTGATCTGGAGTGTTGTGTACAGTGTTCTGGAGTGTTGTGCACAGTGTTCTGGAGTGTTGTGTACAGTGTTCTGGAGTGTTGTGTACAGTGTTCTGGAGTGTTGTGTACAGTGTTCTGGAGTGTTGTGCACAGTGTTCTGGAGTGTTGTGTACAGTGTTCTGGAGTGTTGTGCACAGTCTTCTGGAGTGTTGTGCACAGTGTTCTGGAGTGTTGTGTACAGTGTTCTGGAGTGTTGTGCACAGTGTTCTGGAGTGTTGTGCACAGTGTTCTGGAGTGTTGTGTACAGTGTTCTGGAGTGTTGTGCACAGTGTTCTGGAGTGTTGTGTACAGTGTTCTGGAGTGTTGTGCACAGTGTTCTGGAGTGTTGTGTACAGTGTTCTGGAGTGTTGTGCACAGTGTTCTGGAGTGTTGTGTACAGTGTTCTGGAGTGTTGTGCACAGTGTTCTGGAGTGTTCTAGAGTGTTGCAGTGCCACAGGGCCAGGCTGCTTGTGCAGGTCTACAGTTGAGCGGCTCCAGCACGGCTGGGCGTCCATGACTCACCCTCCTCCATGTCTGGGAGCCATGGAAACAGAGAGCATGCTGGGTGAAGAGGCACTTCCTGTGCCCTTGAGTGACGTTACAGAGGGCTTTAACAGGAGGCTGACAACATGCTGGAAGTCTCGTTCTACAGTACAGTACCTCCTCCCTCCTTTCTCCTTCACCTCCTCCCTCCTTTCTCCTTCACCTCCTCCATCCTTTCTCCTTCACCCCCCTCCCTCTTTTCTCCTTCACCTCCTCCCTCCTTTCTCCTTCACCTCCTCCCTCCTTTCTCCTTCACCCCCTCCCTCTTTTCTCCTTCACCTCCTCCATCCTTTCTCCTTCACATCCTCCCTCCTTTCATCTTCACATCCTCCCTCCTTTCATCTTCACATCCTCCCTCCTTTCTCCTTCACCTCCTCTCCCTCCTCCCTCCTTTCTCCTCCACCTCCTCCCTCCTTCAGTATACCCTCTCTCCTTCTCTCACCTCCTCAATCCTTCAATACACCCTCCCCCTCCTCCTTCCTTCAATACACCCTCCCCCTCCTCTTTCCTCCACTTCCTCCCTCCTTCAATACACCCTCACTCCTCCTCTCTCCTCCACCTCCTTTAATCCTCCTGAGTGTTGAGGGGAGTTGGTACATACAGTAACTCCAATCTATCTGCATGAAGGGGATCAGTAGGAGAGGAATAGCAGACACTATTACTGCTAACATACTCACCAGACACTGACAAAATACCTTGAGGACTGAAAAGTGTGTGTGTACTGTATGACTGTGTGTGGTGTGTGTGTGTCTGTGTGGTGTGGTGTGTGTGGTGTGGTGTGTGTGTGTGTGTACTGTGTGGTGTGGTGTGTGTGTGGGACTGTGTGTGTGTGTGTGTGTGTGTGGTGTGGTTTGTGTGTGTACTGTGTGTGGTGTGTGTGTGTGTGTATACCCTGTGAGATGAGGTCTCTCCTCAGCAGAGTCTAGAGGACAGGCTCCACCCCATCCATCTCCTGGATGATATGTGTGACTGTGTGGTGTGTGTGTGTGTGTGCGTACCCTGGGAGATGAGGTCTCTCCTCAGCAGAGGGTAGAGGACAGGCTCCACTCCATCCATCTCCTGGATGATCAGGGTCTTTCGAAACGCACAGCCAGTTCCAGAGATGTCATGAAGTTCGGGTCCTGGGTCAGCGTGCGGTGGGGTCAGGGGTCAACGACACACACCAAACATAGTGTGAGACAGAGAGCGCGTGGGTTGTAATGACGGTTTAATACATCGCTGTGTATAAGACTTCATTCTATTTCTATTTGTTTCTAGATGTCAGTCTGGCACTTGTCTGTTAGAATTGTTGCCGTTTCCTGTGTCTAGTTAATTAGTTGTGTTCACTGCTGACGAGCACGATGCTGATGATGCGGCGACTACTGTGTGAAACAATCCCAGCGAGAACAACAGGAAACAGCTGCTCGCATCCCAGGAAGTTGACACGTAGGGCTTATAAAACATGTGCCGGGGACTCTTCTTCCTCTGAGACATTTGGAAGCTCAGGTAGCGTGTCTGCAGACAAACTATTACAGGAGGACCTACTGATCGGGCCTCAT
>CM059325.1:3556505-3611505 GCA_030340685.1 Protosalanx chinensis | reverse complement strand
CACACACACACACGGAGGCAGACCTGGGCGTTCCAGCGTGTGTGTTCTCCATCCAGTTGGTGAATGAGCAGCTCAGCAGCCTGGATGGTCTCCTGAGCTTTACTGACCTCTGCCTCCAGCTTAGCTGCTTCGGTCGTACGACACTGAAACCTACAGAGAAAGACAGGGAGAGAGCGGGAGGGAGAGAGAGCGGGAGGGAGAGAGCGGGAGGGAGAGAGAGTTGGAGGGAGAGAGAGCGGGAGGGAGAGAGAGTGGGAGGGAGAGAGAGTTGGAGGGAGAGAGCGGGAGGGAGAGAGAGCGGGAGGGAGAGAGAGTTGGAGGGAGAGAGAGCGGGAGGGAGAGAGAGTTGGAGGGAGAGAGCGGGAGGGAGAGAGAGCGGGAGGGAGAGAGAGCGGGAGGGAGAGAGAGCAGGAGGGAGAGAGAGTCGGAGGGAGAGAGAGCGGGAGGGAGAGAGAGTGGGAGGGAGAGAGAGTGGGAGGGAGAGAGAGTGGGAGGGAGAGAGAGTGGGAGGGAGAGAGAGTGGGAGGGAGAGAGAGTTGGAGGGAGAGAGCGGGAGGGAGAGAGAGTGGGAGGGAGAGAGCGGGAGGGAGAGAGAGTTGGAGGGAGAGAGAGCGGGAGGGAGAGAGAGTGGGAGGGAGAGAGAGTTGGAGGGAGAGAGCGGGAGGGAGGGAGAGCGGGAGGGAGAGAGAGCAGGAGGGAGAGAGAGCGGGAGGGAGAGAGCAGGAGGGAGAGAGAGTTGGAGGGAGAGAGCGGGAGGGAGGGAGAGCGGGAGGGAGAGAGAGCAGGAGGGAGAGAGAGCGGGAGGGAGAGAGCAGGAGGGAGAGAGAGTTGGAGGGAGAGAGAGCGGGAGGGAGAGAGAGTGGGAGGGAGAGAGAGTTGGAGGGAGAGAGAGCGGGAGGGAGAGAGAGCGGGAGGGAGAGAGAATTGGAGGGAGGGAGAGCGGGAGGGAGAGAGAGCGGGAGGGAGAGAGCGGGAGGGAGAGAGAGTTGGAGGGAGAGAGCGGGAGGGAGAGAGAGCGGGAGGGAGAGAGAGTTGGAGGGAGGGAGAGCGGGAGGGAGAGAGCGGGAGGGAGAGAGAGTGGGAGGGAGAGAGTTGGAGGGAGAGAGCGGGAGGGAGAGAGAGCGGGAGGGAGAGAGAGCGGGAGGGAGAGAGAGTTGGACAGAGAAAGAGAGATGGGTTTTTAAGGACAGAAGGTGTGAGGAAGATAAGGGGAGCGGGTCAGAGGAGGAAGAGGAGTCCAGGGGCATCCAGGTATTCCGGTAACTATCATCAGCATGAGCTCATTAGTTTGAAGGCATGCTGTCAGAGGGGGCTGGATGGAGGGGTGTATGGAGGGGTGGAGGGGCGGATGGGTGGATGGATGAAGGGGCGTGGCCTACTTGTCTTTCAGCTCGTTCACTTTTTCTCCCACAGAGCTGAGCTGTTCCTCCAGCCTGCTCTTCCTGCTCTCTGTCTTCTGAAGATTCCTGGAAAAAACACACAAGTCAGCCACTGTGTGTGTGTGTCTGAGGACCTGTGTGTGTGTGTGTCTGAGGACCTGTGTGTGCGTGTCTGAGGACCTGTGTGTGTGTGTGTGTGTGTGTCTGAGGACCTGTGTGTGTGTGTGTGTGTGTGTGTGTGTGTCTGAGGACCTGTGTGTGTCTGAGGACCTGTGTGTGTGTGTCTGAGGACCTGTGTGTGTGTGTCTGAGGACCTGTGTGTGTGTGTGTGTGTGTGTGTGTCTGAGGACCTGTGTGTGCGTGTCTGAGGACCTGTGTGTGTGTGCGTGTCTGAGGACCTGTGTGTGTGTCTGAGGACCTGTGTGTGTCTGAGGACGTGTGTGTGTGTGTGTGAGTGAGTCTGAGGACCTGTGTGCGTGTGTGTGTGTGTGTGTGCTTGAAAGTATGTGTGTGCGAGGACCTGTGTATGTCTGAGGACCCTGTGTTTATGAGAGTGCGTAAATGCATTTGAGAGCCTGTCCGTAGGTGTGCGTGCGTGTGTGCATGTGTATATGCGTGCATGTGTGTGTGTGTGCATGTGTGTGTGTGTGTGGACCTACTCCAGCAGGCCGGCCTGCTCTCTCTCCAGTGGTTGGATCCTCTCCAGCACATGTGAGTACTGGACGTTGGCCTTGACCCAGGCTGCCAGAGGGGCGGCTGCTGCACTCGCACGCTTGGCATTCTAACAACCACAAACACAGCATCGTCAGCCGTCTGCGTCTCACGGTGAGGGAACACAAGGGCCAAAACTACAGAGGTACCTGTTCTATTACACAACCTGCAGTCAGGTGGACAACTGTTCTGAATACACGTCAATGGTGGAACTATTATGCTAATTTTGAAACTCATCTAGCAGGCTAGCTGGCTGTTCTAGCAGGCTAGGTAGCTGTTCTAGCAGGCTAGCTGGCTTTGACTACCTGGCTGTTCTAGCAGGCTAGCTGGCTGTTCTAGCAGGCTAGTTGGCTGTTCTAGCAGGCTAGCTGGACTTGACTAGCTGGCTGTTCTAACAGGCTAGTTGGCTGTTCTAGCAGGCAGCTGGCTGTTCTAAAAGGCTAGCTGGCTGTTCTAAAAGGCTAGCTGGCTGTTCTAGCCGGCTAGTTGGCTGATCTAGCAGGCTAGTTGGCTGTTCTAGCAGGCTAGCTGGCTGTTCTAGCAGGCTAGTTGGCTGATCTAGCAGGCTAGTTGGCTGTTCTAGCAGGCTAGTTGGCTGATCTAGCAGGCTAGTTGGCTGTTCTAGCAGGCTAGCTGGCTGTTCTAGCAGGCTAGTTGGCTTTTCTAGCAGTCTAGTTGGCTGTTCTAGCAGGCTAGCTGGATTTGACTAGCTGGCTGTTCTAACAGGCTAGTTGGCTGTTCTAGCAGGCAGCTGGCTGTTCTAAAAGGCTAGCTGGCTGTTCTAAAAGGCTAGCTGGCTGTTCTAGCAGGCTAGTTGGCTGATCTAGCAGGCTAGTTGGCTGATCTAGCAGGCTAGTTGGCTGTTCTAGCAGGCTAGCTGGCTGTTCTAGCAGGTTAGCTGGCAAGCTAGCTGGCTGTTCTAGCAGGTTAGCTGGCAAGCTAGCTGGCTGTTCTAGCAGGCTAGTTGGCTGTTCTAGCAGGTTAGCTGGCTGTGACTGGCTGTCTGACCTTGGGGTCAAAGGACGTCTTGTTCCTGTGCAACAGCTCTTCCACACTCTCCCGGATCTCATGAGGGATGTTCCTGGCCTCAAACGTGGAGATGTCCTCCCTCACCCCCCTCTTAGCCAGGAAGCTGCAGGGGAAAGGGGGGGGGGGGGGGAGAAGAAGAGCCGAGATGGAGAATGAGAGATGGGCGCAAGGGGGGATTGATAGAGGGAGGCAGTGGAGAGAGGCACAGAGATGAAAAGAGGCACTAAATGTGATATGAGCCGGCTAATGTTAATTCAAGCCTGAAGTTATTGAAGTAAAAATGCGTATACTGCTAATTAAAGAGCAAACTGTGACAAATCACCCCGTTCATCACTCATATTCGGCTGCGCACACCGAAACGCGTGTGAACAGGCGCGCAAACGCACGCGCACACGTCTTCGGAAAACTCAGCGCAGTGCCGTCTGTGCTCATTCAATTAACACAACTCATCAGGACAGATCAGTGTGGTCTGTGGAAGTCCCCTCCGACGAGCCTGCGTGCCTCGTGCCTGAAGCCAGGCGGCCTGGAGTGAAGGAGGGCTGGGGAGACAGCCAGGGGCACGGGGGCTTCTGGAGGGGGGATCTGAGTTTGTCGTTAGCAGCACTCCAAAGAGGGAGGGAGGGAGGAAGAGAAGGGGGGGGGGAGAGCAGAGGGGAGGGAGGAGAACAGGGGGGAGGAAGGGAGGGAGGACAGCAGGGGGTAGGAAGGGAGGGAGGAGAACGGGGGAGGAAGGGAGGGAGGAGAGCAGGGGGCCAGAAGGGAGGGAAGAGAACAGGGGGGAGGAAAGGAGGGAGGAGAACAGGGGGGAGGAAGGGAGGGAGGAGAAGAGGGGGGAGAAAAATGGGGGAGGAAGGGAGGGAGGAGAACAGGGGGGAGGAAGGGAGGGAGGGAGGAGAACAGGAGGGAGGAATGGAGGGAGGAGAACAGGGGGGAGAAAGGGAGGGAGGAGAGCAGGAGGGGAGGAAGGGAGGGAGGAGAGCAGGGGGGAGGAACGGAGGGAGGAGAACAGGGGGGAGGAAGAGGACCTTACCTCTTCATGCTGACCCAGGAAGTGTCGTAGATGCCCATGAGGCGCAGCACCCCCTCCAGGATGTCCCGGATCACGTCCGGGGGCATGCGCAGCGAGCGGATCTCCGACAGCGACTCCGGCTTGATGTTCCCCACCGCACGCTTGGCCTCGTCCACCAGGGGCTGGGGGGAGGAGGACGGGGGGGGGGGGGGGGGGGGGGGGGGTCAGTTGGTCAGCAGGAGCGTCCATACTGTCTGTCCCCATCTCACAAAATGTTGCTGCGTTTTTCAAAGCCTGGGAAAGACGTCCGTGTGGTTTACCTGCACTTCCTTGAGCTCGTCTTCGATCTTGGCCTTCCGCTCCTCGATCTTGGAGACCTCGTGTGAGATCTTCCCCTGGATCTTCTCCATCTCGCTCTTCTGGTCGCTGGCGTTCTGGACGGAGCACGGGAGACAGGAGAGGGGTTGATTAGGGTCGTCTTCCTCCTCTCGGGGATAAAACCCCATCCTGTACCCACCTTATCCTCTGCTTAGACCAAGCTCTCCCCCCCCCCACCCCTCCCACCCCCAGCACACACACACATCCCCAATCAGAGAGCCCGGAGGCTAGAGAGCTTCTGAGGAGTCACCTCCAAAGAAGGGCTGGTCCTGGATCTGTCTCTGGAGGGAGAGGGATCACTGCTGACTGACAGCCATGGGGTCAGTCAGGATAACAGACCCACCCTGCCGTCCCTCCCCTGCTTTCTTTTCATCCCTTCCCTCGCTGTCTCCCTTCCACTCCTTTCATCTCTCCATCATTTCAACACCCACCCCCCCCACACCCCCCACCCACCAAATCTGCAGGACACAGTGGCTCCTGCCCAGAGGGACGATCTTACCCCTCATTATCTCTCTCCAAACACACAGCTGACACTCTTCATCAGCCTCTCCTGCTCCCTCCCTCCCTCTCCCTCCCTCCCTCCCCCCTTCCCTCCCTCTCCACTCTTGCATTCCAGCAGAATCCACCCTCCTGCAGTGAGATGGGTAGAAATCTCAGCTAATAAACAAAGTTCACCTCTCATCTTACCAATCCATCCCTCCAGCCTGGAAAGCGCTAATGCCAACACACACAGACACACACACACACAGACACACACGCACACAGACACACACACACACACAGACACACACACACAGACACACACACACACAGACACACACACACACGCACACACACACAGACACACACACACAAGCTCAGTAGGGGGGTGAGAAAAGCTAGTTTGTGTCTGTGTGAGTGTGTGTGTGTGTGTGTGTGTGTGTGTATGTGTGTGTGTGTGTGAGTGTACTGCAGGGAACACACGGGTACACAGGAGAGAAAAGTTTGTCAGAGAAGTTGAGCTGAGAGTTGAGCTGAGAGTTGAGAGCTGCAGCCTGAAGGAGACTGGAGTCCCTGGAGGTTCATCTGCCTCTGTCTATCACTGCCACATTACCACACACACACACACACACACACCAACACCAACACACACATAGAGCAAAAGACACACACATGCTTTCTGATTGCAAGGCTGCAGTGGCTGATCAGTAATCAGGGTGACTTGTGGAAGGGACATGAAAGGTTGTCGGGGACAACAAGGCAGGTGTGTGTGTGTGTGTGTGGCTGTCATCAGAATCTACTTTGCAGTCATCACATAAACAGCCTTGGCAAATTAAAATGGCCGAGCCTGACCACCAAAGGCTTAGAGAGGTGTCAGAAAGGCTTGTCACGCTCACACACACACACACACACACACACACCTGCATTGAGGTGGTGATCTCCTGCAGGGCAGAGTCTGCCTCCTGCTGTTTGGTCTTTAACAGTGTGCTCTGCTCTGCCGCCCGCCTTTTCAACTCGTCCACCAATGCCTTTGCTTCGTTCAGCTTGGACACGCCCGCCTGGAGGAACACAGCCAATTAGATATTTGCTCACAAATGCAACAGTTCAATATGTGTGCTCTGTGTGTGTGTGTGTGTGTGTATACCTACCTGTGTATGTACCTGTGAGTGTGTGTGTGTGCCTGAGTGTGTGTGTCCCTGTGTGTGTACCTGAGGGTGTGTGTGTGTACCTGAGTGTGTGTGTGCCTGTGTGTGTGCCTGTGTGTGTACCTGAGGGTGTGTGTGTGTGTGTGTGTACCTGAGTGTGTGTGTGCCTGTGTGTGTGTACCTGAGTGTGTGTGTGCCTGCGTGTGTACCTGAGTGTGTGTGTGTGTGTGTGTGTACCTGAGTGTGTGTGTGTGCACGTGTACCTGAGTGTGTGTGTGTGTGTGTGTGTGTCCCTGTGTGTGTGTGTACCTGAGTGTGTGTGTGTCCCTGTGTGTGTGTGTACCTGAGTGTGTGTGTGTGTGCACGTGTACCTGAGTGTGTGTGTGCGTGTGTCCCTGTGTGTATGTGTACCTGAGTGTGTGTGTGTGTGTGTGTGTGTGCGTGTACCTGAGTGTGTGTGTGTGTGTGCCTCTGTGTGTCCCTGTGTGTGTACCTGAGTGTGTGTGTGTGTGTGTACCTGAGTGTGTGTGTGTGTGTGTGCGTGTACCTGAGTGTGTGTGTGTGTGTGTCCCTGTGTGTGTACCTGAGTGTGTGTGTGTGTGTGTACCTGAGTGTGTGTGTGTGTGTGTGTGCGTGTACCTGAGTGTGTGTGTGTGTGTGTGTGCGTGTACCTGAGTGTGTGTGTGTGTGTCCCTGTGTGTGCGTGTACCTGAGTGTGTGTGTGTGTGTCCCTGTGTGTGTGTGTACCTGCAGGTGCTGCTGTCTCAGTGTGAGCTGGCTCTGCTTGCTGTTGTAGATGGAGGTGTAGAGGTGCAGGAAGGCCAGGTACTGGCTGGGCGTGGCCCCCTGCTCCCTGCACGACTCATGAATCACCAGAAAGGAGCTGCACAGGTCACCCTGACCCCAAACTGGAGGACAGCAAGAGGAAATCAAGGATTACCCTATTGTCTGGACTATAAATTGAGAAATCTGGACTATAAATCGCACCAGACAAGAAATTCATAGAGAAAAAATAAAATAACATTTAGAAGTCGCACTGGACTATAAATCCAGTATTTTTTGGGTGGGGGAGGGGGGGGGATTCATTTTATAAAACCAAGAACAAACATTTCATCTTGAAAGGCAAGTTATAGTATTAACAATATAATAGTAAACCACAGGCTGAATAGGTGTCTGGTATGGTAACGTAATATATTAACCTACAGATGCTTGCGTTCTAAATATTTCAGACAGTCCCCGCTGCACAAGTTATTTTATTTTTTAACAACAGTTAATCAATCTAAATTCAAGTCCTTCATTCCTACGGTGCTCAGACTAGATAGGGGGGGTTGGAGGTCAGTGAGAGTGCTGCTACCTGAAGTCTTCTTCTTGGGACCTCTCTCTCCTCCGCTCCTCTCTCCCTCGCCCTCCAGCCTGGCCAACAGCAGCTCTGGTATCTGACGAGATAAACCCCTGGTTAGCCACACGCCCACAGCCACGCCCACAGCCACGCCCACAGCCACGCCCACAGCCAGTACCCTGATCCTAACCCTGCTGTCAGTCACCTGCACACGGACACCCCACATTCTGGGGCCTGTATGACTACCTACGACCATATTTGGCACAGCTCCAGGTTCAGCAGTGTTGCGGCAGCTCAATTGGGTCCAGGCAATTATTTTCCCTGCAATAAGCGTAATTGGGGCTGAGATCTTTCCTAAATCTTCCTCCTCTCACCTTCTTCATGCTGCTCTCGGACCATCCATCCATCCACTGCACAGAGCACTGGCGGTACAGGGCAGGGTTACTCTCACAGTGGATGGTGAAGTTAGCGTTGGTGCAGTCCATTATTAAGACGATGTGGAGGTTCTGCTTGATCCCTGTGAGAGAGCGAGAGAGAGAGCGAGAGAGAGAGAGAGAGAGAGAGAGGGAGAGAGAGAGAGACAGAGAGAGAGAGAGAGAGAGAAAGAGAGAGAGAGGGAGAGAGAGACAGAGAGAGAGAGAGAGAAAGAAGAGGATAAGAGGGAGAAACTCCCACACGTCAAGTCGGCCCTCACCCCCTACACATCAGCTCACTCTTCCGTAGACAGAGTAACAGGGCGAGCCAGACAGGGAGAGAGAGGAGGGTGTGGAGGAAAGGGAGAGGACGGACTGGCTGAGTGTTATACGGCCTGGGTCACTCCTGTCCCTCCAGAGCCCTCCGCCCTCCGTCACACACACACACACACAGGCGCGCAGACTAAGTGAGTTGTGGTTCGGTAGTCCGACAGACGAATTGATTAGATCCTGCAGCAAACTCACACTGCAGAGAGGAGGGGAGGAGGAGGGAGAGGAGGAGGAGAGGGGAGGGGGGGACGACATGATAACTCACTGTAGGAGAAGTAGTTGTACAGGGGTCCAGTGAAGCCGTCCTGAGAGGCGGAGTCTTTGAGGGGGGAGAGGAGGGGCTCCAGCTCCTCTGGAGAGAACAGACCAGGAACCTCGCCTGCACACACGCACACAAACCACACACACTCCCTATCAGTGCTTCTAACTTTTGACTGTTGAATCAAATAGGATATACACATTTTCTGACTGCAGAGAGAGAGAGAGAGAGAGAGAGAGAGAGCGCATGAGAGAGAGAGAGAGAGAGAGAGAGAGCATGAGAGAGAGAGTATGAGAGAGATAGAGAGAGTATGAGAGTGACCTGAGGACAACAGGCTGTTGACCATCTCCAGGAAGGAAGGGTGAACAAACTGGTAATCTTCCAGCAACAGCACAACCTGCTGGCCCTCTAGACCAGCCAGCTGCATCACCTGCGCACACACACACACACATACACACTTATAAAGTATACAACTATCCCCTGGACAATCCTACATTCTTTTGACGTTGCTTATAAAAAGGGCTTTACAAGTACGTAAAGAATTGATTCATTTACACAGAGTATATCTACAGTAACAGACCCACAATAGTGGAGTGTGTGTGTGTGTGGGCTTACACTCTTCAGGTCGTTGTTGAAGTGCTTCAGCGTGTATCCCCGGGAGATCTTGGGCGTGTAGAGTGTGTATCCGTGCATGTGAGCCACCAGGCAGGTGGCGGTCCGTCGGCCCACCCCGCTGCGTCCGGCTAGGAGCAGAGACCCTCCGGGTCTGCTCAGCACCCGGTCCACCCGGGCCACGAAGTCACACACCTCCCAGAACAGCAGCAGGTCCAGCTCCCTGTTATCACGGCCGTACTGGACCACGCCCTGCAGGAGGGGGAGGGGGTGGAGAGGGGGTGGGGGAGGGCTTTACTCTCACACACATATGCACACACATGCACAGCGAAGAGCTGCCGTGTACAGACGCCCCGCTTAAAGAGACAACGCTAAGGCACATGCCAAGAGACACACGCTAAGAGACACACGCTAAGAGACACGCTAAGAAACACTGTTAAGACACACACACAAGCTCAAACACCCTAAGAAACACACATGCACACACACGCTAAGAGATACACGCTAAGACACACACGCCAAGAGATACACGCTAAGACACACACGCTAAGAGACACACGCTAAGACACACACGCTAAGAGATACACGCTAAGACTCACACGCTAAGAGATACACGCTAAGAGATACACGCTAAGACACACACGCTAAGAGATACACGCTAAGACACACGCTAAGAGATACACGCTAAGACACACACGCTAAGAGATACACGCTAAGACACACACGCTAAGAGATACACACGCTAAGGGATACACGCTAAGACACACACATGCTCTCAGGGGGGCTCACCTTCTGAATGACTTGCTGGAGGTCACTTGAGGTCAGGTGTCCCAGGGGTTTGCCGTGCGGGGGCAGCGGCTGGCCGGACGCCATCACTCCCCCTTCAGACGCCCCCCACGTCACGTAGAACCCTTCTACAGCGAGACAGGGCACACCGTTACACACGTACACACACACAGGGATGAACTGCTCAAAATACATGAAAACATGTTAAGACAGTGTCTGTGAGTGCAGTGTGTGTTTTGTGTGTGGTGTTTGGTGTGTGTGTGTGTATGTGTCACCCTTGGCGTTGTCGAGGGCGTCGACTCCCCAGTCTCCCCGGATGATGGAGGAGAGGATGTTGTCGAAGGCGTGCAGGTCTTTGGAGCAGGCCAGTCTGTCTCTGAACAACCTCCTAGCCTCATAACACACCACCTCCAGAACACTGTCTGTCACCGTGGAGTTACCTGGACACACAGGAGAGAGAGAGGTCTATACACACGGGAGGGAGAGGTCTGCACACACAGAGGAGAGAGGTCTGCACACACAGGAGAGAGAGGTCTGCACACACAGGAGAGAGAGGTCTGCACACACAGGAGAGAGAGAGAGGTCTGCACACACAGGAGAGAGAGGTCTGCACACACAGGAGAGAGAGAGAGGTCTGCACACACAGGAGAGAGAGAGGTCTGCACACACAGGAGAGAGAGAGGTCTTTACATACAGGGGAACAGGAGAGAGAGAGGTCTTTACATACAGGGGAACAGGAGAGAGAGAGGTCTTTACATACAGGGGAACAGGAGAGAGAGAGGTCTTTACATACAGGGGAACAGGAGAGAGAGGTCTGCACACGAGAACACACACACTCTCTACTGTCATTGTCTCACACGCCTGCACGTACACACTTCTACCAAACACAATTACCCAAACTCTAATTCCAACTGACAGAGAATATGCCATACATTACAGGACGCACAAACAAGCTTACAGCCTAGGCACACTCTCTCTCCCTCAAAGACACACACACACACGGGCGCTGCCGTCAGAGCGTGACTCACACTGACTCCCACACACACACGCACACCTCCATTAGAGCATAATTGCGGCGGACAGCGGCGAGGTGTTACGTACCGTATAGACAGGTGAGCGGCACAAAGAACAGAGGGAAGGAAAAAATGATGAGTCATGATGGGAGAAAAAGCACACGCTCTACATCCCCACTTTTAATTAAAATACATGACTGGCCCCGCTATCACAGCAGGCACACATTGCAGGGAGAGAGAGAGAGAGAGAGTGACAGAGAGAGATGAAGGGCCAGAGAGCGAGGGATGATGAAAGAGGGCGAGATGGACGAGCGACAGAGAGCGAGGCGAGGGAAAGGGGAGGGGGGGGGGGGGGAGGGAAGCAGCAGAGGATCGGGAGAGCTTGAGAACAGAACGGCGTCTCTTCTCGGGATGAGACTTTAGAACCGGGGAAGCGCGGTTCCTCGTCACGCCGGGGGTACGAAGCGGAACTCAGGGCTGACTCGTGCTGGGGGGGGGGGGGGCTCACCTGTGGTCAGGTCGTATCGGAGCAGGCTCAGGACCCACTGGGTCAGGATACAGGGAGTGAACAGGTAGTGACTGTAGTCGTCCACTGTGAACTTAGCTTTCACCTGGGAGAGGAGGACATGGCTCAGGGTTAGACTCACGCTTATTCTCTACAGGGAGTCAGGCGGCTCAGCGGCTTAAGGCGTTGGCCTCATAATCGTCAGGGTGCGAGGTCGACTCCCGGCTGTGGCTATGTGACGTTGTGTCCTTGGGCAAGGCACTTCACCCTACTTGCCTAAAGGGGGAATGTCCCTGTACTTACTGTAAGTCACTTTGGATAAAAGTGTCTGCTAAATGGCTAATTATTTATGTATTCTCCACTTGTTTAGTCTCCATCTTGTTTCTGTGTTGCTGCCCCGTGCCCCAGGCAGTACCTGCTGGTAGATCTGCACCAGGGAGCCAGCCAGCTGGTGAGCCTTCCCTGGGCTGGCCCAGACGGCCAGGCTGCCCAACACAGGCTGCAGGTAGGCTGAGTAGATGGTCTGGAGCTGCTCCCTGTCCGGGTAACTGGGGAGAGACCAGGGGGGTGAGGGGGGCGTGGGCTACTGGCTCTGTAGTGCAGATATGTGTGAAGGGGGTGGGGAGGTGGTGTGTGTGTGTGTGTGTCTGTGTGTGGAGGTGTGTGTGTGTGTGTGTGTGTGGGCTACTCACTCGATGGTGCAGATGCGTACGATGGAGGTGAAGCGGGTGGTGAGTGGGTGTCTGCCCACAGTGCCCCCTGCTGACATGGAGGCTACCACCTGGATGTTCTCCAGGCCCACCCACTCCAGGTTCTCATCGTAGAAGCCCTGGTAGGTCAACACCTACACACACACACACACACACACACATACACCTATTCAGGACTGATTTATGCAACATGAACATGTGTTCAGCTCTGTAAGGACAGTGTTGAGGTGTGTTCAGCTCTGTAAGGACAGTGTTGGGGAGTGTTCAGCTCTGTAAGGACAGTGTTGGGGAGTGTTCAGCTCTGTAAGGACAGTGTTGGGGTGTGTTCAGCTCTGTAAGGACAGTGTTGGGGAGTGTTCAGCTCTGTAAGGACAGTGTTGGGGTGTGTTCAGCTCTGTAAGGACAGTGTTGAGGTGTGTTCAGCTCTGTAAGGACAGTGTTGGGGTGTGTTCAGCTCTGTAAGGACAGTGTTGAGGTGTGTTCAGCTCTGTAAGGACAGTGTTGAGGTGTGTTCAGCTCTGTAAGGACAGTGTTGAGGTGTGTTCAGCTCTGTAAGGACAGTGTTGGGGTGTGTTCAGCTCTGTAAGGACAGTGTTGGGGTGTGTTCAGCTCTGTAAGGACAGTGTTGGGGTGTGTTCAGCTCTGTAAGGACAGTGTTGGGGAGTGTTCAGCTCTGTAAGGACAGTGTTGGGGTGTGTTCAGCTCTGTAAGGACAGTGTTGAGGTGTGTTCAGCTCTGTAAGGACAGTGTTGGGTTGTGTTCAGCTCTGTAAGGACAGTGTTGAGGTGTGTTCAGCTCTGTAAGGACAGTGTTGGGGTGTGTTCAGCTCTGTAAGGACAGTGTTGGGGTGTGTTCAGCTCTGTAAGGACAGTGTTGGGGTGTGTTCAGCTCTGTAAGGACAGTGTAGAAGAGGTGTGTTCCACCTGCTGTAGGAAGGCTATGATGTTGCTGGTGCCCCACTTGTCTGGCCTGGGCAGGTTGATGTCCTTGAGGTAGAGCACCAGGCTCTCGTAGTCCTTCGGTCGGTAGGCGCGGCCTGTGTTGGAGCTCAGGAGCAGGCAGGTCTGGCCCAGCTTCTGCAGCACGTGGCGGGAGGAGGTCTGGGCGCTACAGTGGACCACCGCCACCTGGGTGGAGCGCAGCCGCGAGAAGGCGTAGCGCAGGAGCATGCTGGGGGGAGGCACACGCGCACACAATGAAACCAAACAGGAGGGGGAGACAGGATGACGGAGGAAGGGGGAGGAGGAGAGGGAAGGGGGAGTCAGGATGAATAAATGAGTATTTATAAATGTATTTATTTTATTGAGACAGAGGAGGGGGGAGGAGGAGAGGGGAGGGAAGAGGACGAGGAGAGGGAAGGGGAAGAGGAAGGCGGGAGGAGGATGATGGAGGGAGGCGGGATGAATCTGTATTTAACAGGGCCGGCGTTACTGAGGGCCTGTTGAACAGTGTTTATGAGAGCAGACCCCAGGGCATACTGAGACATTTAGTTAGGGTGCAAACACAGACAGGCGTAATTGGGAATAGAGTGTGTGTGCATGTGTGTTTTTAAGCGCGTGTGTGTGTGTGTTTAAGCGTGTGTGTGTTTAAGTGTGTAGGTGTGCGCACGCGTGGATGTTCGTATATGTGAGCGAGGGAACGAGGATTTTAATTCGATGTTCTTTCTGTTGGACGGACGGGGAGGACACAGGCGTCTCCATGGTGACCTTTCAGCGGGGCGAGGCTAAGTTCAGGCCTCAAGTGGAGTGGAAAAGCCAATCACAGGCTGGCTCCGCCCCCCCCCGGGGACAGAAGCAATTACTGTAGATTCAACAAGTCGCTAAACACACACACGCAGACACACGCGCAGACATACGCACAGACACACACGCAGACACACACGCAGACACACGCGCTCCTCTCTCTAGTCTCTGCTATGCTAGGAAAAGGTCACCAATTATATTATTAAAAGCAGCCTTGAGATAACTGTATAAAAGTGTGTGTGTGTGTGTATGTATGTGAATGTGTATGCAAAGGTGTGTGGATGTGCATGTGTGTGTGAGTCACAGGCAGTAGCCTTGGCCCTCCTTGAATCAGAGTGTGTGTGTGTGTGTGTGTGTGTGTATGAGAGTGTGTGTGTGTGATCCAATGACTGAGGATGATGTTCTGAACTCAGATCACCTGCAGCCCTAGTGTGTGTAAACTTTAGAAATAGTATGGCACTCAGAAATATCACTTATTGTTGCTGTTGTTCAGAAAATCGCTATTGTTGTGTTATTGTTGCTTTTATTACTCGCGCCACAGGTAGACTACTGTCTGGCGGAAGCTCACCTTAAAGAAATTGTAAAATGTTCAGCTGAATGCTCTAATAGTTCCTCCCTTGGCACTTACTGGTTCTTATGATGTATGTTTTGTAATCTAGATGCCCGCTATGTTGGGGTCTATCAAGTTGCTATGCTCAGTGACTGAAGCTCTTTTGTAAAGCTCTCTCTTGTAAGTCGCTTTGGATAAAGGCATCTGCTAAATGAGTAAATGTAATGTGTGTGTATAGTAGGTGTGTGTGTGTATGTATAGTAGGTGTGTGTGTAAAGTAGGTGTGTGTGTGTGTATAGTAGGTGTGTGTGAGTGCATAGTAGGTGTGTGTGTGTATAGTAGGTGTGTGTGTGTGTATAGTAAGTGTGTGTAAGTCGCTTTGGATAAAAGCGTCTGCTAAATGAATAAATGTAAATGTAAATGTGTGTGTGTATAGTAGGTGTGTGTGTGTGTGTATAGTAGGTATGTGTGTGTATAGTAGGTGTGTGTGTGTTTAGTAGGTGTGTGTGTGTATAGTGGGTGTGGGTATAGTAGGTGTGTGTGTGTGTGTGTATTCACCCCTTGCCGCAGCCCTCCGGTCCCACCAGTATGAAAGGCTGTCTGTGTGGAGCGCAGAGCCAGTGTGTGAAGCAGTGCAGGGCTCGCTGCATGTCTGCTGTCTGGATGACCGGCAGGGTGTGTGTGTGTGTCAGCTCGTCCAGGCCCAGGCCCTCCGCACGCTGCAGGGTGTAGGCACACAGCCGGCCAGACTCTGCATGGTAGAAGGTGTCCAGAGGCTTCCTGGGGTCTGGAGGGCTCTCTCTGGCCCAGCTCAGCACCTGAAACACACACACACACATAAAGAAACACACACAGAGAAACACACACAAAGCCCAATGCACACACACAGAGAAACACGCACAAACACACACATACAGAAACACACATGGCCAAATAGAAAAACACACACTCCTATACATATTTATAGAAACATACACACACAACCATACATAAACAAACAGAGACACATAGAAACATAGAAACATACACACAGCCATAGAGGAAAAACACACAGAAACACACACACACGGTTGTGCTGCTAGATGCCCACAGGGCTAATCAGGAGTGTCTTCAGACTGGCCTCACCTCCTTAGAGAACTCCTGCCTGGTCTTCAGGTTGAGGTTCCCCCCCAGGCCTCTGATGAGGCCCACCAGGAACTGGCCTCTCTCGGTCACCCCGCTCAGGTGGGACAGGCCGTTCAGCACCGTGCCCACCAGGCTGGTCTCCACCACAAAGTCATTCTGGAGAGGGGAGGGAGGGGGAGGTCCTAGGTTAAAGGTTGTAGGATCTAGGCTGTAGGTTCTAGGTACTAGGTACTAGGTTCTAGGTTGTAGGTCATTGGTTCTAGGTTGTAGGTACTAGGTTCTAGGTTGTAGGTACTAGGTTCTAGGTTGTAGGTACTAGGTTGTGAGTTGTTGGTTCTAGGTCATTGGTTCTAGGTTGTAGGTACTAGGTTGTGAGTTGTTGGTTCTAGGTCATAGGTTCTAGGTTGAAGGTACTAGGTTGTAGGTTCCAGGCATGGTTACCTGTTTGAGGACCCAGTCCAGGGCTCTGTGGAAGTAATCAGCCAGCCAGCTGTCCAGACTGCTGCAGCTCTGCTCAGGCTGGCCACTGAGCCACGACTTGACCAACGCACTGACGTCTGTGTCCTCGTCACTGCGCACACACACGCACACGCACACGCACGCACACGCACACACACGCATACACACACGCACACAGAATGTTTCCATTGTCAAACACACACTGCAGACAATACACACACAAAACAGTGCGTATACACTACTCACACACACACAGGCTCACACACACTCACACACGCACACACACCTGAGGAAGATCATGCCCATGCGTGATATGGTGGCCGGCGAGGCACAGCTGAGGTCATGGGTCTCAAACAGGAAGTTGACGTTGGGTCCAAACTGGATGCGCTCCCCGCTGGGCATGGTGAGCAGACGGTTATCATCCAGCACTGAGTTCAGACTCTCTATCCACTCTGGATCGATGTCCCCGTCACACACGATCCACGAGCTCACCTCTGGACCGAGCACGCACACACGCACACACACACACACACACACACACACACACACACACCAAGAGCAGTATAAGACCAATCATTTCAACAGATAGGGGTGGTACTGTGTTGGTGGTGCAGTGCTGGTGGTGGTGTGCTGTGTTGGTTGTGGTGGTGCTGTGTTGGTGCTGTGGTGCTGTGTTAGTGCTGTGTTGGTGGTGGTGGTGCTGTGTTGGTGCCATGTTGGTGCTGTGTTGGTGCTGTGTTGGAGCTGTGTTGTTGGTGCTGTGTTGGTAATGTGTTGGTGCTGTGTTGGTGCTGTGTTGGTGCTGTGATGCTGTGTTGGTGCTGTGTTGGAGCTGTGTTGTTGGTGCTGTGTTGGTGCTGTGTTGGTGCTGTGTTGCTGGTCCTGTGGTGCTGTGTTGGTGCTGTGTTGCTGGTGCTGTGGTGCTGTGTTGCTGGTGTTGGTGCTGTGTTGCTGGAGCTGTGGTGCTGTGGTTCCATACCCTGGGGCTCTCGGACCACCTGCCTGGCGCTGTGGGTCAGCACCCCGTCTGCCCACTCCCTGGTGTCCATGTCTATGTGGCCCAGCAGCTGCTGCCTGGGCATGGCCTTGGGGTTCACTGTGTACTGCTTTACCTGCACACACACACACACAGTCATAAGAACAGAACTTACACAGACATGTTAGTAAACCACCTTGTTCTTGAGTGTTCTTGGCAGTAAGTGTGTGTGTGTGTGTTCACAGCAGTAAGTGTGTGTGTGTGTGTTCGCAGCAGTAAGTGTGTGTGTACTCACCACCTTGCCCATCTTTCCCAGGGCGGCCCTCAACATCCTCCACAGGGTGGACTTACCGGCCCCGCTGGGCCCCACGATGACCACGCCCATCCTCTGCCTCAGCTGCTCCGACAGCTCCACAGCTTTCTTCATCTGCAACACAGAAGCACCCCCAGCCTCAGTCTGACCCCCAGCCTCTCACCCCCAGCCTCAGTCTGACCCCCAGCCTCAGTCTGACCCCCAGCCTCTCAGTCTGACCCCCAGCCTCAGTCTGACCCCCAGCCTCAGTCTGACCCCCAGCCTCAGTCTGACCCCCAGCCTCAGTCTGACCCCCAGCCTCTCACCCCCAGCCTCAGTCTGACCCCCAGCCTCTCACCCCCAGCCTCAGTCTGACCCCCAGCCTCTCACCCCCAGCCTCAGTCTGACCCCCAGCCTCAGTCTGACCCCCAGCCTCTCACCCCCAGCCTCAGTCTGACCCTCAGCCTCAGTTTGACCCTCAGCCTCAGTTTGACCCCCAGCCTCAGTCTGGCTCTCCAGCCTCAGTCTCCATCTCGCCCTCTACCACTCTGCTCATGCCTTCATGTGGGCGGGCCTGGTCCGCCCCCTCTCTACCTGGCTGGGGATGAGCTCCACCCACTCTCTCCCTGGCTGGGGATGAGCTCCGCCCCCTCCCTACCTGGCTGGGGATGAGCTCCGCCCCCTCCCTACCTGGCTGGGGATGAGCTCCAGGCGAGCGTCCTGGTAAGCCTCCCTCAGGGCGGAGGTGAGGACCTGGTCCTCCACGTCGGTGAAGTCCACCCCGGAGAAGACGTCCCGCACCAGGGCGTCGAAGCGGGAGCTGTCAGCGAACGTCAGCTTGGACATGGTGTTGAGCCTCAGGGCCTGGACCACCAGGCCGCTCTCCTTGACTGGGGGGGAGAGGGGGGGCTTAATGGTGATATACCTCTCTGATTGGACTTGATAAAGAAGGGGATGTGGGGGGGGGGGGGGGGGGGTGATCAAGGGGAGATCAAGAAGGAGTGGGACATGATTAAGACGGGGGAGTGGGAGAGGATGAGACCCAGCCAAGCAGATGGTCGACAGTCAAGATGGAGGGAGGAAGGGAGGGCAAGTACCAAAGTCAACCTGGGGATCATTATTCTGCCTGTGCCGGCCAGCTAATTGCTAGTCCTGTCACAGTTTACCTCATCAATACTTCTGTTTTCTGCCCTGCAAAGCTGCTGGAGGCCCAAACCAGGGCACTCAGCCAGACTGCACAAGTGTGTGTTTGTCAGTGTGTGTGTGTGTGTGTGTGTGTGATGGGAAGAAAGGAGAGTCAGAAAGCTATTGACCGGTAGGTATCTGAGGAGGCAGAGAGAGGTCACAGACAGAGGAGAAGAGGAGCAGGAGGAGGAGGAGGAGGAGAAGGAGGTAAACAGCATGTCAAAGATAGAGAGGGAGAGAGGGGAGAGAGAGGAGGGAGAGAGATATAGAGAGAAAGCGAGAGAGAGGAGAGAAAGAGAGAGAGAGATATATATAGAGAGGAGAGACCGAGAGAGACAGAGAGAGAGAGGGTAGAGAGAGAGAGAAAGACAGAGAGACAGAGGGTAAAAGAAGTGAAAATGTGAAACGTGCAGAGAAGTCAGTGAGGATGGTAGGTGACAGGGTGCTGTGGAGGATGTGTGTGCGCGCGCGTGTGTGTGTGTGTGTGTGTGCTCATACAGTCTGTGGTGTGGCTCCTCTTGTGTTGCTGCAGCAGGCTGCCACAGCCTCTCAGCACTGTCTTCAGAGCCCTCAGACCCCAGTCATAGTGCTGCTGGGGGGTAAGCAGCTCCCTGGACACACACAGACACACACACACACACACATTCACACATACCGTCAATGTGCTTCTACGCAAGTAACTCAAAACACACAACGTTTCTGAATCCACACACACACACACACACACCTGGCCAGGTTGAAGATGGCCACCAGTTTGCAGCCCAGGACCTTGCCCTCCTTGAAGCCCTCAGAGTAGAGGATGACCTCAGCGATCAGCTCGTTGTCCGGCCGGGTCATGGCCACGGGCCGGAAGAGCTGCTTCAGGTTGTCCGGAAGCTTCTGCCGGCCCCCGTAGCCCTTCCCTGCTGGGTTCAGGGTGATGAACACCCCTGAGTTAGGGTCCAGCTCCACCTGAAGGAGGGGTGGAGACAGGGCAGGAGGAGGGGACAGGGAGAGGGAGAGAAGGACGGAAGGAGAGGAGAGGGGAGGGAGAAAGGACAGTTAGACCCTTAAATGGATCTTCAGTGTCCGTATGTGAGTATGTGTATGTGTGTGCGCATGGGTGTGTGTGTGTGTCTGTTGCCCACCTTCTTCCCCAGCAGCTCACAGCTGTGTGTGTGTGAGTGTGTGAGTGTGTTGCCCACCTTCTTCCCCAGCAGCTCACAGCTGTGTGTGAGTGTGTGTGTGTATGTTGCCCACCTTCTTCCCCAGCAGCTCACAGCTGTGTGTGTGTGTGAGTGTGTGTGTGTGTGTTGCCCACCTTCTTCCCCAGCAGCTCACAGCTGTGTGTGTGGTTCTTCAGGGAGTTCTGGATGGCCTGGATCTGCATGGACACGGCTGACAGCACGGCCTCCTCCAGACGGTTGAACTCATCGAAGCAGCCCCACGCTCCACACTTCACCAGGCCCACAAAGATCCGGCCCATGGACCTCACATCGATCCCCTGGACACACACACACACACAGGAACATGCATTTTACCTTGCTCATTGGAAGTGGGCTTTTATCAGGGTACCCAGTGTGTGGGGGTCCAATGTGTGTGTGTGTGTGTTTGGGTCCAATGCGTGTGCCCAGTGTGTGTGTGTGTGTGTGTGTGTGTGCGCCCAGTGTGTGTGTGTGTGTGTCTGTGTGTGCGTACCTCGTCACAGTTGAACACCAGTACTTGTCGTCCAAACAGGCCCCCCAGGGCTTTGACAGACTCGGTCTTCCCCGTGCCGGCAGGTCCGTAGGGGTTCCCCCCCAGCCCCATGTCCATGGCCTGGGTCAGGGTCAGGTAGCACTTGTCTGTCAGGGGGGTGTGGACCAGTTTAGCTGCATTCCCCTAGGATGGACAGAGAGAGGGATGGAGGAGCGGGTGAGAGGAGGGGGGAGGATGGCTTTGCAGGGGGACTGCAGTAGAGAGAGCAGCTATCTCTGGGTGAGCAGCGCCCCCGTGTGGAAGGAAATATATCACTCAGATTAGGTTCGTACGTTTACATTGAATCATTCAGCAGACGCTCTTATCCGGAGCGACTTACAGTAAGTACAGGGACATCCCCCCCTGAGGCAAGTAGGGTGAAGTGCCTTGCCCAAGAACACAACGTCATGTTGGCACAGCCGGGGTTCGATCCAGGAACCTTCTGAGTACTAACTCGACACCCTCACCGCTCAGTCACCTGATTCCCTCAGGTTCTTCCCAGTTCCTCATTACTAATTACGTTGACTTCCAAATCAGTTGCATAAACACGGGATTTACTGTGGCAGGATGGAACGTCCTCTGGCAAAATACTTCAGGATTTTGGCAGCAAATATATTGGGTGTGTGCCTGTGTGAGTGTGTGTGTGTCCGTGTGTGTATGTCCCTGTGTGTGTGTTCCTGTGTGTGCGTGTGTCTCCCTGTGTGTGTGTCCCTGTGTGTGTGTGTCCCTGTGTGTATGTTCCTGTGTGTGTGTCAGTATCACCTGGTACTCGTAGGTGTAGTTGAAGCAGGCGTCCACCATGTGGATCAGGCAGTGTTGGTCCTGGCCCAGGTAGAAGCGCAGCTGTCTCTTCCAGCACCAGGCCTCCAGGCTGCTCACCCCGGCCTGGATCAGCTCCCTCACCACGCTGATGTTGTGGATTACGTCCAGGATCAGAGCCTTCAGCTTCAGCTGCAGCACGCTGGACTCTGGGGGGAGGAACCGTGCTGTGAGGAGCTGAGGTAGGCTAGGACCATCCAGCCAGCCATCCAGCCAGCCAGCCAGCCATCCAGCCATCCAGCCATCCAGTAATCCATTTAGTAATCCATCCAGCCATCCAGCCAGCCATCCATCCATCCAGTCATTCAGTCATCCAGTCATCCAGTCATCCATCCAGCCATCCATCCATGCAGTCATCCAGCCCTTCAGTCATCCAGTCATCCATCCATCCAGTCATCCATCCAGCCATCCATCCATGCAGTCATCCAGCCATTCAGTCATCCAGTCATCCAGCCATCCATCCAGCCATCCATCCAGTCATCCATCCATCCAGTCATCCAGCCATCCATCCATCCAGTCATCCATCCATCCAGCTATCCATCCATCCATCCTGTCATCCATGCTATTCTACCACAGTGGTCCCCCCCCACCCAGCCCCAGACCTGTGTTAGAGGCGTCCTCTGAGCTGGTGTCTATGCTGGTGTAGTGCTCCAGTTTAGCAGCCAGCAACTGTTCCAGCTGCCGCAGGGTCTGCTGCCTCAGAGCCTGCTCCACATCCTCAGTGAACTGGATCTGCTCTGCCAGGCACAGCACCTGGACACAGGAGTCACTCAGGAGTCATTCAGGAGTCATCCAAGAGTCATTCAGGAGTCATTCAGGAGTCATCCAGGAGTCATTCAGGAGTCATTCAGGAGTCATTCAGGAGTCACAAAAGAGTCATCCAGGAATCATCCAGGATGTACTTAAACCAGACACACGAGGAGTTGGGAGTAAAAAAGGAGTCGTTCAGGGGTCAGGAGGTACCTGGGAGGGGTAGCGTGAAGGGTCCACTGCCCCCTTCTTCCCTGCAGTCACACACTCAAACAGCAACTGCTTCAGAGTGGCCTTCATCTCAGCCGAGAGCTCGCTAAGCCACACCTGGAGAGCGCACACACACACACACACACACAGTGTTGAGGTCCTGCAGCCTTCAGCAGCAGACAGGTGTGTGTATGACCCGGCCCCCAGCCCCGGCCCCCAGCCCCAGCCCCGGCCTCCACCTCCCAGCCCCGCTCACCTCCACCTGGCTGGAGATGCGGATGAGCCTCTGAAGAGGCACCACCTCCCCCTCCAGAGAGCGCATGGCCACGATGTGCTGGCCCTGCTCGTCAAACTCCACACTGTTGATCCCTACACACACACACACACACACACACACACAAGCATGAGCACAAGCCTATAGCTCTACACCCATTTGTCGAACCAGCTATCCTTTGATCATCCATCGGTTGAGTCAGATCCACTGGTTGTTGAACAGTGTGTGTGTGTGTGTGTGTGTGTCTCACCAGTAAACAGCTTCTTGAGGTGAGACTGGATGACAGTGGGGTTGGTGGCCTGACCCAGGATCTCTAGCAGGTCGTCATCCCCTATGAAGTAGAACCTGGGGAACGCAGAACGCTTCTCCTACACAAACACACACACACACACACAATATGAATTCTTACTTCTGCAAGAACTTGGCATCTATTCTGCTTGTTATTCACATTTAGGCGACAGATGAAGAGTGTGTGTGCGTGTGTGTGCGCGTGTGTGCGAACAGCCTTCTTACCTCCAGGAACTCGTTGAGGGATTTCTGGCAGCGCTGGAGCTGGTCTAGAATAGAGACCAGAGAGTTCCTGATCCCAGCTCGAGAACACAGCGACACCACTCTGCTGTCTCTCTGAACATCCGCCATGATGGACCTGCACACACACACAGTGTGAACACACACACACACACAGTATGAACACACACACACACACACATTATGAACACACACACTCAAACAGACAGGTGTCCAGACAGCGGAGGAGGGCGTGTGTGTACCTGAAGTCCTCGTCGACGCGTTTGAAGCGGGCCTGCTCGCGGGGCAGCGCTCCCCGTCCGAAGATGGGCTCCAGGTAGACCCACCTCCTCTGGATGGCGTTCAGGTTGAGGAGGTACTCATCCAGGTCGGACAGACGCACCTCCCACAGACTCACCTGGGGACGCACGCACGCTCAGTGGGCTGCGTGTGTGTGTGTGTGTGTGGTCTGTGTATGTGGTCTGTGTGTGATTTGTTTATGTGTGGTGTGTGTTGGTGGTCTGTGTGTGATGTGTGTATGTGTGGTGTGTGTTGGTGGTCTGTGTGTGTGTGTGTGTGTCTGTCTGTGTCTGTCTGTGTCTGTCTGTGTGTGTCTGTGCGGTGGTTGTGTGGTGTGTCTGTGTGTGTGTCTGTGTGTGTCTGTCTGTGTGTGTCTGTCTGTGTGTGTCTGTGTGTGTCTGTGTGTGTAGCCTCACCTTGTCCTGGAAGCCCTTGTAGTACGGGGAGTCTTTAAGAGACTGCAGCAGACATCTGTTATCTCCAACCTGAAGTAGGAAGCCAACACACACTGAACACAGCAGCTCTCTCCCTCCCTCTCCCTCCCTCCCTCTCTCTCTCCCTCTCTCTCTCTCTCTCTCTCTCTCGCTCTGTGTGTGTGTGTGAGTGTGTGTACCTGGTTGAGGATGTCCTTCCAGTCCTTGATGAGCGTCAGTGTGTGGGAGCTGCTGTCAGTGTACTCAGTGAGGGTGAAGGCAGCTGCGGCCCCCCACAGGTCCAGCTCCCTCAGAGCCTCCCTGATGGTCACCTCAGCCTGGGCCCTGCTGTTCAGGTCCTGCTCACACACACACAGCACATAGCACACACACACACACACACACACACAGCACAGAGCACACACACACACACACAGCACAGGGCACACACACACCGCACATAGCACACACAGCACATAGCGCACAGACACACACACACACACAGCACAGAGCACACAGACAGAAACACACACACACACACACACACACACAAGTAAATAAACACACACACACACCACATAGCACACAGATACACAAACAGGGGGGGTCACTGCATGTGTGTTTTTGAGAAGGTGTATGTGCGTAGCATGTGTGTGTGTGTGTGTGTGTGTACCTTGAGCTCCAGGGCTCTGTCAGTGATGGTGCTGGCCACACTGAGCAGGTCAGCGAAGGTCAGCTTCTCCAGCGTGGTCCCCCTGGGCAGCCCCAGCAGCCTGAACAGGTCCAGCCAGTGATCCTGGGACAGCTGCTCCCCACGCACGTACTTCAGCACCGGGACCACGCTCTGCACGCACGCACACATTAACACACACACACACATTAACACACACACAATGAACACACACACATTAACACCCCCCCCCTCCCCCCCTCACCTTGTACTTGTCCACCTCTCCCTGCAGTTTGACAGACATGGTGGTGTGCTGGTCCATCTTCCTCAGTCTGTCCTGCCACATGAAGAGAAACTCCTCAAACAGGTAGGTTTTACTCCTGCAACACACACACACACACACACACACACAGCTGGGAAACCAACGCACATTGGAGACATCCAGGAGTCATCTCCCAGATACCCACACACCTCCACAGGACAAAGATGTACCCTCCCCCTGAGATGGGGTTCTCATGTTTCAGGAGCACAGGGGCTCCTGGGTGAGAGGGGCGCCTGAGGGCTCCCCTGGCTCAGGCTAGGAGCAGTCTCCTGTACCTGAAGGTGATCCAGTCCTCCTGGGCCTTCTCCTGGAAGCCCTGGTGCCACTCCTCGTACAGGGCCCACATGCTGGAGCACTGCTCCAGGTCCTGCAGGGTCTCCTCAGCCAGGGACAGGTCCGGAGCCTCCACGTCAAAGTGACCACAGTCCTCACTAACACAGGCACAGTGATGACATACATTTAGACAGAGAGAGAGGGTGTGTGTGTGTGTTTATATGTGTGTGGGTGTGTGCGCGTTTGTGTGTGTGTTTGTGTGTGTGTGTGTGTGTGTGTGTTTTTGTGTGTCTCTGTGTGTGTGTTTGTGTGTGCGTCTCTGTGTGTGTGTGTGTGTTTTGTTGTGTGTGTGTGTGTCCTACAGCAGGCGTATGCGGGTTAGCTCCAGCTCCTGGAACTCCTGCTTCTTGTCCTGGATGGTCTGGACGCAGGCCAGCAGGGCAGCGTGGTCGCCCGTCTCCAGGACCTCGTCCCTGGGCTTCAGCTGGTCCCAGCGGGCCCTGAACCTCTCCAGCGCCTGCCTGTACTCCTGGATACGGCTCTCGGCATTACTCCTCATCACCTCCACCTAGAAGAGGGAGGGAGGGAGGGACAGAGAGAGAGAGAGAGAGAGAGAGAAGGGAAGGAGGGAGGGAGAGGAGAGAGAGGGGGAGGGAGGGAGAAAGAGAGAGAAGGAAAGAGAGAGAGCGAGAGAGGGAAAGACAGAGTCAGTATGTCTGTGTGTGTGTGTGTGTGTGCGTGTGTGTCTGTGCGTGTGTGTGTGCGTGCGCACCTGTTCTTTGATCATGAGCTGGTGGCTCTCCATGATCAGCTCCAGTTTGTCCCAGCGGGCCCTCAGGGTGGACAGAGAGTCCAGGCCTCCTCCTGCTACAGCCCGCAGCAGGCGGTTCTTCTCCTCCGCAGCCTGGAACAGCGGCAGGATCTACACACACACACACACACACATAAATACATACATGATCTACACACACACACATGATCTACACACACACACACACACACGTACAGGATCTACACACACACACACACACACATTTATACATACATGATCTACACACACACACACATATACATGATCTACACACACACACACACACACACACACACACATATATATATACATTATCTCCACAAACACACATATACAAGATCTACACACACACACATATACACTACCAGTCAAAAGTTTGACACATTTTCCCATTCATTGGGAAAATTAGTTGGGTGTGTCCCGACTTTTGAGATGATCTACAAATGATAGGATACATATACACAGACACAGTACTTGGGGCTTGCGGGCCTGAACCAGGCTGTGTCTGGCATTGGCCTCCCCAATCTCCTCGATGCTCTCCGGCCTGGTGCAGAGAGCCTCCATGGCCTCGTTCACAAAGCTCTCGATGTCCTGGGTGTGGCCTGACAGCGGGGGGAGGGAGGCGGGGAGAGGGGGAGAGGGAAAGTGAATGTGACCGACAGTGACGTAGGGAAACGATAACAGAGCAAAGAAAGTTTGCGCTAACAAAACCGAAAGTGAAGCCAGTTGTTGTGTGTGCAGTTCTGGGCCCTGCCACAGGTTTGACCTCTGACCCAGTTCCATCTGAAGGTTCCTCCTCTGGGTCCCTGTCTGCCTGGGGTTTTACCTTGTATTGACCTCCTGAGTGAGGCCAGCAGAGCGTCAAACAGACCCTGGATGAGGTCATCGATCACGGCCTTGACCGGCTCACAGTTGACCGTGACGCAGTCCACCTTCTCCACACTGGGATGGAGGGAGGGAGGGAGGGAGAGAGAGAGAGGGAAAGAGAGAGAGAGGGGGGGGGGTGAGAGAGATAACAGGACACAGAGACAGAATCCTGTACTGTGCAGTAAGATCAAAAGCAGGTCTAACAAGCTGGTAAAGGGTAACAGAATTGACTGTGTTGAACTGGGAGACTGAAGGCCCTCCGTCCTTCCCCCGGGGCCCCGGCTCAGCTGCCCCAGCTAGGAGGCTCGTACCTGGGCAGGCGCTCGGACTCCTTCCCCCTGGCTTTCAGGGCCTTGAAGTTCCTCTCCCAGTCCTGCACTGAGTGGAGGTGCTTCTCTACCAGGGCCTCTATGTCCACCTGGCCCAGAACCACCCACTCCTACACACACACACACACACACACAAACACACACACATACAAACACACACAAAAACACACACACACACACACATGTCCATACATACATACATACACACACACACACATACACACACACACACACACAAACACACACACACACACAAGCATTGTGAGATTAGAGAGCAGGAAGCAGATCTCTGTGTTTCAGCAGCTCTGATGTGCCTGGCAGGCCAGCACAGTGCCAACACCCCCTGGGGGAGAGCAGTACAGAGGGCAGGAACACAAACAGCAGCCAGCCCTGGGAATGAGACAGCAGCCCCAGGCTCCAGGAAGCAGCCATCTGCCTCACCCACGTGTGGCATCTGTCAGGCTCTGTGAATGACGGCACGGTCGGCCACCTTCCAGAGCCACAGCCCAGACCTGTCACTCCAGCTGACATGAGCCCAGGTCCGTCTCCAGAGCCCCTCCACCACCCCACCCTGGGCTACCGGCAGGGGTGGAGCTCTCGCCCCACTGACCTTAAACTTGTCCTGCACGGCCAGCAGTCTGGAGAACAGCTCCTCGGCCTTGCCGAAGGTGGTGAGGAAGCCCCGGGCGTTCCTGTCGATCATCACCCCGAAGATCAGCTCCTCCCCCTGGGCGCTGACCCCCCGGAACTGGCTGGGGATGGAGATGAAGCGCTTCATCTCCCGGAAGTAGCGCGCTCGCACTTCCTCGTACGGGGGGCGGAACTGCAGACGTCCCTGTCTGGGATGGGGGGGAAGGGGCGGGTGGGGGGGACGACAGGATGTTATAAACCTGAGAGGGTGCGGTGTAGGGGATTTTCGTTGATGTGGTTGTATCTTGTATCACCGTGAAGAGGTGTCACACGTTACTCATCAACAATGATGGCAAACAGCCAATCGCATTTTCCGATCGAAACTACAACGTCACTTAAAACCAGTTATCTGATGATGCCAAGGAACACAAGACCACAACACAGACAGAGAAAGAGAAAGAGAGAGAGAGAGAGAGAGAGAGAGAAAGACCGAGAGAGAGAAAGACCGAGAGAGAGAAAGAGAGAGAGACAGACAGACAAGACAGAGGGAGAGAGAGAGAGAGAGAGAGAGAGAGAGAGAGAGAGAGGAAGAGAGAGACACACAGGCAGTGATCAGGAGAAGGTCAGGTACTTGAAGGTGAGGTCGATGTTGATGTCAGGCAGGTTCTTGTTAAGAGCCTCTAGGCCTGTCTGGTACTGGTGTTCTAAGGCCTTGTACAGCTGGTGGTTCCAATGCTGCCTCCACGCACGCATGTCCCCTGGACTGAAGCCCTGCACTCACGCACGCACACACCCAGACACACACACACACACAACAACAACAACAACAACAACAACAACAACATCAGCCCCTGAACAGGTTACGGAAGACAGCGCTCCTAACCTCCCCCATCCTCCCCCCTCCCCCCTCCTCACCTCACCCCACCCCCCTCATCTCCCCCGGCCCGTCTCCGTGGTTACCTGGGCCTCAAGCGTGGCGAGGCCGGTCCGCAGCTCCTGCAGGCCGTCCTTCCAGCGCTGCTGCTGCCTCAGCAGGTCCACGTTCATCAGGCTGACCACCTGACACACACACACACACACACTGTCAGGCCAGCGGGGCCAGAGGACCTTCCTACCATCAACCACATGTGGGCAGCGAGTCAGATGGCTCAGCGGGTCAAGGCGTTGGCCTCATGATCGGAAGGTTGTGGGTTCGAACCCCGGCTGTGGCTATGTGGTGTTGTGTCCTTGGGCAAGGCACTTCACCCTACTTGCCTCAGGGAGAATGTCCCTGTACTTACTGTAAGTCGCTCTGGATGAAAGCGTCTGCTAAATGAGGTATTATTATTATTATGACTTGTGTCCATGGAAACCTGGTGGGAGCAGGGAGACAGGAAGTGCACCTTGTCTGTGAAGTCAGTGTGCCAGCGGCGGAGCTTCCTGTTCTCGGTGGACAGCCTCTCTGCGGAGGTCTGCAGCTTGCTGATGTACGCCTCCAGCTCCTTGGGACTGTCCCAGGTGATGTGGAGCTTCCCTCCAGACTCTCTGGACTGAGAACGAGGGTTCTGCTGCTCACGGAACACACGCAGAACCGGTCAGAACACACAGAACCGGTCAGATCACACAGAACCAGTCAGAACACGTAGAACCAGAGAGAATACGCAGAACCGGTCGGAACACACTCAAAACCAGTGAGAACACGCAGAGCTAATCGGACCACAGAACCAGTGGGAACACACAGAAGCAGAGACCGGACTTCAGGAGCACAGAGCTGCTGGTACCTTGATGACCTGCTCGAAGGCCAGGGCATGGTTGAGCATCATGGGCCTCTGGGAGGGGATCATCTGCTGGTCGATGGTGTTGTAGAAGTGGGCCACCTGAACAAACAACACAGGCGGGGCATCTGGCTGTCACTCTGGGACAGCAGCCAGATGATGGACCGTGGGAATGTGATATACGTGTGTGTGTGTGTGTGTGTGTGGCTTGGTGTGTGTGTGTGTGTGGCTTGGTGTGTGTGTGTGTGTGTGTGTGTGTGTGGCTTGCCTGTTTGAGGATAAGAGCCTGTCTGTAGAACTTGTCGGCGGTGCTGGCAGCTTGCTGGATCTTGGCAGGGACAGGCAGCCCCAGGGCAGTCAGCTGCCTCACCTCCCTCAGCAGAGTCAGCAGCCTCTCAGAGTACTGGATCTTCAGCTTACCGTCCACATGGTCCAGCTCCATCACCCTGCTGCTGGCCTGCAGGCTGGAGAGGCAGGGGGAGGCAGGGGGTCAGCTCAGGAACAAGCAGCCCCAGGGGTGGGAGCCAGGGGTGGGTGTGGGGTCAGGGGGTCATGGGCAGGTATACTGAGGTGGGGTCAGGGGGTCATGGGCAGGTAGACTGAGGTGGGGTCAGGGGGTCATGGGCAGGTAGACTGAGGTGGGGTCAGGGGGTCATGTGCAGGTAGACTGAGGTGGGGTCAGGGGGTCATGGGCAGGTAGACTGAGGTGGGGTCAGGGGGTCATGGGCAGGTAGACTGAGGTGGGGTCAGGGGGTCATGGGCAGGTAGACTGAGATGGGGTCAGGGGGTCATGGGCAGGTAGACTGAGATGGGGTCAGGGGGGGTGTGGGCAGGTATACTGAGGTGGGGTCAGGGGGTCATGTGCAGGTAGACTGAGGTGGGGTCAGGGGGTCATGGGCAGGTAGACTGAGATGGGGTCAGGGGGTCATGGGCAGGTAGACTGAGGTGGGGTCAGGGGGTCATGGGCAGGTAGACTGAGGTGGGGTCAGGGGGTCATGGGCAGGTAGACTGAGATGGGGTCAGGGGGTCATGGGCAGGTAGACTGAGGTGGGGTCAGGGGGTCATGGGCAGGTAGACTGAGGTGGGGTCAGGGGGGGGTGTGGGCAGGTATACTGAGGTGGGGTCAGGGGGTCATGTGCAGGTAGACTGAGGTGGGGTCAGGGGGTCATGGGCAGGTAGACAGAGATGGGGTCAGGGGGTCATGGGCAGGTAGACTGAGGTGGGGTCAGGGGGTCATGGGCAGGTAGACTGAGATGGGGTCAGGGGGTCATGGGCAGGTAGACTGAGGTGGGGTCAGGGGGTCATGGGCAGGTAGACTGAGATGGGGTCAGGGGGTCATGGGCAGGTAGACTGAGGTGGGGTCAGGGGGTCGTGGGCAGGTATACTGAGGTGGGGTCAGGGGGTCATGGGCAGGTAGACTGAGGTGGGGTCAGGGGGTCATGGGCAGGTAGACTGAGGTGGGGTCAGGGGGTCGTGGGCAGGTATACTGAGGTGGGGTCAGGGGGTCATGGGCAGGTAGACTGAGGTGGGGTCAGGGGGTCATGGGCAGGTAGACTGAGGTGGGGTCAGGGGGTCATGGGCAGGTAGACTGAGGTGGGGTCAGGGGGAACTCATGGTGGGTGTGACCTGTGGCGCGTGTACCTGATGCCAGCCTTGGGGTCAGACAGGCCGGAGAGGACGTCCCTGGACCAGTCTTCAAAGTGCTCCTGCTCGTAAGAGCGCAGCACCTCCAGCAGGTCGTCACAGAAGCGCAGGAAGGATCGAGACCCTGACAGGTCAGAGAGCAGAGCCTGGGCTATCCTGATGGAGTCCTCTACCTGAGGGAGGGACACACACGGACAGACACACACAGACACACACATAGATACAGACACACAGACACACAGACACACAGACACACACAGACACATCAAAGAAATCAGGACAGACTTAGAAAGAAAATGGTGGTTAAGCTAAAGGTCAGCCACAACATTCAGTTAGAGGCAGGCACACACCTTGTGTATGAGCTGGCGGACCCACACTATGTTGTTCACCACTTCTGGAAGGTTCCTTCCTGCCAACGGGCCACACTTCTCCCCTGGGGCGCCATGGCAACGGCTCTCAAAGTCTGTCCGCAGTCCTGTTGGTCCGGAGAGGGTGAGGTATTAGGTAATATGGTGTTGGGGAAATAGGGTGATGGGGATGTTAAGTCTTCACTGCTGGGTACTGGGTGATGGGTAATGTAGTTTGAAGTGTTCAGTGCTGGGTGATGGGTAATGTAGTTTGAAGTGTTCAGTGCTGGTTAATGTAGTTAGAAGTGTTCAGTGCAGGGTGATGGGTAATGTAGTTTGAAGTGTTCAGTGCTGGGTAATGTAGTTTGAAGTGTTCAGTGCAGGGTGATGGGTAATGTAGTTTGAAGTGTTCAGTGCTAGGTAATGTAGTTTGAAGTGTTCAGTGCTGGGTGTTAGAGGTACCCTTGTTGTACTCCAGCAGTCTGGCCAGCAGGGTCTCTCTCTCCGGCTGCAGCTCTCTGCTCACGCTGGGTCTTCGTATCAGCTCTCTGTGCTTCTGGAACACCTGCAGCAGCTGAACACAGCAGAACACAGCAGAACACAGGCTGGATACACTGGTTTGACCCATGGAATACATAAATGAATAAATACAATAACCCAGGACTGGGCTGGAGCTCACAGGCTGTGGCCTGCGCTGGACCAGCCACTGTGAAAGTACCTGGTGGGGGTTTTCTTGCACGTCAGCAATGTAACTCTTTAGTCTGCCCGCTACTTCCTGTTCGGCGGGAGCCACGGCCCGCTCAAACTGACTGACCGCCGCCCTCCACAGAGGCTACAGAGAGACACGTGTGTTGTGTTACACAGACATGACCACACATACATCCTCATATAACCACACACACAGAAGGCTCTGCTACCTCAGTATAGGGGTTGTAGTGGAGGGGGGGTTACCTCAGTATAGGGGTTGTAGTGGAGGGGGGGGTTACCTCAGTATAAGGGGTTGTAGTGGAGGGGGGGTTACCTCAGTATAGGGGTTGTAGTGGAGGGGGGGTTACCTCAGTATAGGGGTTGTAGTGGAGGGGGGGTTACCTCAGTATAGGGGTTGTAGTGGAGGGGGGGTTACCTCAGTATAGGGGTTGTAGTGGAGGGGGGGTTACCTCAGTATAGGGGTTGTAGTGGAGGGGGGGGTTACCTCAGTATAGGGGTTGTAGTGGAGGGGGGGTTACCTCAGTATAGGGGTTGTAGTGGAGGGGGGGTTACCTCAGTATAGGGGTTGTAGTGGAGGGGGGGTTACCTCAGTATAGGGGTTATAGTGGAGGTGGGGTTACCTCAGTATAGGGGTTGTAGTGGAGGGGGGGTTACCTCAGTATAGGGGTTGTAGTGGAGGGGGGGTTACCTCAGTATAGGGGTTGTAGTGGAGGGGGGGGTTACCTCAGTATAGGGGTTGTAGTGGAGGGGGGGGTTACCTCAGTATAGGGGTTGTAGTGGAGGGGGGGGTTACCTCAGTATAGGGGTTGTAGTGGAGGGGGGGTTACCTCAGTATAGGGGTTGTAGTGGAGGGGGGGTTACCTCAGTATAGGGGTTGTAGTGGAGGGGGGGGTTACCTCAGTATAGGGGTTGTAGTGGAGGGGGTTGAGGCCAGAGAAGGACTCAAACACCTGGGCTGGGGAGAGGGCTTGCTGTGTTGCTGCTGGCAGCAGACGCAACATCTTCTCATGGACCGTGCGCAGAGTCACAACCTGAATCACACACACATATGCACACACACACACGGACGCACACATACACTTTCAGAAACTTCAACGCCTGAAGTATTGAGGAAGTGTGAATTCCAGGAAACAAAAGGAAATTTCTTCTTCTGTGGTGGAAAACAAGAGAAAACAGAGTGTTCTGTTTCACTCTGATAGTGAGAGCCTGACTGGGTCAGTTTGGGGCATTTACCTCCTCCAGCCTCTGGCACAGGCAGTGGAGGGCCTGGGGCCGGTGCTGCTCACCCCTCCAGGGGTGAGGGGTGTACCTCTTCCACACCTGTCCGGTCAGGTGCTCGCAGGCCGAAACCCACTGCTCGCAGATCGCCACGGCAACCCTCAGGCTCTCTCTCACGGAGGCGAATGCTTCCTCAAAGAGCTTGAGACCACTCAGTTTCCTCTGGACGTACCTGCCCAGCGCTCCCCCTGGCACATGAACATAACACACACACATAAACACACACATAAAATACACACAGATTTGGAACCCAGTGCATAATTTAACCTCCATCTTTTATATCAGTTTAGTGTAATAAGAGGAATGAAACTTGGTTAGCATGCGTATATGTTGTGCACAGAGAAAGGAACCCCGATGACGCATTTGCACTACGACACATATACATCCAAGTATCAGTTCCTTATCTGTCTGCGCCTCTGTGGCCGGATTATCTCAAGAAGCGAACACTGGATGAGGTTGTGAATGGAACAGTGTATTGCTCAGGACCAAAGGACGTGCGGTGAGGAAAGATCATTGTGGAAATCAAACTGATTTTGCATTAAATCTGCAGTGTAGGATGATGCTGCAGACGTTTATTCACTTTATTCAGAGTGAACTGCTTCATACGTGAGTGTAACTGTGAGTGTGGGGGCGTACCAATGACATCCATCAGTCTGACCATGCGGGCCTCTGGGTAGGGGTCATGGTCGGTCTGCTTCCAAAGGTCATCCAGGGTTTCTCTGCTCACCTCCACAAGCTCTACAGCATCGGCTAGAGCTACGCCCTCCAGACCAGTGTACTCCTGGTACAGGGGGAGAGGAAGAGGGGAGGAGAGAGAGGAAGAGATAGGAAAGAGAGGGAGGGATAGAGACAAAGAGAGGGAGAGAGGGAGAGAGGGAAGGAGAGAGAGAGAGAGAGAGAGAGAGAGAGAGAGGAAAAGAAGAAAACAAAGTTTGTGTAATTTGACATAAGCAGAAGACCAGATGATACTGCTGTGATTGTGATCTGTCTCCGGTACCTTCTGGATGGGCTTGAAGAGATCGCAGAAGTGTGCAGCTCTCTCTTTCACACTGCTCCTCTGTCCAGACTCGCAGAGCTCTGCCCAGTACTGGAACTCATCCACAGGGGTCAGGATCCCTGCACAAGGACAACCAAGACAGCCAAGGAGACCGCGTCAGGGACTCCACACAATAACATTCTGTGTGTGTGTGTCTGTGTGTGTCTGTCCGTGCTTGTGTGTCCCCACCCAACACATCCTCTTCCTGGTTGCTCCTCTTGGCTGAATGCTGAGACCCTCGGACCACCGTGCCCAGGCCGCGCTCCAGCTCGTTCAGCAGACCTGCCAGTTTGGGATCAAAGGCAGAAGCCCACCGCTCATCCTGGGGGGGGGCAAAAGGGGGATGGGGGGGGGGCACATTCACAGCACGCTCCGAACACCAGCTCCTATAGAACGAGAAATAGCCTCGGGAGAGCCACACTCACCTTGAGCAGAACAGGGGCAAAGACTTGCTTGACTGCCTGATAGAGAGTGCTGATGGGAGATTCCAACATGGACGACACCAGAAGGTTCTGGTGCAGGTTCTCCTCTGTGATGACGGTGGGCCGTAGCTTGAAGAACACCAGCACCTTCTCATCGCTGTCCCCAGCCTCAATCTGGAGTGAAAAGCTCAGGTTCAGAATGTCCTAATAACCATAACAAAGTCGATGTCACCATACTCTGTTCCAATAAGATTGTCACCTTGTTCGACAAGAGAAGGTCACTCCCATGTTTGCTGACTGCAAGGAGGAATTCGTTGCCATCGTCCAAAAAGTTGCCAAGCTCCTGGGAGTCGGCAAGTGAGGATGGCGGCTTCAGAGAGTAGAAGTTCCCGGTTGTGGTCAGGATGAATTGCTTGCGGACGTCATCGGAAGAGTTGGGCATTTTTCAGACCAGAAGTTCAGGTGGCTGGTTTAAATGATTATTAGATGGTTAGATTCAACCATTTGATTCGATTATGATAGGAACTTGGAAACCAAAGCAAAAACATGACAGATTGACACAGATATGGCCAGCTCTAGCTGTCTACAACACACAACGCACGTAGTTTATCAACACCAAGCACCGAGTTTATTAACTTTAACTAACACTCCTGCCTCTCTGGCTTATTTCCCATTACCTGCTGTACAGTGTGAGTAGCTGAAGTTTGTTAGCTAGCTAACCCACGACCACTTCATCCCACACCGATCGTGGGTCAGGCACACAATTTAGATAAACATTTGCATGTATTCATTTAACAGACGCTTTTATCCAAAGCGATTTACAAAAGAGAGCTTTACAAAGAGCATCTGTCACTGAGCATAGCAACGTGATAGACCCCAACACAGTGGGCTTCTAAATCGTGAACCATACATCGAGAGAACCAATAAGTGCAAAGGGAAGAGGAGGTGTGTGTGTGTGTGTGTCAAGAGCTATAAGAGCATAACACAACGATTGCATCAACACATAAGGTTTGCAAATAATAAAGCAAGAAAGCAACTAGTTGCAATGGCAACTACGTTACAACGGTTGACGCTGATCGCTAGATTTAGATGAGATTATATATATTTTGAAATGCCATTACACGTGCAATAGTACAGGGTAACTAAAGCAGTGAGCATCCAACCAAAAGTGCAAAACAGGCAGCAGAAGCCGAATACACAGTGTGTACAGGGTATAACAGTATTTTGCTATTATAAATATACAGACGTATTGTACAAAATAAATTGTACATTTACTGGAGCAAGAACACACTAACTAGATCACTAGCTGTTTATAACTAGTCCGATATTTTCACTACTAGAGATGATAAACTGTCAGACTTTAGTTTGGGATGACAGACCAGCGTTAGCGCGCCAGCTAGCTCCCTTGGCTAGTCATAGTTAGGCAGCGTTAGCTAGTTAGCTCAATACGTACCAGTTACCGTAGGTTTATTAGACAGATGCTTTCATAATACTTCCATGTGAATGTTCTGATTTGTATAGCGGATGTTTTGCGGTAGCTCGGAGTGATATGACTAGGATTTTATCACTGCGCTACCGAGCTGCCAAATTCGGCTGCGATTAGCGTCAACCGTTGTAACGTAGTTGCCATTGCAACTAAGTAAAGTGCGTAGGCTACCGTGCGGTGCGTAAAGTGCGTAGATGTTACGTCGGACGCACGGTCACGTGAGTGGAAAGTGGAGATCAGAATCAATCATATTAATCAGAATCTATTTTAATCGCTATGCAAGATTTACAAACATAGAATTCACTTTGGCAGAAAGGAGCAAACATAGAACGTATCAAGATGATAATATACGATAATAAATCA
Source organism: Protosalanx chinensis (assembly GCA_030340685.1). Lineage (NCBI taxonomy): Eukaryota > Metazoa > Chordata > Actinopteri > Osmeriformes > Salangidae > Protosalanx > Protosalanx chinensis. Next base: position 3,575,149 of record CM059325.1, on the reverse strand, counting down.
TTTTTTGTCCCACAGAGGGGAAATTGCAGTTTACAACAGCAGCAGGGTACAGCAAGGGTACGGCAAAGGTACGGCAAGGGCACGGCAAGGGTACGGCAAGGGCACAGCATGTCAGATGTTATAATAATGCTGTCTGGGACGAGACACAGAACGATATTAAGAAGATATTCGGTATCACTCGTTCTGTGTGTCGTCCCAGACAGCATTATATAAATACATATTAATTATTATACCTAATAACATCTCCCGTGTCCTATAAATTAGGCCTATTGCCTAACATTAGTTTGAGATCTCTGTCATGGAATTAGTTTCACAGAGGTCTTGCTTCCACACATCTTCATTGTAACAAATAAAGGTTTATCTAATCTAATCTAACAGTAACAACCAGCCTACGTTGCTCTGCATGATGATGTCATCGAAGAAGAATTATAAAAGTTTAATCAAACTGTCACTGTTAATCAAAATCTAACCAACTGTCAAGCTTTCTTTCCCAGAACAACCTTCTGGACCCTAACCAGTCGGGCTTCAAGAACGGCCACTCCACTGAGACTGCTCTCCTGTCGGTTACCACGGCCCTCCAGTCTGCCAGAGCAGCCTCAAGGTCTTCTGTTGTCATGCTGCTAGACCTCTCCGCCAGGGGCGGATCTACGGCTGCCCACGTACTGTTGTCCCATGACCCCCTGCCAAGACCTCTTGCCACCCCTTTGCCCCCCCCATGTAAAATGTTCTAGATCCGCCCCTGCTCTCCGCAGCATTCGACACAGTCAACCACCAGATCCTGCTCGCCACACTCGAAGAGATGGGCATCACTGGCACTGCGCTTAAATGGATCTCATCCTACCTGACAGGAAGATCCTATCAAGTCTCCTGGGGAGGGAAAACATCTGGTACCCGCCTGCTCTCCACTGGGGTCCCACAGGGGTCCGTCCTTGGTCCGCTCCTATTCTCCCTATACACCACCTCACTCGGGCCAATCATCGCCTCCCATGGCTGGGATCTGCAACAGTGACCCCTTCATCCTCTGCCAGGAACCTGGGGGTCACATCGAACATACTGTAATATTCCCAAGTTCTCTAAATGGCTTCTATTGTAATAACGGCACTGAGCTGCTGTTTTAGCCGCAACTCCAGCTTTATTTAAGCACTTCTCAACACAGTCGTCTAACTTCTCATCAGTAATCCTTTCAACAACCTCTACCACAACTCCCGCTCTTTTCTCTCCCGCATGCGCCCTCACCCCCAAAACTCAGGTAAGCCCCCCTCCCACTTCCCAGTTTCCCTTAAAGGCACAACTACCATAAGAACACCAGTCAGAATACAGAACACACAACAGAACACATTAACCAGGTTATCACAATACATTAACATGCCTGTTTAAACGTTCCTTTTGGGGGAAGTAGGCCTCTCCTCGTGGTGCGGGCTGACTGTGGTTACACAGTAACATTAAATGCCATCTCTCTAACTTCAGTCCAGGGAGAGTTGAGAGTATTGGAGGTGTCTTTAGAAAATCCCCTTCATTTATTTTGGCTGTAGTTGATCGGTTGCTAGGTTTCATACCTCCTCCTAACTAAGAAACTATTTCTTAGTATCTGGGTGTGTGTTCCCAGGCTGCAAGGGGATTTTGGATTTCACTTAACAGACGGGTAGAACTGTGTCATATCTCACGGATATTAATGATAATAATAATAAAAAAAATACATTGCATGTCTCCAGACCAGAATATGTGATATATCCGCCTTCATGACCAAAAAAGGAAGTTTCAATACACGATCACATTCGTAGAACAGATTCGTCGGTCATGTTATACTTTTTTTTTGGAGCGGAGGTACAGTGTGAGATGCCATTCGGGAAAGGCTTACTCATCATGGATGGTCCCATAAAGGTAAACGTCATCTGGGAAATCCCTGATCAGCATGGCCGGGACATGCATGCTGGTTGTCGGATAAACACGAGCCTACCAGTGGATTACTAGGAAGTTATGGTCATCATTATTTGGCAACATTTACATACGGAAATTACGACAGTTTAATCCATTCGGGGATGTCTGCGCTAAGGTAAATTATACATTTATATAAGAGAGCTTTACAAAAGAGCATTGATCACTGATCATAGCGACGAGATCATTGCGGGTAGACAGATCCAGAGACAGAACATGAAGCATTGTGAGAAACCAAACAAGTTCCAAAGGGAAGAACCACAAGAGCATTCAGTTAAACGAGTTAAAATTAAATAACATTAATACAAAATAAAAAGTGCAGATGTGTGCCAATAGGAAAGCAATACAAAATTATAATAGGCTATACTGGACTTCCTGAATGTGCTTTTGATTTTGATTTGAACAAAATAGGGCGATTTATAAGATAAAACATGAAATCACCCATGGCCTACTAAACTAAACCATTATACGTAGTAAATGTAGTGAGGGAGTCAGGTGGCTTGAGGGTGCCGGGTTAGTAATCAGAAGGTCCGCGGATCGAACCCCGCCTGTACCAACATGAGGTTGTGTCCTTGGTACTTCAGCCTACTTGCCTCAGGCGGGAATGTCCCCGTACTTGCTGCAAGTTTCTCTGGATAAGAATGTCTGCTAAATATAATGTTGTAAATCATGCCGTTTCCTACAACATCTCGAGAACAGTGCTTTACTATGGTAGTGTTTCACAATACTTCTTGGATAAAACCGAACATACAATATAATTTATTCATTTAGCAGACGCTTTTATCCAAAGCGACTTACAGGGACATTCTCCCTGAGGCAAGTAGGGTGAAGTGTCTTGCCCAAGGACACAAAATCACATAGCCACAGCCGGGCCACGGATACCCTCCAGGCGTATTTGTAATACGTTAACATCATTGTTAACCTTCATCATGCTTAGCCTTAAGTAGGAGAGTCTAGGAGTCTTAATCACTGTTTTGACTGGGAGTGTAAAGTAATTGCGGAACGTAAGTGACACTTTTCAATCCCCACCCCCTTATTATGTTTTCTATTGTAGATACCTACCCGTGTTACTTCTGCTGGGTCTATGTTGTACGGGTGGTAAGTCACGTAACCAACAACCGATTACCGTAACTGTTGCCTCTTTTCATAAATGTATACATAATATTGTGTGTGTGCGTGTGTGTGCGTGCAGGGGTGTGTGGCTAAACAGAATTACGATTCTTATCTAATATGTCACTAATTAACCATCCCTCTACATCACCTTGATGTGCTTGGAGGTGGTTAGTTCATGGATTGGATGTAGTTTTGGGTAGGATGGCTTTTTTCCCCACCCACCATTAACCTCAGCCTGTAATCTAACCTTTACCTTCACCCCCTGACCTCTCACAGGTGATGCTGTGGATTCGCAGGTGATCCACGGAGTGGTGGGCGGGCAGGTGACCTTCAGGTGCGTCTCCCAACCTGACCTGCCCCTGAACTACGTGTACTTCAACAAGATCCTCCCCCAGAAGGGGAACGCTCCGGGGTTCGTTAACGGGTATCACCAGAGAAGGAAGCTGAGCGTTAAGGAGGAGTACTCCGATCGCACGCACGTCAACAGCACTGAGAGGACGATGACCATGACGGATATAAGACCCACAGACGAGGGGCAGTACCAGTGTCAGATCGAATACGACAACATCTATAAGAAAGATACCTACATGAAGCTCATCGTCACAGGTACTCTGAAGATAAAAGCTTGTCGCTGGACTTGCAGTACGATGAAATTAAAGTGCCGCATATGTTCAGCGTCAGGGACCTAAAACTAAGCACACACATATAAAAAAGAAATACATAAAAACAATAAATTAATGATATATTTCTTTTTATACATTCAAATAATAGGCTTTAGATATGAATGGGATGTCACAGGTACCCTTGTTTGGGCCGCTGAGTGTGGGGAACATTTCACTGCTTCATCCACCTGGACTGCAAATTCCCCACTGTGGCATACCTAAAGCATTGTCTTATTTTAACACACTGACCGTTATGCCATTTCAGAAATAAAACAAAATCCCCACTTCCCAAACAACGAGGGGAGGAACAAACATTATGTCAGACTTTCGTTGCTAATGTTCTGAGCCAAAAAAAAGTTGTCCGGCCAGATTGTATTCCCAGCCCGGTTGAGGAAGTAAAACTCACACACACGTCTTCTTGATTTCCTCTTGTTGTCCTTGCTTCTCCCTTTCTGTCTGTCACCTTCGCCTATCTCTTGTTCTCCGTACCTCCGTAACTTCTCTCTCTCCCTCCCTCTCCACCCCTTTCATCCTCTTCATTTTCTACCTTTCCATCCTGCTCTCCTCTCTGTTCTCTCACTTCTGTTTCTTTTTCTCTCTTTTAATCAGCGGAATACAGCAAGCCCGTTACATCAATTGTCTTTCGGAAGCGTGACGTCAGTCACCATGGTTACGGGAACCAAGGCAGCGACTCGGATTTTGTCGCGACGTGCTCCTGCCACGGGGGTTACCCACGCCGCCAGGTGGAGTGGAGCAGCAACCTTCCTCTGAACAGGACCTGGGCCGTGATCCTGCCTGGGAACTGGAGCCAGAACCCAGACACCAAGCTGTTCAACATCAGCAGCACTCTGGTGATCAACTGCTCCTCCGGCCTGCAGCATCTCTCCTGCACGTGCGGTGGGGCCGTCACTGAGAAACGCTCCCTCTGTAAGTACAGTCATATTCAGTCACTAAGCAGACTTACAAGCAGACTTACAGTAAGTTCAGGGACATTCCCCCCCTGAGGGAAGTAGGGTGCCTTGCCCAAGGACACAACGTCATGTGTGGCACAGCCAGGGTTTGAACCAGGGACCTTCTGGCTACTAACCCAACTTCCTGACTGACTGTGCCACACGACTCTTGAGGAGCTTGTTACTTGTTCAGCGATTCAATACAGGAACAAGTGTGTTAGTTTTTAACAGATTGTACCGACGATCGTTAGCATTGCTCTAAGAACTGAATTGGGTCTTTGTCCACAAATGTGCTGAGGGAGTTAAGTCGAGATTGTGAATGCTCGTGCGTGTTTTCCTCTGTCTGTAGGCCGTGCTGTTTCCTCTCAGAACATGGCGATAGCCGTAGCCGTAGCCTGCATCGTGGCATTGCTGGGGATTATCGGATTAAGTCTGTGTATCAGGTAGATTTATCCACCAAGTGAACCGTTGAAATCTTTGGGCATGTTAGCTGAGACTCCAGAACAGTATCTCATTCGGTGGCCATGTTTATCTCAATCTTCTCCCTCTCCTCATCCTCTTCCCCTCCCTGCCTTGGAAGATCACGTCGGTCAGCCGGCCGAAGAAACCAAGCGGGTCCTCTGTAGACGGGGACACAGCTGGACAGCCAGGCAGCGGAGCTTCTGTCCACATTCCGGATGATTCTACATTTCCATTCAGTCATTTAGCAGACAATCTTATCCAGAAGGACTTGCAGCAAGTACAGGGACATTCCCCCCAGAGGCAAGTAGGGTGAAGTGCCTTGCCCAAGGACTCAACATCATGTTGATGCAGCCGGGGTTCGAACAAGGGACCTCCACAACCCCAACACTTTATCCGCTGAGCCACGACTCCCCGATTCTGCGTCTAACGCAGGCTGATGGATTGTCCTTGGAAACCCAGTACTTGATACGTAACTTTTGCCTTTTGAAGGAGATCTGCCTAGGAGGAATGGAGCTAAGGGATGAATTAAAACACATCCGTCTGTATACTCCTTGGAATCGCTCTGAAGTTACTCGTCCTGTACAACTGTGAAGCTAGTTCTATATATGGTAGTCAGGGTCATACTCTGGGGTCCTTATGTTAATGTGACTGGTTGTGTTTAAGCTTAAGGGTCATGATCCTCATGGGATCATCCAGTGACTGCCGCTCGATTGGCTGTTTTCCGTTTGAATGTGATATACGTTGTGAATACTGTGACGTTGTTTGCCCCTTATGTATCAATACAGTGGCCAGGTGCTTCACAATGCTGCTTCACTGCAAGCAGGTTCTGGGCTCAATTCCCAGAATTCCCGGCTTTCGGGAGCCGTCTCCTTAGGGTACTGAGGCAGCCAGCTGCTGGAGTTTGTGTGGGATGTCTTGCTGCTCAAACGGTCCTGGGTCTTTTACTGATGTGGACAGCAGGTGGGCCAGTTCAGCTTCTAGACTCTTCTATGACAAAGCCATGCTGTTGTGAGCGATGCGGGGTGTGGTTTAACATTGTCTTCCTGAAGGATGCCAGGCCTGTTGCAGGATGGATCCAGTTATGTTATGCACCGCCGCTGAACATGGACATTCAATCAATGTGTTCAGTGATGTACTGTGAATCCCATATGAGTGTACTGTGTAGGGCATGAAATGAATCTATTCTGACGAGCAGGGCAGAGCACTGAATTGTAACTGTATAAGTTATATATATTTATATTTTAGTTCATGTATTCATTTTAGTTCATGTATTCGTTTACATATTCAAACTTTTTTTGAAACCGTACTAACATTTACATTTAAGATATAAATAAAAGGTATATTGTTGTATACCCCAAAAATATGTTGAGCCCTTTGTGCATATTTTTGCCTTTTGTCACATTACAGTACGCTACCTTTCTTCATAGAAATCTCAGACAAAAGCTCTCACAGATCTCAATACTGTATATTCTACAAGACCATTACTTGTATAATTGTAATTGTATAGCCTGTACATAATCATTTATCCAAGCCTATGCCCCCCCCCCTATCCTCCCTGTGAGGATTCACCGCACCTACCTTTTTTACTTATTGTTATTGCCCCCACCCCCCTATCCCTGTGTACACTTTCTCATCTTTTACCTCACACCCTTAGCCTTGTGTGCTTTGCGAGACTGTGTGCCGTTGATACAAAGGAGTTTCCCTCGGGACCAGTAAAGTAATCTGAATCTGAATATCACTGTTTGTTTTGTTGGAGCGTCAACCTGGGTGTTGTCAGTACCACTACTGACCACTAGATGTCGCTCTAACACCACAACATTACCGTCGAGTCACAGTGGCAGACTAACGATTACTAGCAGTTCATTTTATACGTCTCTAAATCTCAGCCGGTCAACAATAGTTGACATCTGGCAGAGGATGAGAGGAGCAAAAACAGGAAGCACAAACAACGTTTGGCAGTTAGAGTTGGAGAGAGGAATTTCTGTCTGTCAGACACGTTCTGCTTAACCTCATCCAGGGACAACTGGCCTTGGTGGAGACCAACCACAGAGACCTCTGCTGCTATCTCTGCTCTCTCTGCTGTCTGTCTGCTGTCTGTCTCCTGTCTCTCTCTCTCTCTCTCTCTCTCTGCTGTCTGTCTGCTCTCTGCTCTCCCTCTCTCCCTCTCTTTCTCTCTCTCTCAGCTGTCTGTCTGCACTCTCAGCTGTCTGTCTGCTCTCTCTCAGCTGTCTGTCTGCACTCTCAGCTGTCTGTCTGCTCTCTCTCAGCTGTCTGTCTGCACTCTCTCAGCTGTCTGTCTGCTCTCTCTCAGCTGTCTGTCTGCACTCTCTCAGCTGTCTGTCTGCACTCTCTCAGCTGTCTGTCTGCTCTCTCTCAGCTGTCTGTCTGCACTCTCTCAGCTGTCTGTCTGCTCTCTCTCAGCTGTCTGTCTGCACTCTCTCAGCTGTCTGTCTGCACTCTCTCAGCTGTCTGTCTGCTCTCTCTCAGCTGTCTGTCTGCACTCTCTCAGCTGTCTGTCTGCTCTCTCTCAGCTGTCTGTCTGCACTCTCTCAGCTGTCTGTCTGCTCTCTCTCTGCTCTCTCCAGTATCATTCTCTCATGAATCATCCTGCCAGTCTGTCAGCAGCCCCTCCCCTCCCCAAACCCCATGTTTACATTAAACAGCAGAATCACGCCAGCCTGGTTGCACTTCAGGAATTTCAACCCCATCCCTCCCTCCCTCCTCCTTCCTCTCCTTTCCTCCCTCCATCCTCCCTTGTCTAAGCCAAACAAACCATAAAAACATGGAGCAGCCCTTATCAGCAGACACACACCATATGCCAGTGTTTGTTTAAACATCACTAGTGAAACATTAAGGTCAGGAGAAAAAGGACACATCCACAGACACACACACTCACTGCTCCACACACACACACACTCACACACACTCACTCACTCACTCACTGCTCCACAGACACAACAAATGAATGGAAATACAACCAGGGTGTAGCTTTGATTATGAAACTGTCGGGTAGTCTTTCCAGTGTTCTGCTAATGTGGGAGAGTGTCTTATCTGTGTACCTCCTGAAGGAGTGTGTCTTATCTGTGTACCTCCTGAAGGAGTGTGTCTGCTGTGTACCTCCTGAAGGAGTGTGTCTCCTGTGTACCTCCTGAAGGAGTGTGTCTGCTGTGTACCTCCTGAAGGAGTGTGTCTCCTGTGTACCTCCTGAAGGAGTGTGTCTCCTGTGTACCTCCTGAAGGAGTGTGTCTCCTGTGTACCTCCTGAAGGAGTGTGTCTGCTGTGTACCTCCTGAAGGAGTGTGTCTCCTGTGTACCTCCTGAAGGAGTGTGTCTCCTGTGTACCTCCTGAAGGAGTGTGTCTCCTGTGTACCTCCTGAAGGAGTGTGTCTCCTATGTACCTCCTGAAGGAGTGTGTCTCCTGTGTACCTCCTGAAGGAGTGTGTCTCCTGTGTACCTCCTGAAGGAGTGTGTCTCCTGTGTACCTCCTGAAGGAGTGTCTCCTGTGTACCTCCTGAAGGAGTGTGTCTGCTGTGTACCTCCTGAAGGAGTATGTCTCCTGTGTACCTCCTGAAGGAGTGTGTCTGCTGTGTACCTCCTGAAGGAGTGTGTCTCCTGTGTACCTCCTGAAGGAGTGTGTCTCCTGTGTACCTCCTGAAGGAGTGTGTCTGCTGTGTACCTCCTGAAGGAGTATGTCTCCTGTGTACCTCCTGAAGGAGTGTGTCTGCTGTGTACCTCCTGAAGGAGTGTGTCTCCTGTGTACCTCCTGAAGGAGTATGTCTCCTGTGTACCTCCTGAAGGAGTGTGTCTCCTGTGTACCTCCTGAAGGAGTGTGTCTGCTGTGTACCTCCTGAAGGAGTGTGTCTGCTGTGTACCTCCTGAAGGAGTGTGTCTCCTGTGTACCTCCTGAAGGAGTGTGTCTCCTGTGTACCTCCTGAAGGAGTGTGTCTTATCTGTGTACCTCCTGAAGGAGTGTGTCTCCTGTGTACCTCCTGAAGGAGTGTCTCCTGTGTACCTCCTGAAGGAGTGTGTCTGCTGTGTACCTCCTGAAGGAGTGTGTCTCCTGTGTACCTCCTGAAGGAGTGTGTCTCCTGTGTACCTCCTGAAGGAGTGTGTCTCCTGTGTACCTCCTGAAGGAGTGTCTCCTGTGTACCTCCTGAAGGAGTGTCTCCTGTGTACCTCCTGAAGGAGTGTCTCCTGTGTACCTCCTGAAGGAGTGTGTCTCCTATGTACCTCCTGAAGGAGTGTGTCTGCTGTGTACCTCCTGAAGGAGTGTGTCTCCTGTGTACCTCCTGAAGGAGTGTCTCCTGTGTACCTCCTGAAGGAGTGTCTCCTGTGTACCTCCTGAAGGAGTCGTTGGATCTTCTGCAGGAAGAAAATCTTTCCTCTCAACAGGAAGTATAAACGTTCCACTGCTCTCCATCTCCCAAGAGCTGCTTAATCAAGTTATTCCAGTTATGAAGGTCAACCAGATTCAGTTAGGGGAAAGAAAGTGAGCGCGCGCACACACACGCACGCAAACACACATATACACACACACAAGGAATCAATTCAGCCTCGCGGAGGACCGCTTGGCCATGTGGTAGCTTCTATCTCAATAATAGATTCCCGCAGCTCGCCGTCTGAGCGGCGAGAGGGGACATGTGAGGGTGAACAAGCGAAAAGGAGGGATGGAAGAGAGGAGGGGAACAGCGCTAACTGATGACCTGCAGATGGAGGGAGGGGGGTCAGAGGGGGTCGTGACCGGGCCGGCCGCTGTCACGTTACAGCGACTGAAAACAGAGAACTGCTGCCTCGTCACTGGAGAACCAGAGGGTCAAGAAGTGAAGAAGAGGAGAGAAAGAGAGCAAGAGAGAGCAAGAGCCAGGGGGGAGTCATGTGCCGCAGTCGGTCTGTTAATCACAAGGTCCCTGGTTCAAACCCCGGCTGCGTCAACGTGACGTCAGGGGGGAAAGTCCCTGTGCTTGCTGTAAGTCCCTCTGGATAAAAGCATCTGCTAAATGACTAAATGAAATGAAAGGAAAATGAAGAATGTGTGCGACTTATTGAGCGATTGTTGGTTTATGGAGTCGACAAGTTCTTTAAACAGGCTGCAGTGTACGTGAACATTCCAATTTGACGTTTTTGGGCAGAGTCATCGATAAGCCCAGCATCTCTTCCAGAGTATTAATAGAACTAGGGGACACATGACCTTTAAGTTTACTGTTGAAAACACACACACACATCCCTGAAAGACCCTTGTGCCACATCCATGCTGCCAGTCATGGGGTATGTGAATGCTGTGGAAATCCTGGCTGACATATCATGGCTCTGATAGAGCTCGCTGCTCCCATGGCAATGCCTCTCCAACCGAGGACTCTGGGAGCCAACTGTACAGCCACACAGGGCTCTCCCAATGCCACAGCTGTAAATCAATCATGGAAACCAGCTCACACTCACTCGCACGCACGCACACATCTAGTTACCACTGGGACTATGTCCGATATGCGAAGGAGTGCTCAGTGGAAGACTATCACTTACCTCGCTTTGCCTTCACACCGGAGAATGTGTGTGTGTGTGTGAGTGGAAGTTGTCTGGGAAAGACGTGTATGTGTGTGTGTGTGTGTGTGTGTGAGAAAGAGAGAGAGAGAGAGAGAGAGTGTTAAGTCCAAATGGGATGTGGAGAAAGACAAGACGGGTTCTGAGCTGGGAGTGGTCACCTGACACCCATAGGCCCCAATTCCATCCTCAGGCTAAATTTAAACCTGCACCCTGGATGGGAGGGGGTTTTGGGGGGCCAGTGATGGGGGTGTTTAAGGGGGACAGTGGGATAAGTTGCAGCTTGCCCCTAGCAACTCTCTTATCCTGTACAGGTGTGAATGGGGTGTGCGGGGAGGCTGCAGTGTAAACCTTCATCACATTAACGATAATGAGAAGATGAGTTGTGTGTGTTGTGTTTCTGTGTCTTTGCCTGTGTGTGCGTGTGTGTTTCTGTGTCTTTGCCTGTGTGTGGCTGTGTGTGTGTGTGTGTGCGTCTATGGCACGACATCTGATCTAGTGAGAAGGTCAGTGCAGGAGTCTGATCACAGCTTTGATCCTGTTCCACCTCCGAAATAGACCAGACCATCCCAGAGAGAGAGTGGGAGAGAGAGGGAGAGAGAAAGAGATAGGGAGAGATAGGGAGAGGGGCAGATAGGGAAAGAGTGAGAGATAGGGAGAGAGAGGGAAAGAGAGAGGGCGAGACAGAGTGGAAGAGGAGGGAGATAAAGAGGGAGGGGGAAGGGAGAGAGAGAGAAAGAAAGAGGGAGAGAGAGAGGGAGGGAGAGATTGAGATAGAGAGAGGGGGGAGGGGGGAGGGAGGGAGATAGAGGGAGAGAGAAGGAAAGAGAGAGAGGGGGGAGAGAGTGTCTCTCTAGCTTTGCATTCACAGTGCGGATGTTGGTCATTCTATTTGCATGGGTTGTAGAATGTGAAGCCATTGTAACAGATTCCAGCCCAGCTCTGTACTGCACACACTCCCGGAGATGTGATGTCATGGCTGCTTTCAAAAGTGGGCCAAAAAACATGCCAAGGTGTTGTGACCTAAAACAGGCAGACCGTGACGTCCTCAAACCCTTTACACACACACACACACACATACCCACATTCACAAACACCCACACACACACATATACACACACACACCCACACACTCACTCACTCACACACACGCACACACATAGGCACACACACACACCCACACACACTCACTCAATCACACACACACCCACAGCCCCAACAGGTGTGGATCCCTAAATAAAGTCTGCATGCTCAAAATTGTGTAAAGGAGAAAGTGTATATGCATATGTGTGTGTGTGCGGTTGTGCGTGTATGTGTTCACGTTTCAAGGCACCCATCCTTGAAGCTCCAATCTTAACCTTTAGAAAGAATGTCATCTTGTTTACGTTTCTGTTCATCTCCTTGGATGCAGGCGTAAACATCTGTGACAGCCAGAACCTTCCAGCATGTCCGACCTACAGTGACCCGATGGCCACAGAGGATGTGAGCTTCCCTGTCGCTCGGTTTGTCCTGTTTAAAGTAGGACACTGTACCGTGAAAAGGGATTCAGCTTTATGAGCCCCATAAAGAGCTGTTCGCTGACAGAGACACACGCACTCTGACAGCCCGGTGAACTGGGATTCAACACAGATCGATGAAACGGTGATGGAGGGATCGACATGAAGTCAGGCTGAATACACACACAGACACACACACACACACAGACACACACACATGGATACACACACACGGATACACAGACACACACACGGATACACACACACGCAGACACACACACACAGACACACACACACACACACACATAGATACACACACACACACACACACATAGATACACACACAGACAGACACACACACACACACACATAGATACACAGACACACACACAGACACACACACACAAATACACACAGAGACACACTAACACAGACAGACACACAGACGCACACACACACACCCACACACAGACACAGACACACAGACACACACACACAGACCCTGTCCAGATGACTCATCACAAGCTGTTAACATCTGCTGGTCTGTGTTTAACAGGAATCCACAGAAGCTCAGGATGAAGGAAGCTCTCTGCTGCAAACACAGACTCTCTTTATTACTCAACATGGGTGGTGTGTGTGTTTCCGTGTATGTGTGCCTGCGTGTGTGTATCGGTGTGTGATCGTGTGTGTGTGTGCGTGCGTGCGTGTGTGTGTGTGTAGCAAACAGCGTGACTTCCTTTCGTTCCTCTGTTTGTGATCAACACACATGTTGCGGTCATGTAGGTCTGCAGAGCTGCCTGTCACTCTGGATCAGAACTCCATCCCCTCCCTCCCAACCTCCCCTCCCTCCCTCCTCCTCCCCTCCCTCCTCCCCTCCCTCCTCCCCTCCCTCCTCCCCTCCCTCCTCCCCTCCCTCCCTCCTCCCTCCCCTCCCTCCCTCCTCCCCTCCCTCCCTCCCTCCCTCCCTCCCTCCTCCTCCCCTCCCTCCCTCCCTCCCTCCCTCCTCCCCTCCCTCCTCCCCTCCCTCCCCTCCCTCCCCCTGCATCCCATCCCCTCCCTCCCTCCTCCCCTCCCTCCCTCCCTCCCTCCCTCCATCCCTTCCCCTCCCTCCCTCCCTCCTCCCCTCCCCTCCCCTCCCCTCCCTCCCTCCCTCCCTCCCTCCCCCTCCCCCTCCCCTCCCTCCCTCCCTCCCCTCCTCCCCTCCTCCCCTCCCTCCCCCTCCCTCCCTCCCTCCCTCCATCCCTTCCCCTCCCTCCCCCTCCCTCCCTCCCTCCCTCCCTCTCTCTCTCTCTCCATCCCTCGGTCTGAACACCCCCCCCCCCATCCAGGTGAAGCCCATGCTGGCTCTGAGCCAATAGGAACAGAGCTCGTAGGGGAAATGGGTGACGGACAGAAAGGCGGAAGGGGGGTGGGGGGGTGAGGGTGAGTGATTGGCAGCGCGCCTGGGAAGGGTTAAGATCAGGAAATGGATAAGGAATCAGAGAAGCAGGGGTGCAAGTAGTGCAAGGCATATTACAGGCCTCAAATGATGTGTGTGTGCCAGTCTTTGTGTGTGTGTGTGTGTGTTTGTGTGTGTGTGCGCGCGTGTTTGTGTGTGCGTTCTAACCATCGAAGGTTTAGCCAACAAGTGAGCTGAGTTGGTTAAACCTTCAGGATGAGCGACTGAGAGATGACGTGAAAGACGTATGATCATCCCAGCTGACTATCTCAGTTGGTTGGATAGTTGGAGCAAAGATATTTTCTTTAAAGCTGAACTTGGCTGAAATCGCACACACAAACACATGCACGCGCACACACGATCACGCGCACGCACACAAGGATTCCAAAGAAAACTCCTAATGTTCTTGAGTAGAGTGTAACTCTCCGTGTTTTATTCATGGCCACATGACCCAGAGGATTCATAAACACGCAGAATTGGCCAGGAAAAACAAGCACAGCCCATCGCAGGAAGCCAAGACACATTCTAACACGCTAAAACACACTCTAGAACATTAACATAGGCTGTGATACATGTGAACACACGCATGAAAAGACTGCATAGCATACAGGCACTTCATGAATCATTCGTATCCGTTACAGCGCACCGTAGGACGTTCTCGGGGGGGGGGGGGGGGGGGGGGGGGGGGGGGGGGGGGGGGGGGGGGGGGGGGGGGGACCGAGAGCCTTTTCCAGTGACGTTCCACGGTGCCAGTGGGTTCCACAGGGCTCTGCGGTTGAGTGGAACCGAACAGAAGAGCACGTACACCAGGGCCGGTGATGGAAAGTGTTTCCCTCAAATATCCCCGTCTCCACCCCAGCCCCCCCCCCCCCCCCCCCCCCCCCCCCCCCCCCCCCCCCCCCAACCCCCTCGGTCTGTCTCCCCCTGGTCTGCCTGCCCACCCTCCCCACCACCCTCCCCCTGCCCCCCCCCCCCCTCCCGCCTCCCCCTCGCTCTGTGCGGTGGGTAGTGTTACTGGGGGATAATAGGTGTCACTGTGCAACCCTTTGGTCTCAGGGCTCCAGGGGATTCTAGAGTGACACACACACACACACACACACACACTCCCTCAACTCTGGGCACAAACATCTCATTCTCCAATCCATGGGAACCAGCGACAACTCAAACCCCACCCCCTCCCCCCCCCCCTCCCCCCGCGCCCCCCCACAAACCCCTTACTTATTTTCTCTCCTTCCTCCTCACCGTCTCTCCCCCCTCCCACTCATCTCACATTTGACTGTCTGCTTTCCGTCTCTCTCTCTCCTCTCATCCTTCCTTGCCTTCATCCATCCTATCTCCATCTCATCCGTCTCTCTCTCTCCTCTCATCCTTCCTTGCCTTCATCCATCCTATCTCCATCTCATCCGTCTCTCTCTCTCCTCTCATCCTTCCTTGCCTTCATCCATCCTATCTCCATCTCATCCGTCTCTCTCCCTATGCTTTTCTTTTAAATCTTTCCGGGAGCTCTGGAGCGAGAGAGGAAGGTTTGGGGAGAGGTGGGGGTGGGGAGTGGCAGGTGGGGCATGGGAGGTGTCCCCCCCCCCCCCCCTTCATCCCGGGGGGGGGGGGGGGGGGCGGGGAAACAGGAGACTCTAAAAGCCTCTCTGGTTTCAACGCTCTCAGACACCTTCCCCAGGTGAGGCCCCGGCCTCCACCAATCAGCTGCCCGGGTTTCGTCGGCCCGCCGCGCCCTGTCGCCATGGTCGCTGATGTCATCCTAATGGCACCGGAAGACAGGAATCTTTTCATGTGTCCTCCCATCTCTTGTTCCTGGACCCTATTATTAAACACATTACGGTCTTTTCACCTGCTGAGTGACTCCAACGGACACAGTTCGACTGCAGCGGCCTGACTGGATGTTCAGGGTCCGTCTCAGCGATGGAGAGGTGGGAGGAGAGACGGTGGGAGGAGAAGAGAAAGATGGAAGGAGGGAGGGAGGGGACGTTGTTCTCCCGTCCACCGCAGATGAAGAGCGCAGATTAACCAGTCACACATCTGGCATGGTCTCTTCAGTCGACGTCTCTCTCTCTCTCTCGCTCCCTCCCTCTCTCTCTTTCTCTCTTTCTCTAATTCTCTCTCTCTCTCTCTCTCTCTCTTGCTCGCTCTTGCTCTCTTTCACTTTCTATTTCCCTCTCCCTCTTTCTCTTTCTCTCACTCTCTCTCCCTTTCCCTCTCTCTCGTTCTCTCTCTCTCTTTCCCTCTCCCTCTGTTTCTCCCTGTTTCTCTCTCGCTCCCTCTCCCTCTCTCCCTCTCTCTCTCCCTCTCTCCCTCTCTCTCTTTCCCTCCCTCTCTCTCTTTCCCTCCCTCTCTCTCTTTCCTCCCTCTCTCCACTTCTTCATTAATTTAACTCTTCGGCTGCTGAAAGTTGGAAACTGAGCAGAAACAGTCCAACACCTCTCCAGCAGCTCCTGTGATAATCTGGCCTTTGGAGCGGTTACATGCACATACTGTAAATGTTGATCAGGCACGCACGCACACACACACACACACACACACACGAATGTCCTCATGTCCCGTTGAGGATGTGGGGAGAGGTAGCCAGGCCAATGTGTGTGTGTGTGTGTGTGTTGTTCTAAAGTCATGGCAACAGTTGTTAAGAGCTGATGGGGATACTGTGTAACAGGGAGTAACCCTGCACCTTCGCTCACACACAACGCTCACACACACACACACACAAACCAACAAACTGCTCACTCACACACACCGCTCACACACACACCCACACACACACACACACTCTGCTGTAATAGCATCATATCCCTATCCCCTGGTCCTTGTTATTCAGCATGTGCTGTACGGCCTCCTGCCACAGAAAACACACTCCTACTGCCGACCAAGCAGCTGTCCTCCCAAACACCCTGGGTCTCACACACACACACACTGTCACACACTGTCTCTCACACACGCACATCCTCACAACACACACACACTGTCTCTCACACACACACATCCTCACAACACACACACACACACTGTCTCTCACACACACACATCCTCACTACACACACACACACACACACTGTCTGTCACACACACACATCCTCACAACACACACACACTGTCTCTCACACACACACATCCTCACAACACACACACACACACACTGTCTCTCATACACACACATCCTCACAACACACACACACACACTGTCTCTCACACACACACATCCTCACAACACACAGCTCTCAGGTCTAATCTATCCATCTCCTCAAAGTGGGAGTGGAGGGGGGTTGGGGTGGGATTAGCCTGTGGGAGAGCGTGTGTGTGTATGTCCGTGTGCCTGTGTGTGCGTGTGTGTGTGTGCGCGTGCGCCCCACACTTATGAGCATGCACACGTGCGCAGGAGCGAGGAGATTTTTCCACTGTGCTGGGCTGGCCAAGGCTGGACCCTGGGGCCCTAATGAGGTAAGGGCCCACCCCCCCACCACCTCCCCCAACCCACTTCTTTGTAATGAGTGTGTGGAAATGTAATCTGGTATTTCTACTGAAGGAGGGCGCGAGGGGAGGAGAGGAGGAGGGGGATCTTGTAAAATGTATTTTGTTAGCTTATGGTGTTGCCAGAGGTGAAACGTTACATTCCTTGTGTGAGCAGCATAGTTTGGCTGGCAGAGGGAGGGAGAGAAAGATGTGGAGATGAATAAAGGAAGAGAGAGCGAGAGAGAGGGAGGACGGGATTAATGTCTAAAGGGGACAGCTACAGATGTAATACCAGCGTTTAGTAGGCTTGAGCTGTCTAGCGCTTGTGAGCTTCCGAACAATAGCCACACAACCTCCTCCCTCTCTCATCCCCGCCTCATCTCCTCCTCTGTTCTCGGGACTCCCCCTCCTCCCCCTCCTCCCCCTCCTCCCTTCATCTCCTCCTTCCATGTCTTAGTCCCTGTGTCAGGACCGTGGTGTCCTCGCCTCAGGACTTCAAGATGAGAATGTTCCCTTACAGGGGGGCTTTCAGCCCTCACCTCCTCACCCCCCAGGACTACCAGTGCGTGTCCCAACCCCATCTGACCCCTCCTTTGTGCGTCGCCCCGGTGAGGGCAGAGGATTAGTTGTCTTGGCAACAGCGGAGTGCTTTTTGTTTCGGCGCACCGGTATGAGAGCTTGTTTCCGTAAGAGGGAACATTATTAGCTAGTGTAGATGAGGGAGAGAGGGAGGGAGGGAGGGAGGGAGGGAGGGAAGGGGGAGGGGGGGAGACGGGGGGGGGGAGAGAGGCCCTCAAATACTTGTAGTCTCAACAGAAGTCTAATCACTCCCAGCAGAAATAATTGGAATACTAATTCACCCCACACACACACACGCGCGCGCACGCACGCATTCTCTGGGGTGAGCCAGTTCGGCTTGTGTTCTTCGTTTAGACGCTACAGCCCCCCGCACGTCGCCCCCCGGCCCCCCGCACGTTGACCCCCCGGCCCCCCCGCACGTCAACCCTCCGGCCCCCCCGCCCTGCACCCCAGAGTTATGAACCCACAGCCAGCCGTGACCTGGCCCCCGCAAAAACACCCCCCTCCCGCCCTCCCCCCGCTCACACATCCACAACACACACACACCTGCAGCACCCTTCACACACATCCACCTCCAGATGCGGACGCTGAAAACGCGCGCAGTGCTCTCGCCGACGCTCAAAGGCGGCAGGCGCGCATTTCAATTCTCCCCTATCACACAAACACGCTGAACGTGGATCCTGAAAACTCCAAGTTCACCTTTGAACCCTCATTATAGTTGCCAGTGGTAACCGGACATTTTCCTGTTCGAGTTCAGTTTCACTTTGGGCTCCTCCTCCATCTGGGGGTATGGTCGGCATGGTAACCTTGTTGTTACAAAACCCAGGCCGCCATGGCAATTTATCCCCGAGGTCAGAGGTGAACCCCAGAGCGTCTAAATACCAGCCAGGGCACACACTCACACACACACACTCAAACACACTCACACACACAGATGCAAACACGCACTCACACACACAAACGTGCAAACGTGAGCGTGCACATATGCACACGCACTCACTCACACGCACACGCACACA
>CM059325.1:3518204-3556005 GCA_030340685.1 Protosalanx chinensis | reverse complement strand
GAAGAGAACAGTGGCAATAAAGAGAATGGAAAAGAGATAGTGAGAAAGAGAGGGAGAGACAGATGGTATGAAGGTGGCAGAGGGAGAAAGAGAGAGCTAAAGAGAGACTCTCTAAAACGCACACATGCGCAAGCACACACACACACATCTAGAGTCCAATCGGGCTATCGTTTGAGAGTGCTGCCGAATGAGAAAATGAGTTTTGGTCCTCTGAGGGCTGAGAGAGCCAGAACAGAGAGATGGAGGAGAATCTGGAAGAGGGGAGAGAGACAGAGAGAGAGGGACAGAGAGAGAGAGAGAGAGTGGAGAGAGACGGAGAGAGGGAGAGAGAGAGAGTGGGAGAGAGACAGAGAGAGGGAGAGAGAGAGAGAGCTAAAGATGGGTGCTAGCAGGCAGGATAACAGCCCCATTCCAAGTTGATTTCCCAGCTGCTTCGGAAGATCTCTGGTTAGTCAGGTGGCAAACAAACATTGTGACAAGTGACCAACTCCCAAATAGCTTTGCTAAACTTTCTCCCTTTCTTGGCTGTACTATTGTACTTGGAGTACACACACACACTCACTTATTCACATGAACTCTTGAAGAGTTTGAAAATGAAAGGATGTTGCCATGGTCACACATCTCTGAGGAACAGCGAGTGATGTTGAAACATCATTTCACTTTTTTGCTCTCTGTCTTTTTCTCTCACGCAGTTTCTCTCTCCCTACCAAAGACACTAATGAATTGAACACGTTATGAAACCGACTTTCCCCACACCCAAATTAAACCTCTCATTCACCTCTCAACCTCTCATTCACCCACTCTCTCTCTCTCTCTCTCTCTCTCTCTCTCTGTCTCTCTCCTCCCTCTCTGTTTCTTTCTCTCTGTCTCTCCTCCCTCTCTGTTTCTTTCTCTCTGTCTCTCTCCCTCTCTGTTTCTTTCTCTCTGTCTCTCCTCCCTCTCTGTTTCTTTCTCTCTGTCTCTCCTCCCTCTCTGTTTCTTTCTCTCTGTCTCTCCTCCCTCTCTGTCTCTTTCTCTCTGTCTCTCCTCCCTCTCTGTCTCTTTCTCTCTGTCTCTCCTCCCTCTCTGTCTCTTTCTCTCTGTCTCTCCTCCCTCTCTGTCTCTTTCTCTCTGTTTCTTTCTCTCTGTCTCTCCTCCCTCTCTGTTTCTTTCTCTCTGTCTCTCCTCCCTCTCTGTTTCTTTCTCTCTGTCTCTCCTCCCTCTCTGTCTCTTTCTCTCTGTCTCTCCTCCCTCTCTGTCTCTTTCTCTCTGTCTCTCCTCCCTCTCTGTCTCTTTCTCTCTGTTTCTTTCTCTCTGTCTCTCCTCCCTCTCTGTCTCTTTCTCTCTGTTTCTTTCTCTCTGTCTCTCCTCCCTCTCTGTCTCTTTCTCTCTGTTTCTTTCTCTCTGTCTCTCCTCCCTCTCTGTCCTTTCTCACTGTCTAGACTCTGTCAGCCCTGAAGTGCTGCAGTCCAGGCTGGACTAATGGGCATGTTCTCATTCAGATCCATCCCAACGCTCTACGCTTTAAATCCAGGCACTCAGCCCCCTCTCCACACACACACACACACACACCTTCCATCTGGGCCATCTTGTCAAAATGCAAACACACCTTGTTCTCTGTAATGGTGGTGTGTGTTTGACTGTGTATCTGTGTGTCAGGGCAGAAGGAGTCAAGCAGCAGCTAAGATGCAGCATTTGACCCAGATCATCCTTGTGGTCTTGGCTTGTGGATCTGTGGTTGCTGGCCAAAGACTGGATGAAAGCTGGGCATCTGCAGTCATGCAGAATAATTTCTTTGTTGCAATATCTCTTTGCCGGTGTGTATCCATGCCAGCTAACGGCTAGCTTCAGCCTGTTCACAGGTATATACAGTATGTCTTTATAAATTGTTTAGTGTGTATGTGTGTGTGAGTTTGCGAGTGAGTGTGTGTGGTTGTGGGTGTGTGGGTGTGTGTGAGAGTGTTTGTGTGTGTGTGTGTGAGAGTGAGCTGGTGTGTGTGTGTTCATGTGTGTGTGAAGTGTTAGTTCATGTCTGGAAGGGAGAGTTTTCTATCAGCTGTTAGTGAACGGGCTCTCTAGGGTTCAGCCTACAGGAAGAGAGGAAATTTAACCTAATGACATCAGGTATAACAGCTGCCTCCACACACACACACACACACGTACAACACACGTACAACACAAACACACACACTTACAACACAAACACACACACGTACAACACACACACACTTCCGACTTCTTTCTCAGTCGTCGTCTCTCTCCCTCTCCTCTTTCTCTCACATCCACCAGGAAGGCCAGAGCAAGTGTGTGTGTGTTACAGCAGGTGTGTGTGTTACAGCAGGTGTGTGTGTTACAGCAGGTGTGTGTGTTACAGCAGGTGTGTGTGTGGAGGCAGGTGTGTGTGTTAAAGCAGGTGTGTGTGTTACAGCAGGTGTGTGTGTTACAGCATGTGTGTGTGTTACAGCAGGTGTGTGTGTTACAGCAGGTGTGTGTGTTACAGCAGGTGTGTGTGTTACAGCAGGTGTGTGTGTGGAGGCAGGTGTGTGTGTGGAGGCAGGTGTGTGTGTTAAAGCAGGTGTGTGTGTTACAGCAGGTGTGTGTGTTACAGCATGTGTGTGTGTTACAGCAGGTGTGTGTGTTAAAGCAGGTGTGTGTGTTACAGCAGGTGTGTGTGTTACAGCAGGTGTGTGTGTTACAGCAGGTGTGTGTGTTACAGCAGGTGTGTGTGTTACAGCAGGTGTGTGTGTTACAGCAGGTGTGTGTGTTACAGCAGGTGTGTTTGTTACAGCAGGTGTGTGTGTTACAGCAGGTGTGTGTGTTACAGCAGGTGTGTGTGTTACAGCAGGTGTGTTTGTTACAGCAGGTGTGTGTGTTACAGCAGGTGTGTGTGTTACAGCAGGTGTGTTGTCTATTTATTGCATTTTTAATATTGCTATGTACTGCACTTTGGTCAACCATGTTGTTTTAAAGTGCAATATAAATAAAGTTGGATTGGATTGGATTGGATTGTTGCAGCAAGTGTGTATGTCACAGCAGGTGTGTGTTACAGCAGGTGTATGTCACAGCAGGTGTGTGTTACAGCAGGTGTATGTCACAGCAGGTGTGTGTTACAGCAGGTGTGTGTTACAGCAGGTGTGTGTTGCAGCAGATTTGTGTTCCAGCAAGTGTGTGTGTTCCAGCAAGTGTGTATGTTCCAGCAAGTGTGTGTGTTACAGCAAGTGTGTGTGTTACAGCAGGTGTGTGTTGCAGCAGATTTGTGTTACAGCAAGTGTGTGTGTTACAGCAGGTGTGTGTTCCAGCAGGTGTGTGTGTTACAGCAGGTGTGTATTACAGCAGGTGTGTGTTGCAGCAGATTTGTGTTACAGCAAGTGTGTGTATTACAGCAGGTGTGTGTTGCAGCAGATTTGTGGTACAGCAGGTGTGTATTACAGCAGGTGTGTTGCAGCAGGTGTGTGTTACAGTAGGTGTGTTGCAGCAAGTGTGTGTGTTGCAGCAGGTGTGTGTGTTCCAGCAGGTGTGTATTACAGCAGGTGTGTGTGGGCGCAGCAGTATCTCACCTGAAGCACAGTGAGGCAGCTTGCTTCTGCCAGCACCAGACTCCATCACACCTCTGCTCTCTCACCTGAACCAGACAAGATGATTACAGCCAGCTGAATGAATTTACCCAACGTTCTCAGCTAAATATCTAATTATTTAAATCCTCTTCTTCCCACCATCTCCCTCCTCCTCCTCCATCCTTCTTCCCCATCTCCCCCCCATCCTCGTCCACCATCTCCCTCCTCCTCCCCTATCCACCTCCCCCATCTCCCTCCTCCCCATCCTCCTCCCCCATCCACCTCCCCCATCTCCCTCCTCCCCATCCTCCTCCACCACCACCCTCCTCCTCCCCCATCCTCCTCCCCCCATCTCCCTCCTCCCCATCCTCCTCCACCATCACCCTCCTCCTCCCCCATCCTCCTCCCCCCCATCCCACAGTGACGGGTGGGCAGACCGCTACGACGTAACCGACGGCTACGTCCGCGAGGCGGCGGGCGGGATCACCATCAAGCTGCAGTCTGCCGATGTGAAGTGGTTCGATGACTACTACCTGAAACTGCGCCCGGAGAACAACTTCCGGAACCCCTGGTTCCCAGAGTTCTGGCAACACCGGTTCCACTGCAGATTAAAGGGACACCCGCAGGAGAACCTCAAGTTCAACCGTACCTGCACCCGTGAGGAGACACACACACACACACACAACCACGGACACACACACACACTTTGATCTCTTCATTCATTCGTATGCCACATTCATCTTTTCTAATGCTAATCAAGAGGAAATCGCCATTGTACGCACATGCGCGCACACACACGCGCACAGACACACACACACACACACACCCACACACTGAATGAGATGGTTTATTCCTTTATTCAGAATTCCCTTTTACCTCTGAGTGCTCTCTCTCTCTCTTGTTCTCTTGTTCTCTGTCTCTCTCTGCTCACTGCTCCTTCTCTCCGGGTGTGTGAGTGTGTTAGTGCGTGTGCGTCTTCAAAAGACTCTTATGAATTCTGATGGAAACGGAAGTAAAATAGAACCGGAGGAGGAGACAAGAACAGAGAGGGTTTGAAGTTCAGGGCGGCAGCTTCGTAAAAAGCAACTTCCGATTCAATTTTCTCTCCCTGACTCCCTCCCTCCCTCTCTCTCTCTCTCTCTCTCTCTCTCTCTCTCTCTATCCCTCCATCCCCCTCTCTTTCCCTCTCCAGAGGATGATTCTCTGAGACATCAGTACGCTCAGGACACTAAGATGGGCTTTGTCATCAATGCCATCTACTCCATGGCTTACGGGCTCCACAACATGCAGCGAGCCCTCTGCCCAGGGTACCAGGTACATGCTCACTGTATCACACTGTCCTCACTCTCACACTACAGGATACATGTGGGTGATGGGTTATAATGATGATGGTGGTGATGATGGTGATGGTAGTGATGATAATGATGGTGATGTGGAGGATAATGGTGGTGGAGATGATGGTGATGGTAGTGATGATGATGATAATGGTGGTGATGATGGTGATGGTAGTGATGATAATGATGTTGATGTGGAGGATAATGGTGGTGGAGATGATGGTGATGGTAGTGATGATGATGATAATGGTGGTGATGATGGTGATGGTAGTGATGATAATGATGTTGATGGTGATGTGGAGGATAATGGTGACGGCGGTGTGTGTGTGATATATCCAGGGTTTGTGTGATGCCATGAGGCCTATAGATGGCGCCACACTTCTGGACTTCCTGATGAAGACCAACTTCACGGGCGTGTCCGGCGAGGGGATCCTATTCGACGAGAACGGAGACTCTCCTGGCAGGTAGCTCTGAGGGGGAGGAGCTCTGAGGGGGAGGAGCTCTGAGGGGGAGGAGCTCTGAGGGGCAGGAGCTCTGAGGGGCAGGAGCTCTGAGGGGGAGGAGCTCTGAGGGGGAGGAGCTCTGAGGGGCAGGAGCTCTGAGGGGCAGGAGCTCTGAGGGGGAGGAGCTCTGAGGAGGAGGAGCTCTGAGGGGGAGGAGCCCTGGGGGGGAGGAGCTCTGAGGGGGAGGAGCTTTGAGGGGGAGGAACTCTGAGGGGGAAGAGCTCTGAGGGGGAGGAGCTCTAAGGGGGAGGAGCTATGAGGGGGAGGAGCTTGGGAAGATGTCCGTTACAGGAAGTCACCAACGTGTTTTTGCATGTGTGTGCGTGTGTTTATGTGTGTTGGTTTATGTGTCTGTGAGTATGTGTGTGTATGTGTTTATGTGTGTGTGTATGTGTGTGTGTGTGTGTGTGTGTGTGTATATGTGTGTGTCTGTCAGGTATGAGATCATGAACTTTAAGAAGATGGGGAAGGACTTCTTTGACTACATCAACGTGGGCACCTGGGACAACAGGGGCCTGAGGATCGACGATGATGAGATCTGGTCCAGCAAGGAGGGCATCATCAAATCAGTCTGCAGTGAACCCTGTGACAAGGGCCAGATCAAGGTGAGGGGCTCACACACACACACAAACACACACACATACACGCACACACGCACACATAGACACACACACAGACACTCACAGACACACACACAGCCACACACACACACAGACACACATGCGCACAGACACACACGCACACACAAATACACACAGACACACAGACAAACATGCACACACACATACACAGACACACATGCACACAGACACACACATACACACACACACACATACACACCCACACACACAGACACACACTAGAAAGTCCTTTTTTCGATTGGTAGGCACACATGGATACCAAAGTAGCGCTGATGCCCTAGTCTTCATTGAGTATCCCTGTTTGTGTGTATTTTCCAGGTGATCCGTAAAGGAGAGGTGAGCTGCTGTTGGACCTGCACTCCCTGTAAGGAGAATGAGTTTGTGTTCGATGAATACACCTGTCGAGCCTGTGAGCTGGGATCCTGGCCCACAGATGACCTCACAGGTAAGTGTGTGCGTGTGTGTGTGTGTGTGGGGGGGGTGTGTATTGCCTGTTTGACAGTCACCAGCTTGGCGTCTTATTAAAACTGTAGTAGGCAATAATTTATTGCCCAAGTAGAGACTGACGCTCACCTCCTATCTTCTCCTCTCTCTGTCTCTCCTGTTGTCTCTCTCCCTCTATCTTTGTCTCTCTCTCCCTCTCCATCCCTCCCTCCGAACTCTCTCCCCACTCATCCTCTTTCTCACCTCTCTCCGCCCCACCGCTCACCTCTCAAACTCCTTCCTCTCCCTTTGTCCTCTCTCCTCCCTTCCTCTCCTCCTCCGTCCTCCCCTCTCTCCCCCCTCCTCCCCCCTCCCCTGTAATTTGAGACCGACATGGTCACCACTGCTTTAATCAGCCTGCATTTAGGGAAATTTCATATGCTAATGTATTTTAGTGGCAATTTTCTCTGTATTGGTTTAGAGCGGTGTGATATTGTTCTGTAATGTATGCAAGTGCTCATTATGGCTCTTCCTGCCAACCGGCATGATTAAAACATGAGAACATCGGCAGCTGCATCTCTCTGCCCCTGAAAACCAGCACACGACTTTTCACTGGAACATAGGTGACTGAGGTGGTGCGATAAAGGAAAACCTTGTATAGGAAGAGGGAGACCCGAGGAGAACAAACGGGCAGGGAGGGAGGGAGGGAGGGGGGGAGGGAGGGAGGGGGACTGAGAGCGGAAGAGGGAGAGAGAGACAGGGTCCACGGAGGGTAAAGGGAGACAGCTGTGTGTGAATCATTTTGGCAGAACAATAAGGACAGTCTGTGTCCTGGCTGTGTTCTGGCTGTGTCCTGGCTGTGTCCTGGCTGTGTTCTGGCTGTGTCCTGGCTGTGTTCTGGCTGTGTCCTGGCTGTGTCCTGGCTGTGTTCTGGCTGTGTCCTGGCTGTGTTCTGGCTGTGTCCTGGCTGTGTCCTGGCTGTGTTCTGGCTGTGTCCTGGCTGTGTCCTGGCTGTGTCCTGGCTGTGTTCTGGCTGTGTCCTGGCTGTGTTCTGGCTGTGTCCTGGCTGTGTCCTGGCTGTGTTCTGGCTGTGTCCTGGCTGTGTCCTGGCTGTGTTCTGGCTGTGTCCTGGCTGTGTCCTGGCTGTGTCCTGGCTGTGTTCTGGCTGTGTCCTGGCTGTGTCCTGACTGTGTCCTGGCTGTGTCCTAGCTGTGCCCTGGCTGTGTCCTGGCTGTGTCCAGACTGTGTTCTGGCTGTGTCCAGACTGTGTCCTGGCTGTGTTCTGGCTGTGTCCTGGCTGTGCCCTGGCTGTGCCCTGGCTGTGTTCTAGCTGTGTCCTGGCTGTGCCCTGGCTGTGTCCTGGCTGTGTCATGGCTATGTCCTGGCTGTGTTCTGGCTGTGTTCTAGCTGTGTCCTGGCTGTGCCCTGGCTGTGTCCTGGCTGTGTCCTGGCTGTGCCCTGGCTGTGCCCTGGCTGTGTTCTGGCTGTGTTCTGGCTGTGTTCTGGCTGTGTTCTGGCTGTGTTCTGGCTGTGCCCTGGCTGTGTCCTGTCTGTGTCCAGACTGTGTCCAGACTGTGTTCTGGCTGGTTTAAACAAACTGTTAACACTGCTCCTCTGGCCGCCATTAACTTCCCATTCATCATCAGACATACTTAAATAGCGAGAGAAACAGGGGGAGCGAGAGACATAGAGACAGAGCATAAAGGAAGAGAGGGAGAGATATAGAGAGAGAAATGAAACACAGATGCAAGGTTGGAAGCACTGCATTCATTTATATGTAGTCATTTAGCAGACGCTGTCATCCAGAGCAACTTACAAGAAGTAAGGTGAAGTGCCTTGCCCAAGGTCACAACATCACATATTCACAGCCGGGAATCAAACTCGCAACCTACCGATCACCAGCCCGACGCCTTAACCCGCTGAGCCTCATTCCTTCACACGCTGCTCCTGCTGGTTCCACTTCCTCCCAGTTTGAGGAGGAACCTTCAGAAGCAGCCGAGCCTCGTCCAGTCTGCACAGGTCTGCTTCATCACGGCCTGGTGGCCCTGGAGTCTGTTTACACCATGTTACTGATTAAATCAACTTTATCGACTGTGTTCAAAGCGGAGTCGTTAAATTAACTCAAACCCTTTAACCACGGTGTCTCGCCAGTGTGAATGTGTGAGTGTGTGTGTGAGTGTGTGTGAGTGTGTGTCTGTGTCTGTGAGTGTGTGTGTGTGTGTGTGTTAGTGTGTGTAAGTGTGTGTGCGTGTTGGGGGGGGGGTGTCCCTGGTGGTCTGTCTGGGTCTGACCCTCTGGGTGGGGACTTCAGAGTGCTGCTACGCCACAACGTAATTAGAACTGTCCATTTAATTAATGAGACTGATCTCACCGAGCCAAAAGGGAGGAAGAGAGGGAGGGAGGGAGAGAGAGAGACACAGGGAGAGAGTGGGAGGGAGGTAAAGAGATGGGGAGGGGAGAGAAGAAATGTGAAATAGGGGATGTACTGTATCTACTGTAGAGCGAGAGAAACACAGAGATAAATATAAATACCAAACACAGAAATTAAAGAGTAGTTAATTAAATACATTTCAAATGAAAGTCCACATAAAAAAACACCAAAAGCCATAAAAGATAAATGCTCCCTTCTCCTAGATCCAGCAGACAGTCCTAACCCCTCTCCCCCCTCCGCCCCAGGCTGTGATCCCATCCCGGTGGAGTATCTGCGCTGGGGAGACCCTGAGCCCATCGCTGCCCTGGTGTTCGCCTGCATGGGTCTCATGGCCACCTTTTTCGTCACAGCCATCTTCATCAGGTACCTGCTTCCTCCGCTGCGTTTGGGTATCCGTTCAATTTATCTGAGGTAACTCTGTGTGTGCGTGTCCTGGTGTGTGTGTCTGTGTGTGCGTGTCCTGGTGTCTACATTTACATTACATTGAATCATTTAGCAGACGCTTTTATCCGAAGCGACTTCCAAGAGAGAGCTTTACAAAAGAGCATCGGTCACCGATCATAACAACAAGATAGACCCCAAACATTGCGGGTTATCAGATTAGGAAACATACATTGTGAGAAACCAAACACGTGTCTAAATACCAATTTTCAGTAAATACTCATTCAGCAGACGCTCTTATCCAGAGCAACTCACAGTAAGTACAGGAACATTCCCCTTGATGCAAGTAGGGTGAAGTGCCTTGCCTAAGGACACAACATCACATAGCCACAGCCGGGGTTTGAACTCACAACTTTCCTTTCGTGAGGCCAACGCCTTAACCCGCTGAGCCATCTGACTCCCTTGTCTCCCCTGTCTAACCTCCACAGGTTCCGCGACACCCCCGTGGTGAAGTCGTCCAGTCGGGAGCTGTGTTACATCATCCTGGCTGGCATCTGTCTGGGTTACCTGTGCACCTTCACCCTCATCGCCAAGCCCCACGTGGTCCACTGCTACCTGCAGCGTCTGGGCATCGGCCTGTCCCCAGCCATGAGCTACTCTGCCCTGGTCACCAAGGTAGAGGGGGGGGGGGGGTGGGGGTGGACGGAGGAGGGAGGGGGGAGGGCAGAGGAGAGGAAGGAGGAGGGAGGCAGGGGAGAAGAGAAAGGCGAGGGAGAGGAGGGAGAGAGGAGGGAGAAGAGGGAGAGGAGGGTAGAGGAGGGAGAAGCGGAATGCGGGGAAGAGGAGGGAGGTGGGGGAGAGAAAGTAGGCAAGGGACAGAGAAAAGCGAGGTGGGGTAGAGGAGGGAGGCGAGGAGGGAGGCGAGGGTATTCCCTAATTTGCTAATCAATCGATTAAAATAAAAAGGTTTGGCTTAATATGGTAAGCTGTACTCTCGTGGGACGATGCCGTGTATCTGTGTAAATGCAGCTCAACAGAAGGACGCCCAAACAGCGACATCACCACTGATTGGTTCCCTCCCTGTGTCGTTGTCTTCCCCCCAGACCAATCGCATCGCTCGTATCCTGGCGGGCAGCAAGAAGAAGATCTGCACCAAGAAGCCTCGCTTCATGTCGGCCTGCGCCCAGCTGGTCATCGCCTTCCTCCTGATCCTGCTGCAGCTGGGCATCATCGTGGCCCTCTTCCTCATGGAGACCCCCAAGGTACGGTGTGTGTGTGCGGGACCCCCTTCCTCATGGAGACCCCCAAGGTACGGTGTGTGTGTGCCTGCGTAAAGGTGTGTGTGTGCGGGACCCCCTTCCTCATGGAGACCCCCAAGGTACGGTGTGTGTGTGTGTGTGCCTGCGTAAAGGTGTGTGTGTGCGGGACCCCCTTCCTCATGAAGACCCCACAGGCACGCTGTGTGTGTGTATGTGTGCCTGCGTAAAGGTGTGTGTGTGCGGGACCCCCTTCCTCATGGAGACCCCCAAGGTACGGTGTGTGTGTGTGTGTGCCTGCGTAAAGGTGTGTGTGTGCGGGACCCCCTTCCTCATGAAGACCCCACAGGTACGCTGTGTGTGTGTGTGTGCCTGCGTAAAGGTGTGTGTGTGCGGGACCCCCTTCCTCATGAAGACCCCACAGGTACGCTGTGTGTGTGTATGTGTGTGTGCGTAAAGGTGTGTGTGTGCGGGACCCCCTTCCTCATGAAGACCCCACAGGTACGCTGTGTGTGTATGTGTGTGTGCGTAAAGGTGTGTGTGTGCGGGACCCCCTTCCTCATGAAGACCCCACAGGTACGCTGTGTGTGTGTATGTGTGTGCGTAAAGGTGTGTGTGTGCGGGACCCCCTTCCTCATGAAGACCCCACAGGTACGCTGTGTGTGTATGTGTGTGTGCGTAAAGGTGTGTGTGTGCGGGACCCCCTTCCTCATGAAGACCCCACAGGTACGCTGTGTGTGTGTATGTGTGTGCGTAAAGGTGTGTGTGTGCGGGACCCCCTTCCTCATGAAGACCCCACAGGCACGCTGTGTGTGTGTATGTGTGTGTGCGTAAAGGTGTGTGTGTGCGGGACCCCCTTCCTCATGAAGACCCCACAGGTACGCTGTGCGCGCACGCTGAATCCGTACGCACACATGGAGGAGCACATGCGTGCGTGAGTGTGTGTGAGGGCCGTGGAAAAGGTGTATGCGCCGCCCCCCTAACCCCCCCCCCCCCCCCCGCAGGTGATCCACGACCACCCCAGCATCCGCCAGGTGAACCTGATCTGCAACACCAACAACCTGGGCGTGGTGGCGCCGCTGGGCTACAACGGCCTGCTCATCATGAGCTGCACCTTCTACGCCTTCAAGACCCGGAACGTTCCGGCCAACTTCAACGAGGCCAAGTACATCGCCTTCACCATGTACACCACCTGCATCATCTGGCTGGCCTTCGTGCCCATCTACTTCGGCTCCAACTACAAGATCATCACCATGTGCTTCAGCGTCAGCCTCAGCGCCACCGTGGCGCTCTGCTGCATGTTCGTTCCCAAGGTAACGCCCCCCCCCCCCCCCCCCCCCCCCCCCCGGCGATCAGGCGGTGGCGTAAACCTTTTTTTTCCGCGTTTGTGAGCATAAGTGTGTGAGGTACATTCTCAAATGTCTGTATTCCGGCGTGTGAAGTATATCTGAAAGGTTTATGGGTTAGGTTTACGGTTTTTTAAACACCCTCTGTGTGTGTGTGTATTGTACACTGAAATCCATCAGAATACCACTGCACTTTACATCTGTAAAACGAGTGCCCATTTTGTACTCTCTAAAAACACTTTTTAACTCTTTTTTGTTATTTGTATCTAATTTCTACAGTATTTTACATAATATTTTGTTGTATCCTGTTTTATTATTATGTCACATATATGTTCTATGTTTGCTCTTTTCTGCCATAGTGAATTCTAAGTTTGTATATCTTGCATAGCGATTAAAATAGATTCTGATGTGACGCAATGGTGGCGTGTGATTGGTCCGTCAGGTGTACATCATCCTGGCCAAGCCGGAGAGGAACGTGCGCAGCGCCTTCACCACCAGCACGGTGGTGCGCATGCACGTGGGCGACGGCAAGTCCTCCTCGGCTGCCAGCCGCTCCTCCAGCCTGGTGAACCTCTGGAAGCGCCGGGGCTCCGCTGGAGAGACACTCAGGTACAGGGAGTGTGTGTGTGTGTGTGTGTGTGAGAGAGTGTATGGGAGTGTGCATGAGAGTGTGTATGTGTGTGTGTGCATGATAATGTGTGAGTGTTTGTGTGTGTGTATGTATGTGTGTGCGCATGAGTGTGTGTGAGTGCGTGTGAGAGTGTGTGTGTGTGTTTATGGATGCTTTATTTCTTCAGAGAAAGGGTTGAGGGAAGGTCACCATGATAGGTGAGGAGGCTTGGAGGGGTGTGTGTGTGTGTGTGTGTGTGGGTGTGTGTGTGTGTTGCATGATTGCTGGTTCACTGCTGGGTCACAGAGGCCCACTCAGGATCATTTCTGTAATGGCCCATTGAGGAGATTCAGTATGGGCCAGTTAGGAGTCAGCCTAAACCAATCAATTATTCTGCCGGCCTGTTGTTTAGCCTGTCTGTCTGCCCTTCTGCCTGCCTGTTGTTTAGCCTGTCTGTCTGTCCTCCTGCCTGCCTGTTGTTTAGCCTGTCTGTCTGCCCTCCTGCCCGCCTGTTGTTTAGCCTGTATGTCTGCCCTCCTGCCTGCGTGTTGTTTAGCCTGTCTGTCTGCCCTCCTGCCTGCCTGTTGTTTAGCCTGTATGTCTGTCCTCCTGTCTGCCTGTTCAGCCTGTCTGTCTGTCCTCCTGCCTGCCTGTTGTTTTAGCCTGTCTGTCTGCCCTCCTACCTGCCTGTTGTTTAGCCTGTATGTCTGCCCTCCTGCCTGCCTGTTGTTTAGCCTGTCTGTCTGTCCTCCTGTCTGCCTGTTCAGCCTGTCTGTCTGTCCTCCTGCCTGCCTGTTGTTTAGCCTGTCTGTCTGCCCTCCTGTCTGCCTGTTGTTCAGCCTGTCTGTCTGCCTACTTGCCAGCGTGTGTGTCTACAGACTGTATAGAGATGGACACAGACAGACAGACAGATCACAGACAGACAGATCACAGACAGACAGATCACAGTCAGACAGACAGATCACAGACAGACAGCAGTCTTGTAACCCTCAGGTCACAGTCAGACAGACAGATCACAGACAGACAGCAGTCTTGTAACCCTCAGGTCACAGTCAGACAGACAGATCACAGACAGACAGCAGTCTTGTAACCCTCAGGTCACAGTCAGACAGACAGATCACAGACAGACAGCAGTCTTGTAACCCTCAGGTCACAGACAGACAGACAGATCACAGACAGACAGCAGTCTTGTAACCCTCAGGTCACAGTCAGACAGACAGATCACAGACAGACAGCAGTCTTGTAACCCTCAGGTCACAGTCAGACAGACAGATCACAGACAGACAGCAGTCTTGTAACCCTCAGGTCACAGTCAGACAGACAGATCACAGACAGACAGCAGTCTTGTAACCCTCAGGTCACAGTCAGACAGACAGATCACAGACAGACAGCAGTCTTGTAACCCTCAGGTCACAGTCAGACAGACAGATCACAGACAGACAGCAGTCTTGTAACCCTCAGGTCACAGTCAGACAGACAGATCACAGACAGACAGCAGTCTTGTAACCCTCAGGTCACAGTCAGACCTTTCCTCAGTTTATTTCATGTCAGCCGTGTTCCACCAGGATCTGACTGTGTGCGCGTGTGTGCGTATTGGTCATCGGAGCTCCCCGCACCTGGAGCGATGACAGCACGATTTAATCAGATGTTCCTTCACAGATTAATCATGCTAATTAACCTGACAATGGAGAACAGATTAAGGTGGAGGACAGAAATAGAGAGACGGAAGTAAAACACATTTTTCACCGTCTCATCGGCCGTTTTACGTCAGGTTTTTCCTCACGGGGTTCGGACGATTCTCAGTCACCGATCTAAGACGACCAGACGGAATGACTCACCGCACTTCCTGTTTCCCACTTCCTGTTTCCAGCTCCAACGGGAAGTCGGTGTCCTGGGCCCAGACGGAACGCGGTTCCCGCGGTAACCACCTGTGGCAGCGCCTGTCGTTCCACATCAAGAGGAAGGAGAACAACCAGACGGCCGTCATCAAGCCCTTCTCCAAGACCCCTGACGGCCGCTACTGTGGAGGGGCGGACCTCCCCCCCCACATACCCCTGCCCTCCCTGCCCTCGCACCCCCACTCTCACCCACATCCCCACCCCCACCCTCACCCCCACCCCCACCCTCACCCTCACCCCCACCCCCACTCTCACCCCGACAACAGCACCGACAAGACCCTCTATGATCTATCCGAGGCTGAGGAGAGGTACCCAATCACCTACCAGCCGCAGACCCCTTCACCAATCAGCACGGTCAGCCAGAGATTAGGGGCGGGGCTGGGGGAGGACCCCCAGGTGATGGGCGTGCCTACCTACTTGGGCGGCGGCTGTGCGGTCGGGGGAGAGGGGAGCGTGGTGGGGGGGGACGGGGGGGCGTCGCAGGGGTCTCTGATGGAGCAGATCAGCTGCGTGGTGAACCGCTTCACCGCCAACATCAGCGAGCTCAACAGCATGATGCTGGCCCCCTCCCCCACCCACTCGCACACGCACATCCACACGCCCTCTCACCCTGCCGACCCCTACCCCCTCCCCCTGCCCCCCACCCTGACCACCTTTGCCGACGTCCAGCCCCTGCCCCCTGTCGAGTCCAACCTGGTCGGGCGTGGCTGCCTCCCTCACCCGCTGTCTCACCCCCTCCCGCACCCCCTGCCCCACCCCCAGGCCTCCCCCTCTCCCGTGCGAAGTCTCATGGTCGAATCCCCCCTGAGGAGGGCGGAGCTGGATGAGGAGCTCATGGCCCTGACTCCGCCCTCACCCTTCCGCGATTCGCTGGGGTCGGGCAGCAGCTCGCCGATGTCCGAGTCCGCCCTGTGTCTGCCCCCGGCTCCCTCCCACCCTCCCCCGTCTCCCCCCTCCCCCAAGTACAGCAGGCTGACCCTGAGGAACTACAGCCAGAGCTCCTCCTCCCTGTGAAAGAGGGGATAAGAAGACGAGAGGAGTGAAAGGGAGGAGAGGAGGAGGAGGGGGCGGAGGGAACGAGGGGAAAAGAAAGCGAATGATCTCAACTCGTTGGAGTTAAGCGGCGACAGAGGGACGGTCCTCCTGTCCTGCGGCGGAGACGTCAGAGAGCGGGAAGGACAGTCGAGACATCCTCTAGACCGCCGCGTCTGCCAAGCTGTGTTTGTGTTTACACCTTTCTGTTGAATAGCGACTATAGAGCCTTGAGGTTGGGAGTTGTAGTTTTTGAGTCGTCTCGACGTCGAAGGACTACAAAATTGCATTTTGTCTTTGAGCGTTTGGGGTGCGTGCTGTTAGGCGATGGTCTTCGGTCCGGTCGTTATTGTCACCGCACACGTGTGTGTTTAAGTATTAAGAGTAGGTAAAGGGAAGGGTTTGTATGTGGACACACACACACAGACTGACATACACATGCACCAACGCACACATACACATTTACTCGATATTTATCTGTGTAAATATATAGAAATGCTTTTGGTTTGTGGTTGGTGTGGTTAACAGACCTCTGGTTAATGTGCTTTGTTGAGAAAAAAACAGATATGTTCAGCATACTGTAAAACAAACCATTCCAACCCTGACCCCAACCAGCCCTCTATTCTCAGCCCAGGTTTCTCTGTTTACGGACCTGTCAGCGATTCCGTAGTCTTTTTTTCATTATTTCTCCAGAGGTTTGAATGTATCTTTTCTACATGATTCCATGAAGTGTCTGGGACCAAACCTTTCGTACCTCTCTGCCTGTGAACAAGTGAGAAAGAGGGATCCATGGTGAGCTAAGCTAGTCCGGAGCATGCTAGGCCTAACAGCCCCTGATGCAAGAGGGTCTAGCAGGTGTCCCACCAGGTGGATGATGTTGCGTGGTATTACTCTCCAGGGCCAGGAAATACAGCCAGGAAAAGAATGAAGACATTGACAGGGTTAGGGCTCCAGTGAGAAGAATGAATCACTACTGAACACCGGTAGACCGACAGAGAGAGAGAGAGAGACAGAGAGAGAGAGAGACAGTCTGCTGTGCCAGGCTGAAATCTTTGCAGACGTTGTGGTTATGTAAATACCAAGGGCATGCCAAGACAGGTCTGTTTGATTTGAGACTTTAAAACGAGATGTTTGCATATCAAAAATATTTAAAACCAAGAAAAAAAGTTATTTACAGAAATATGTTTTTGAAATGATCTTATCCTATAATATACAGTTCCATAATGTAAATATATATATATGAAAAGGTTAAGATAAATGTAAGTGTGATGTCTCCTATTCTAACGTTTAGTAATACTGAAAAATTAAGTCAAATACCCAGAGTGATATAACTATTGTGCCAAAGGGAAATGTATTTAGAGGGAAACGAAACATTGTGTTTTTATTGCTTTGGATATTTTCTAGAACTATTCCAGATTTACAGATGTAAAGCAATATTATTCACCCACCTAAAAGATGGATATTCATGCGGGGTTCCTTGAATCTATTGGTTTCTAGTCCCCCCAAGTCTTGTCCCGGTATTGATGCAACTTTTCGATTAAGATCAAAGCCTGTTAGATATTTTTTGTATAGCACAGTGCAATTTAGGACTGACTTAACCAATGTAGAGCCCGAGCTAGCTTTGTTCCAGCTGTACTGTGTTCTATGATGACCATTCCAACACAGACATCTACTGTTGTAATATTGAGAACCGGCCTGTAACTGTGTGTGATATGATAGCGGAAGGCAGCTGTGTGTGTTAACTGTCGTGAACGTGTGTGTTCGCTGAGGAGAGGTGAAAGCGCTATCGTCAGCACTTCCTGCCTGTCACCAGCCCCTCCGGGGCCCTGGTGGTCATGTGACGCCTCTGGGGCGCCTGATCATGTGACACAGCCGCAGACACTGTACACACACTCTAACATCTTCTAATTCCTGTCAAGGGCTGAATCCCGTGAATTTAAAACTTGTGTTCTCTGTTTTCTGTTGTGGAAGAAAAGAAAAAAAACTAACACAAGGAATCCTTGGTTAAAGGACGAGCAAACAAAAGTTAGCGATGCTGACAGAAAGCTGAGGTAAACCATCGCTTCAGCTTCTGCTGCTGAGTAAAAACCCACCTGGAGGATCTGCAGGCTGAGGCAAACCAAACCACAGAGCGACAGGACTGTGCTCGCCGAGGGGGGGGTTGAAGCCCCCCCGAGCTCTGAGGAAGACTTAGGGGGTGTGAATAACGTTGACGCGCTGCGACTCGCTCCGGTTTAGGGCAGGAGACGCAGAACACTGCTCCCTGAGGACTGTGTTTACTGTGTAAACAAGAACGCTGGGCGTCAGCCTGCACGCTCTCTAGGCCGGGCAGGGGGGAGTTTAGGCCTGCGTGTCACAGCCCCCGACCCCCCCCCCCCCCGCGCACGCGATTTGGGCTCGGAAAATACACGCGCGACAGTCCTGCGAGGCTAATATCCGATGATCGAGCGGTCGACCCTATTTTTGTACGTTTGTCTGAAGCCTCTTGTCCTGAATGTTGCTTTTTTTCTATATAACTGAGTAGATTGTCCACGTTTTTATATGTACGTTGCGTAGGCCTACATCGTGAAGTCGTTAGTCTTTGGCCGACAGACTGATACTTTGGTACTGTGAGTGGGACTGGACCATAGTGATAAGTGAGCTGTCTGTAAGATACACTATCAAAGAGCATTGGTGTCAAACTTGTGCCATCAAGAGCTGAGAGAGGGTGGCAGGTCCACACTTCAATCAA
Organism: Protosalanx chinensis; assembly: GCA_030340685.1. Taxonomy (NCBI): domain Eukaryota; kingdom Metazoa; phylum Chordata; class Actinopteri; order Osmeriformes; family Salangidae; genus Protosalanx; species Protosalanx chinensis. The sequence continues at coordinate 3,537,886 of CM059325.1, read as the reverse complement.
GCACGACTCCAGCTGATTTCACCAAGTAGAGAAACTCGTTAGTGTCAGCTGGTGTCGTGCTTGGCTGACACGCAAACCTGCCACCCTCTTGGCCCCCGATGGCACGAGTTTGACATCCCTGACCTAGAGAATCCACAGTATTTAGTCCACTGTGCTATCGTGTGTGTGTGTGTGTGTGTGTGTGTGTGTGTGTGAATATAACGGTGTGTGAGTTCATCAGTGCGTTGGAGCTGATATATTGTGTCTTTAAAGGTTTTAGTAACTCAACAGGCCAGTTGACCACGTGTTTCAGAAACTTGCAAGATGCTCCCAATGCTGTGTTTAATACGGGAACTAACCGGACCCAAACGAGCCTAAACTAGCTTCCCTCCATCGTTCAGTCGCGTCTGCTGAGGCCCCAGTGTTCAGCAGTGGATTTAGATGTCAGTAACTCGATGAATGTTGCCTAGAATCAAAGTGATGTTTACATTCTTACGACTCCCTTAAGATAATCAAGTTTATAATCTTTAGTTGTTGACCGGTTATTTAACGAGCTTGTAGGCGTCCATCCGTGCGTTCGAAGTAGTTTTTTTTCACGAGGGCTTGACTAGTAGGCTAACGTAACCCAGGATGGACTATCAGCATATTAATGAAAGTGCTATACCACCGCATTCAGAGATCAGTCTCTCTAAAACCTGAATGACTCATTAAAGCCACCGACATAAGAAGGTGGAGGGGTCAGAGGTATCCAGCTCATTAGTGAGAAATAACAAAGCTTTTAGGTCCTCATCAAAGTTTTACCAGTGTTCATATCCAGAATCATTGTAAATCCTAGACTCATTGTAATGCTTTATATAACGGTGATAGACCTAATAGAGGCGGGGGAGATGAGGGGAGGCACCCGCGCCCGATCTCATCCTCTCTCTCCTTGTCCAGTCTAGGGCTCCTGGCGCTGTCATCATTTAGGCGTGATTCTGTAGAGTCCTCCTCTAACTTCACTCAGTGCCAACGGTATTGACTCTGAGCTGCTGACTGTCTGGACAGCGCTCCGCACCACATATTAGGGACATTTGATAACCAGTTGTGTTAAATGCTCTTCTTCGTGTATTTCTTTCTTTTTTTCTCTCTCTTTTTTTCGCTGCTGTTTTCTGAAGTGCGAAGATGTAGAATGTAATTTCGATTCAATGGATGTGGTAATTTGAGGCGGTTTTGGTTGATGTTTGATGAAACGCTCTCACTATAGTTTCATTCGGCTTTGTGAAATGTGAGACTATGATGTGGATATGTGACACATGTTTGGAAACAACTTTTATTCTGTTCGCTTACAAACGAGCAGAGGTGTGGTTAATGCCTTGGTCAGTGTTTCCCCATTGGTTGGGAGCGTTTAAGCCCGCCCACAGCTGTGCCCTACCCCGCTCCCTATTGGGTGGCCCCTAAAGCTGACCACACAGGGGAACCACTGACCTCTGCCACAGTCCTAGACAGCAGCCTCTGCTAATGAGCATGGCTAAAGATATCTCACTTCAACAATAGATTTTTACTCTTTTCTTGTCATCGATGACCCATTGTGTATGTGTACTGCAGAGTACCTCAGATTCATGACTGAAATCATTATTAAAAAAACTGAAATTAATCTTGTCCGTCTCGCTGAACTCTGTTATGTCATTTGGCATCTGATGACTTCCTGCACAGTGATGTTCCCGCCGTGAACCTGTGCTTCTGTTGAAATTCAGAGATTCGTTTAGGAGACACAAAAGAAGGAGACTTAATCACAGTGATCACGTGTCTCTCACTCTTTCTCTGAGTCTCTCTTTATCACTGTCTCTTTCTTTATCTGTATGTTATCTGTACATAATGTAATCTCTGTCTCTTTCTCTCTATCTGTCTCTTTCTCTGTCTCTTTATCTCTCTCTCTCTGGCACTTTCTCTCTTTCTTTCTTTATCCCTCTCTGTCTCTTTCTCTCTCTCTTTCTTTATCTCCCTCTGTCTTTTTCTCTCTCCTAAATTGCCCAGGTTACCAGTGCCATGTCCAGATGGGGCTCTGAAAGGGCCAAACGAATTAAAGGGGAACAGAAACACACTGACGTAAACATTCACTGTTGGAAATGAAGGAACCACACACGCGCGCTCGAACACACACACAGGCGCTTAGACAGTCCAAACACACCTGGTTAACCATTGCTGAGGTCAATCACTGCTCATGGATGCGTCGATAACAGGCTTAAGATGAGTGTGTTTGTTTAGGGGGAGAAGTGTGTGTGGATTGACTGAGCAAACAATCAATAGTCCTTCCGGCCCATGCATACACACCTACAGACACACACATCTGCACCCACACACACAATTATTTTCAAGTCATTTATTGTTGAGAAAAGATCCAACAGGAATGCCAACATGGTTGTAAACTGTCGTTTGCATTTGTGTACTGTGTGTGTGTTTTTGTAATCTTGTCTGTGTATTTGTGTGTGTAGCTGAAACGTGGATATGAGTTGATATCTCTCATATCTCTATGAGCATGTGTGTATGTGTGTTTGAGAGTGTGTGTGTGTGTGAAGGATGACGTATCTGACAGGCAGCTTTCTGAAAGCACAACGTGCAGGAAGTGACATCACAGAGTGCTCAGGTGGAGTGGTGCTCTAACAGAGTGGCTCCGCCTACAACCTCATGGGAACGCTCACCCACCCCGGCAGCCCAGATAATAAGATTCAATCACACCCACATAAACAAGCCTCATTCAATTCAAGGGAGGGAGGGAGGGAGGGAGGGAGGGAAGGAGGGGGGGGAGGGAGGGAGGATTCTGATTATACAGCAACCTTTCCAAAACAGAGATGCCACTTATACAGTCTGGACTATGTGTTTGTGTGTGTGTGCGTTCCTTTGTGTGTGTATTTGCTCTGGCTACACGAGATAATGTACGACCCATCAGTGTGACGTTCAATGAGAGATACAGTAGCCGTTAACATATTCCGTTGAGCAGTTTGAGCAGAACTGTCTCAACAGCCAAGTTGATTTCATTAAGCGATGTCGCAAACCAAACAGTCTTGCTGAGTGGATTTGGAGTGGAGCTGGGTGCTACTGATGCTAGGTCTCAGGGAGGGTTCATGATCTCAGTGGACACACACACACACACAATCACACACACATACACATACCATGTACACTTGACACACTCAATCTCACCAATTGTTCATTCGCTGAAGTGGGGAACTCAGTTACAGTTCAAGAAAAGAACTGCGTGTACGTGTGGGCTGTTGGTGTCAATGAAACTGGGAACAGAAGAAAAATCACTTGAGTTTTCATTTCCTTTTGGCGGCAGCCAGAGAAATATCAAGATGGAAACTGGGAACCTTAAAGAGTGTTTCTGAAAAAGATCTGCTGATTAGGGTGTGTTATCATTCGGACCGCTGGCCTTCTTCCTCTCATACTTCTTACCAGCCACACACACACACACGGCTAAACACACAACTGATGTGTGTGTGTGAGTTGTGATGGTGTCTATTATCATACATTAATTATTCCCTTACAGTCCCTTCTTCAAATCGGCGTTTATTATGGTCTGCTAGGCAGAGGAATCAAGCTGCAGCTCTGTAACTATGGTGATTGTCACCTCTCTCTCCCATTCCCTTCTGTGACTAAAAATGTCTAATATCACCCTTTCGAGACAGACCACGACTTAACACACACACTTATGCAAACACATGTACATGCATCCTTCTACATATACACAAAACACACAGAGACACAAATAATAAAGACGATGATAGATTCTAATGTACTCTGTGTGTGTGTGTGTGTGTGTGTCGTGGCCATAGTTCAGATGTGGGCTGGAACGGGGGTTGGTCGGTCCTGTGTGATTTAGCTGAGAAGACAAACACCAATTTATGATGAAAGACATGTCATCGACTCACAAATCCCTGTTTAAGAGCGAGAATGAGAGAGTGGGAGGGAGAGAGACAGTGAGACAGAGAAAGAGACTGAGATAGATACAGAAAGATACAGAGAGCTTCAGAAATTTTAGTTTTGTCAAAAAATGCAACCCTTTGCAACAGCTAATGATCCTCTTAAGACAGTCATGTATGCAGGAGGTATTAAATAAAAGAACGACCCGTCTAATTTCGGTTCAGCTTGTCCTATTTTAAACCAATTAGGTCATGCATAGATCATGAGTTACTTGAATAACACGTTTGAGAAATTGCAGTGTCTCTCTTTTTCTCCTTCACACACACTTCTTTAGTTTGCTTTACTGTAGGCTATACATCTTTAATTAATTAATTAATATTAAATAAATTTAATTACATGTTTCAGACCTAGTTCTAACCTAGACTTGATCTAATCAGCTAAATGATAAAGGTGGGGCCACATCGTGGGGGTAACATGGACCAGTTCACACCTCCTCCTCTCGGTTTCTACAAGTCACGTGACAGGCGGAGAGAGTCATATGACCCGAAGGAAACTTCCTTGTCCACGATCAGTACATTGCACAACAACACGGGGGACAGACAGGGACATTGGCAGAGGGCATTCAGCAACACAGGCGGTGGTTTACCAGGGGAAAAGACCGTTTGTGCAAATCGCATTCGTATAGGCGCAGATCAGCGCTCAGCTTTTCTAGTTCTGTTCTAACGCAGACAGACAGTGGGCAGACAGGCACCATGAGGGTGATCGGTGTGTTAGTGTGTGTGTTATTGTTGTGGACGGAGAGCACCGTGGGCGATACGCCAGCCAACTGCTCCTACGAAGATCTTCTTGGGACATGGCTGTTCCAGGTGTCGAACGGAGGCAGAGACAAGACCGTCAACTGTTCTCAAATGGGTGAGAGAAGAGGGCCAAGGGTGCCTTGAAACACACACACGGAAGAACACAGCTCGACCGATTTCTGATTAAAACAACGTGACTCATCATGTAGTGCTTGCAGATCAAACGTTATTGTAACGGATGTTCATTTGTATTGCGTTATTATGAGTGACGATGACTTTATTTGTTTGTAAACAGGAGCTACCGTCAAAACGGTCACGGTGACTTTACAGAAGCTGTCGGTGTCTGTGGATGACCTGGGCAATACCGGCTTTTTCACCCTAATCTACAACCAGGGCTTTGAGGTGGTCCTCAACAACTACAAGTGGTTCAGCTTCTTCAAGGTGGAGACCAGACACGCCCAGACACAACATTTGCATCGTGATTATAGTTGATCTCTACAGCTACATTCAAGGATATGTTTTTTAATCTCACTTTCTATCACCCCTCCTTCTCATGTGACACTGCCTTTGAGTGACAAGACATGTTAACCTGCCTACAGTCATTCAAACGCTTCCTCATTTTAGACTTTAGGGTATTTTTGACCAGGAACACACATGGTTATACACACACACACACACACACACATATGCAGATATACACACATATGCAGATACACACACACCTCTAACCTGGTGTTCCTTCCCTACCCCAGTATTCCCAGCAGGGGTCAGAGGTGACCAGTTACTGTGACCAGACGATGGCAGGCTGGGTCCATGATATCCTTGGCAACAACTGGGCTTGTTTCGTGGGGAAGAAGGTGGTTCCTGTGCCCCCCCGCACCGTACACTCTCACCGTTACACCCCCAAGAGCCGCCTGTGAGTCACACTTCCTGTTTCCTAACGCTGAAATTCATACCCCAAATATGTTCCTATCCTGTTTCATTGATACCCACCAAACTCACTCGTTTTGTTGCTTGTAAAAGTGTGTTTTCAGACCAGTCGTCTTGTAACTCGTACATCATCATATGCTCAGAAGAGTGTGTGTATGTACTGTATATGTGTGTTAGTAGTCCCTGAAGCGTTTCTTCTATTCTCTGCTCCCCAGCCTGCAGCAGAGGCCGTACAAACACAACCTGGACTTCATCAAGGCCATCAACTCTGCCCAGAGTTCCTGGAAGGCTGCCCCCTACAGGGAGCATGAGACCTTCAGCCTGCAGGAGCTCATGTACCGTGCTGGGGGCCCTGCCTCGCACATCCCCAGGTACATACATACACATACATGTACGCATACATTCAAGTCTAGCTCTGCTTGCCTTTCTCACACACACACCCATGGTCTCTCACAGACACAGTCTATCTTCTGGACCTTTGTGGACTGTAACTTTGGTTTTGATGTTGGTTAGAAGTTCTCTTGAGGCGTTGGCCCCATTAGTCCTGGTGACTTCCTGTTTAGTTTACCAGCTAACCCTGTCTCTCCCCCCCCCCCCCCCCCCCCCCCCCAGGCGGGCTCGCCCTACCCCCGTCACAGCTGAAACTGCCAGGCTGGCATCAGCACTGCCTGAGCGCTGGGACTGGCGTGATGTCAACGGGGTCAATTACCTCAGCCCCATCCGTAACCAAGGTAACACCCACTAGAGCGTCTGCCAAGCCTCAGCCCTCTTCACCTATCTCTCATTCCTGTTCACCTATCTCTCGTTCCTGTTCAACTATCTCTCATTCCTGTTCACCCATCTCTCATTCCTGTTCACCCATCTCTCATTCCTGTTCACCCATCTCTCATTCCTGTTCACCCATCTCTCAGTCCTGTTCACCCATCTCTCATTCCTGTTCACCCATCTCTCATTCCTGTTCACCCATCTCTCATTCCTGTTCACCCATCTCTCATTCCTGTTCACCCATCTCTCATTCCTGTTCACCCATCTCTCATTCCTGTTCACCCATCTCTCATTCCTGTTCACCCATCTCTCATTCCTGTTCACCCATCTCTCATTCCTGTTCACCCATCTCTCATTCCTGTTCACCCATCTCTCATTCCTGTTCACCCATCTCTCATTCCTGTTCACCCATCTCTCATTCCTGTTCACCCATCTCTCATTCCTGTTCACCCATCTCTCATTCCTGTTCACCCATCTCTCATTCCTGTTCACCCATCTCTCAGTCCTGTTCACCCATCTCTCATTCCTGTTCACCCATCTCTCATTCCTGTTCACCCATCTCTCATTCCTGTTCACCCATCTCTCATTCCTGTTCACCCATCTCTCATTCCTGTTCACCCATCTCTCATTCCTGTTCACCCATCTCTCATTCCTGTTCACCCATCTCTCATTCCTGTTCACCCATCTCTCATTCCTGTTCACCCATCTCTCATTCCTGTTCACCCATCTCTCATTCCTGTTCACCCATCTCTCATTCCTGTTCACCCATCTCTCATTCCTGTTCACCCATCTCTCATTCCTGTTCACCCATCTCTCATTCCTGTTCACCCATCTCTCATTCCTGTTCACCCATCTCTCATTCCTGTTCACCCATCTCTCATTCCTGTTCACCCATCTCTCATTCCTGTTCACCCATCTCTCATTCCTGTTCACCCATCTCTCATTCCTGTTCACCCATCTCTCATTCCTGTTCACCCATCTCTCATTCCTGTTCACCCATCTCTCATTCCTGTTCACCCATCTCTCATTCCTGTTCACCCATCTCTCATTCCTGTTCACCCATCTCTCATTCCTGTTCACCCATCTCTCATTCCTGTTCACCCATCTCTCATTCCTGTTCACCCATCTCTCATTCCTGTTCACCCATCTCTCATTCCTGTTCACCCATCTCTCCTTCCTGTTCACCCATCTCTCCTTCCTGTTCACCCATCTCTCCTTCCTGTTTATTCATTTTAGCAGACGCTAAAATCTCTCCTTCCTGTTCATCTATCTCTCAGTGACATTATCCTATCTCTCAGTCCTCTTCATATATCTCTCTGTAGTCAAACCATTGCTCGTTCTGATTGCTTGTCTGGTCTCCACGGCAGCGGCTTGCGGTAGCTGCTATTCCTTTGCCACCATGGGGATGCTGGAGGCTCGCGTCCGGATCCAAACGAACAACACCGAGACCCCCATCTTCAGTCCCCAGCAAGTGGTCTCCTGCTCAGAGTACTCTCAAGGTAACCCCCTCCACGCACACACACACGCACACACACACACACACACAGTATGAAAGACTGAGTCCCTCATCTCAAATGACGAGAGTGAGAGTGCACCCATAAATAATGGCTGTAGAGCAAGATGGTTAGTAAAGATTTGCTGTTTATATTGTTTGAGCCTGCTCAGAGTTCCTACATGCGTAAATTACCATAAGTTTGTTGCTGACATTATGCTAGCTGACGCACCAACATACCTAGCTAGAAGTAAATCAGAGAAGCATCAGGTCCCCCCCCCCTCCCCCACACACACACACACTCACACACACACACACCCTCACGTTCTCCTCCTATCAACATGGTTCTTCTGTTTCCAGGTTGTGACGGTGGGTTCCCGTACCTGATCGGAAAGTACATCCAGGACTTCGGCATCGTGGAGGAGTCCTGCTTCCCTTATGTGGGCAAGGACACGCCCTGCGGCGTTCCCCGCAACTGCCTACGCCACTACGCCGCCGAGTACAGCTACGTGGGCGGCTTCTACGGGGGCTGCAGCGAGTCCGCCATGATGCTGGAGCTGGTCAACAACGGGCCTATGGGAGTGGCCTTCGAGGTGCGTACTAGACCTACATATAGACTATACATATGCTACCAGTCAAAAGTTTGGACACAACCTCCCATTAAAATGAATAGGATAGTGTGTCCAAACTTTTGACTAGTTGCGTAAACATATAAACTACATTTACATGTAGTCATTTATCAGATGTTCTTATCCCGAGCGACTTACCAGCAAGTACAGGAACATTCCCCTCTGAGGCAAGTAGGGTGAAGTGCCTTGCCCAAGGACACACCGTCATGTTGACACAGCCGGGGTTTCGAACCAGGGACTTTCTGATTACTAACAGACTGTCCTTAATTGACTGACTGTACCACATTACTCCCTAGAAACTAGACACCAGCGAATACCAACCCCCTCTCTGTCCTCGTCCAGGTGTACCCAGACTTCATCCACTACAAGGAGGGCATCTACCACCACACGGGCCTGACGGACCACCACAACCCCTTCGAGCTCACCAACCACGCCGTGCTGCTGGTGGGATACGGGCACTGTCACATGACCGGGCAGAAGTTCTGGGTGGTGAAGAACAGCTGGGGAACCGGCTGGGGCGAGGGCGGGTTCTTCAGGATCCGCCGGGGCACCGACGAGTGCGCCATCGAGAGTATCGCCGTGGCAGCCAAGCCCATCGCCAAACTGTAGCGGGGGATGCGCACGAGGTCGATGGTGCAGAGTGGAGTCTTCCTCACGTCTTTCCTTGGGCTGTTAGGGCAACTGAAGGGAGATGGGGAAGAGCAGGAGGGGTGGGGGGTTGGGGGGGAGGGGTGGGGTGTGTGTGTGGGGGGGGGGGGGGGGGGGTGTCTAACACCAGTCCAGGCCACTCTCCTGAGGGGTTTAGATGCTTCCCTGCTCCAGCACACCTCCACAGAGCTTGATAACGACCCATTCATTAGAATCAGGTGTGCTGGAGCAGGGAATCATCTATAAACCTTCTGGACAGCGGCCCTGGAGGACTGGAGTGTGACACCTGTGGCGTAGAGGAAGAGAGCCACCCTGGACCGTTGACACGCAGGTGCTGTTTGTGTCTGTCCTATCAGCGTGTCTGATCTGTCCCTGGCTCCGTTCCAAACTAGAGATTTGTGAGGTTTGGATCGCAGCCAGAACCCAAATACTTCCTCCATTTTAATGATCTCTGGTCTTGGAGTTCTGGATAGGAGACGAGAAGGGTTTTCACCTGTCTAAGAGGCATGGTAGGTGATTAGGATTAGACTAGTGTTTTCTGTGATGCTTCGGTTTGGATTTTTTATTTTATTGCTATAGTATAGTGTGATAATACATCTACAATCAGTAATGTATTGTTTAGGGAATGACTGGATTATAGGGAATGATTTAGGATTATTAATTGAAACCCAACAACCCACCTCCTTCTGAAGGGATAAACTACAGCTGTGTGTTTGTGCCTGTATCAGTGATGTTTTTTTTAGATACATAACCTAAAGGGAGTCTTTTAAAACTACCACAGTGATTTGCAGTGTCATTTGTAGTTGTTTTTTTTTTTTTTTATCTCATTTTTGTCACAGGGACTCTTGTTTCTTCTTGTGTAAAAGGGACAAAACTTTCATTGTAGTGCCTTAATGTCAGTGCTCGTTCTAGAAGCATTTTGTTTCTAACGTGCTTCTTAAAAAAATATATGATTTTATGCATGATTTGCACTCGTTTTACAATGGAACAAAATAAAGCAGGTTTTTTTAAGTGAGTCTTTTTACTTTGGCGTTCATGTTTACATAAACTTGTGGAACCGTGACATTTAAACCTATTACAGTATTTCCACACATTATAAAGAGGTTTAAAAAATAAAAAGGCAGTTCAACTGTCACAATCAAGTGAGAAGGATTTAAAAACAAGTTTCTGCTACATTCTCCAGTCTGTGATTCTATTCAGGGCCCGCGCGCCCTCAATCCCCTCATCTCCGGAGCGCGCGAGTCACAAGGTCCAGTAGTGATACTTCTCAGCGGTCTCTTCTCCGGGCGTGTACTTTTTTTTTCTTTCTTGATCTTCGAAACCCACTGCCCTTCATTCCTCTAAGCCTCTTTCACCCTTTCCTTCTCTCGCTTTTCTTCCTCCATCCATCACGGTGTATTCATGCTCAGCCCTCGCCCTCCGCCGCCATGCAGAACAACCATAAAGAGCATCTGTATAAGATCCTGGTTATAGGGGACCTTGGAGTGGGGAAAACCAGCATCATTAAACGTTACGTGCATCAGAACTTCAGCCCGAACTACCGAGCTACGATAGGGGTGGACTTCGCCCTCAAAGTACTGAACTGGGACCAGGAGACGGTTCGATTGCAACTATGGGACATTGCAGGTAGGATAAGTTTGAAGTTTGTTTTTTACAAGTGACTTGAGTTGGAAATACAGATGTGTATCTACTGAAGTAGAGATCAGTGTTTTCACAGCTATACAACCTACATTCGGCTATGAAGCCTTTGGACTAAGTTGGACAATCTCTAACAGATCATGTCTAAACTGAATGTCAAGATCAACTATGACTATACCACAAAAGTTATCACTAGGTCTGAACTTTTCTTTTTGAAAGGCACCAGTTTAGTGCCGTGATTTTACCGTTTGTTTCTGTGTTTAAATAAAATAAAAAATAATCTTTATTATTTAAAGTTTAAAATAAATATATAAAATAAAGTTTATAGCAGCTGTCGCTTTTAATTTGCTTATATATCATTTCTAGAATTATGTAATAATAATAATAAATCTTGGGTAAAAACAAATTTTCTGATGAAGTTCATTCCAGGACTAATCAACCAATCTCACATGGCTCTCTCTCTCTCTCTCTCTTTCTCTCTCTCTCTCTCTCACACACACACTCCCGTGTGCCCGGTCCGGTGAGCGCACAAGGTCATGTGTCTCGCGCTCATGTGAGTGAGATTTGAGACTTGTGCGCCGATAAAGAGAGGTTTTATTCAGAATTAGACCCGACAGGCCTCTTCTGGGAGAGTTATGCGACCTCTAACCTACTCACCTGCTGCAATGAGGGCACATTTGATGGGATTTAACCGTTACCTACCTAGCATAAAATGATTAGTTCACTGGTTCAGTGATAAAAAACCCTGAAGTATTCAGAGAAACAGAAAAATCTGACCCCAGGCCAGCGCCCAGTACTATGAGTCTCCCTCCACATCCTTCTTCACTTCCATGTTTGTTTAGTGCCGGGGTCAAAGATAAGGGTGATCTGGGGTTTCCCACGTCTCACATGTAATAAATCTAAATGATTTGCATTGATTTCCCACGAGAAATGTAATCACCCTTACAGGGGGTCTCAAGGCCTGGCTATCCTCCCCCTCCCCCCTGCCCGGATCCCAGGGTGGGGGGCGGTTATGACGCCTTCCAGCCTGTGCAGTGGCTGTGTAACACGGCCATGACCACCATGGTACACAGGCCATGGAAGGTTACCGAACAGGACATTCCAAGTGTACTTATTGTAAAGCTATAAGCGGAGAGGAATGTACGCACGGCACGCATACTTGCCCTCCATGCGTCTCTCTCTCTCTCTCTCTCTCTCTCTCTCTCTCTCTCTCTCTCTTTCTCCCTCTCTCTCCCTCTCATTGTTATTGTGTTATCTTTCTCTCGGACTTTGATTCTTATCCAGATCTATCTGAAGCATTAATCTCTGTATCCCCCCTCTTATCCTCCTCCACTCCTAATGAAGCTTGTATCCAGGGCAAATTATTTATCAGTTCCATTCATTTATCTCTAATGAGCCCTTCATCCTTTGTCAGTAATTTTTTAAACATTACTGTGTGTGTGTGTGCAAGTGTGTGTGTGTATGTATGTGTGTGAGGGTACATTTTGAGCGATGAGATTAGATCACTGTGTAAACATAAGCGAAAACGTGTTTGATTTCAAGGAAACATTTACAGAAGGGTTTGGACGTATAAATAAGAATTAGCTAACTGCACTGTGTGTGTGTGTGTGTGTTTGTGTGTGTGTTTGTGTGTGTGTTTGTGTGTGTGCCTGAGCAGGTCAGGAGCGGTTCGGGAACATGACTCGTGTGTACTACCGCGAGGCCATGGGGGCGTTCATCGTGTTCGACGTCACGCGACCGTCATCCTTCGAGGCCGTCACCAAGTGGAAAGAGGACCTGGACGCCAAACTGACGCTAGCCAATGGGAAGCACGTAGCCACCGTCCTATTGGCCAACAAGTGTGATCAGGGGCGGGAGGTGCTGACCAACAACGGGATCAAGATGGAACAGTTCTGTCAGGAGAATGGCTTTGTGGGCTGGTACGAGACCTCCGCCAAGGTAAGGACACGCACACACACACACACACACACACACACTGAAAGGATAGTCATGCTTTATGGTTACAGAGTGATCTGGTGGTGATGGTAGCTGTGCTGATGAAATAGTCTCTCTCTCTTTTTCTGACCGTGTCCCTCTCTCTCTTTCACACACACACACACACGCACACACACACACACACACACACGTCACCTTACTGACTTTAACACACTGACACACTTTTGCAGGTGACTGAAATAGCATCTCATATGCTCCTCTGGAATTTCACAGATGAACTTGAAGGGAATATTTAGAACACACACACACAAGACAGTGGTGAGCCAGTGGAGCTCTACATTCTGACAAAGAGAGAGAGGTAGAGAGAGAGACAGAGACAGAGAGACAGAAACAGAAAGAAAGAGAGACAGAGAAATACAGAGACAGAGACAAAGAAACAGAGGAGAGAGAAAGAGAAACAGAGAGAGAGAGAGAGACAAAGAGAGAGAAAGACAGAGAGAGGAGAGAGAGAGAGAAAAAGAGAGAGAGAGAGAGAGACGAAAGGTTGTTTTCCTGGGTAACATGAGGCGTTTCTGACAAAGCTGTGTCACCATGCAAATGGCTGGTGTGTTATTTTAGGTGTCTACCCTCTATCCTCATATAGTCTCAGATGTTAAGTCTTCCTTGCTGTCATTGTTGCAGGCTTGAAGACAAATAAACTAAATCTCTCAGAAAGAGAGAGCTGTTTGTGGCTTATGCTGAAAGGCCAGGTTCTGACAGTCATGTGCCTGCTATTGGATAAAGCCTCTCAACTGCATTACGGCAGTTCAATTGTGTGTGTGTGTGCGTGCGTGTGTGTGCGTGCGCGTGAGAGCGTATTGAATAACCACTAACTGCATTTGAACGTGTATGGTGTTATATTTATATATTATTACATTGGTACGGACGTCTTTTGTCTGGTTTATTTTACACTTGAGTGAAGAAGTTTTTCCATTATGCAGTACAATGACAGGCTCATAGAGAAGACAGTGATTGTGCAGTTACGTGTGTACATGCGTGTACGTGTTAGTGTGTGTGTCTCTGTGTTCGTGCCTGTGTGTTAAAGTGTTTGTGGACTTGGGTGTGTGTCATTAGAAGGGAAGTGAGCTGCAGATGACTCCGTGTCACATCCTGCTGGGCTAGCTGATAAAGGACATCATGAATATTCAATAGTCAAGGAGGGTAATTAATTCAGCTCCAAGTTCAACAGACGGCGGGGGTGGGGGGTGTTTGTGAGGGGGTGTTTGTCAGTGTCAGTGTGTTTGTGAATGCGTGTGTTTTGGTGTGTTTGTGAATGTGTGTGTGTGTGTGTGTTCAAAGTAAGCAGAACTGCATTTGTAGCTATTGAACATGTCTGGTTCTCTGTTTGTGCGTCTCTCATGTTATTAAACTCCAACTTCAGGCTTCTTAATCTCCCTCTGAGAGGGCCTGCAGAGTATTCTGCCTCGGCTAGCAGTCTGCCTTAACTAGCAGTCTGCCTTAACTAGCAGTCTGCCTCAAATAGCTGAAATAAACTGTATTTCGTTACCCTGTACTTGTACCTGTGTAATGACATTAAAGTTGAATCTAATCTAATGTAAATAGCTGTCTGCCTTGGCTAGCAATCTGCCTCAAATAGCTGTCTGCCTCAGCTAGCAGTCTGCCTCGGTGTCTGTCTTTCCAATCTCCCTTTCTTAATTTTTGTCAACATGTTTTTTTTGTTTACTAGGAAAACATCAACATAGACGAGGCAGCGAACTGCCTGGTGAAACACATCATAGCCAACGAGAACGATCTTCTTCAGTCGGAGGTCCCTGACACCATCTCCCCCCAGTTAGACTCCGACAGGGGAGGGAACTGCTCCTCCTGCTTCCGATCGTAGAAACAACCCGACAACATGTCATTTACAAGCCTGCTGTGTGTGCGCGCGTGTGTGTGTGTGTGTGTGTGTAAGCGAGAGCGAGCGCGAGAGAGCAACAGAAGGAATGATTTGTATTGTATTTCCGTTTTTTCATCAAACGACTTTAGCGCTTGAATCCAGGACGTTCCCCTTTTCTCCTGCTGTTCCAGCCTGCCTCCATGAATCACGTCTATTTTTATCTTTCTTACTTGGGTTTACAGTGTTTTCTCATGAAGGAGCTCCTTGCTGTGTGTGTGTGTGTGTGTGTGTGCGTGTGTGAGGGAGTGCTAGCCCAATTGTGCTAACCCGAGTGTTTGTTGGCGTGTTTGTCAGAGGCAAGGTCACGCTCAAGGCGAGTTGAAGCCACGGTTCCGGGTCTCAGTAACCATGGAGACTGATTTAACGAGCACGCTCGCTAACAGACACATGCACACGCTCGCACAGAAAGTGACGGAAAGACATGATAATAAAAACACTGAAATAACACACACACACACAGTTCAGGGAGTTAGTCACTATCAACGCTTTAGCTTTTTTACCTCCATTTCTTCTCATCCTCTCTTTCTATCCTTCCTGCTTCCCTTTCGTCCAACAGAACTTCCTGTGTCCTCCCTCTATTTCTTATGATCTCTTCTTCTCTCTTTCTGACGTTCCCACTAACACATGCTAACGACTACCAATCAGTATTCAACCAATCAGCATTCAGTAAACTGAAATCCACCCAACTATTGTCTTCAGCCCCGCCCAGTACCTGGTCTACTCACCTCAAACACCACAGTGCTAATTATCTCTTTTTTTTATGCATGAAAGATCAGATGGATGTAATTGATTAATAATATATATATATACAATCTCAGTTGCCTTCATAATGAAAAAAATCATTTGAATATGATGTCATTGTTTCCCACAGTGCACGGTTACAAATGCACTGCAACACTTATGCACGACCCACTCAATACGACTGCCCCTCAGTTTGTTTATTTATCAACCTCATGTGAAAATGTATTTTGATAACTTGTAAAATGTTTAAAATATGACACATATAAATATACTGTACATATAGATTTTTAGGGTTATGTGTACTCACTATTAAGATAAAACTTTGAATTAAAATGGCTTTACACATTATTATTGTAATACATTATTTGTGTGTTTTTGTGCAGTTTGTTGTGTGTGTGTAGAGAGGTTGGTTGGTCTGTTGGAACAGAGGATTGTTAGTTTACTCAGGCTTCCAGTGACTTGCTACTGACCTGTCATGTGACCCACAGTGAGGTCACCTCAGGTAGCCAATCACTGACCTCGCAGCCTACACCATGTTTGTATTTGTGTGTACGAGAGAGATTTTGTATGTCAAGTACACAGGATATAATAATATCTTTCCCCCCCTCCTCTCTCTCCCTCCTTCTCTCTCTCTCTCTCTCTCTCTCTCTCACTCTCTCTCGCTCTCTCCCTCTCTGTCTCTCTCTCCTCACAGTCAATATCCCCTGTTTCCCCATCAGTACTACATACTCTCCCTTTATTGTCCTTGCTTGATTCCACCTCTGTTAGAGAGAGAGGTGGGAGGTTATTTGTTTGACGTAAAGTAGGCAGATCACATGGTTTTCGGTCACACACACAGAGAGAGAGGAGCAGCTGCATCTGATTACAGGCTGCCCGTGACATTTACACACACACACACACACACACACACACACAGACACACAATGTTTCAGCTTGAATAAGTTGCAGCATCAATAAACATTTGGAGCCGTGTTTCAGTTGTAGACTAGCAAGTGTTCTACTAACTGTGAATAAAAATTGAAAACTCCAGCAGAATCAATACTAGTACTCAGGGGAGACTGAGAAAGCATACCAGGGTGTGAGTGTGTGTGTATGTGTGTGTGTGTGTGTGTTGTGTGTGTTTGAGACCGTGCATATAAATGGTAGACTATAAAAGCACCATTCTCAATGAGTCATCCGTCTGAGTCTCACTCTCTTCCTTTTCGGTTTTCTCTACCTCCCTCTCTCACACTGTTTCCCTTCCTCCCCCCCTCCCCCCCCCTCTCTGCCCCCCTCACACTGTTTCTCTCCCTCCCTCTCTCCTTCCCTCTCCCCCCTCACACTGTTTCTCTCCCCCTCTCTCTCCTTCCCTCTCCCCCTCCTCACACTGTTTCTCTCCCCCTCTCTCTCCTTCCCTCTCCCCCCTCACACTGTTTCTCTCCCCCTCTCTCTCCTTCCCTCTCCCCCTCCTCACACTGTTTCTCTCCCCCTCTCTCTCCTTCCCTCTCCCCCTCCTCACACTGTTTCTCTCCCTCTCTCTTTCCCTCACCCCTCCTCACACTGTTTCTCTCCCCCTCTCTCTCTTTCCCTCACCCCCTCCTCACACTGTTTCTCTCTCTCCCTCCCTCTGTTTGCCTCTTTGTGCTTCTGCTGTCTTTGTGAGTCAGATGGATATCTGTTCTTCAATGAAGAGGTGGGGAGATGGAGAGGTGGAGGGGTGGAGGGATGGAGGGATGGAGGGAGGGGTGGAGGGATGGAGAGGTGGATGGAGGGAGGGAGGGGCGGGAGGGGGGGAGGGGGAGGGAGGGGTGGAGGGTAGAGGGGTGGAGAGGTGGAGGGATGGAGGGAGGGGTGGAGGGATGAAGGGAGGGGTGGAGGAATGGCGAGGTGGAGGATAGAGGGCTGGAGAGGTGGAGGGATGGAGGGAGGGGTGGAGGGATGAAGGGAGGGGTGGAGGAATGGAGAGGTGGAGGGTAGAGGGCTGGAGAGGTGGGGGGTTTGATTGAGCCTCTTCAGTGGGTTAATTGCTGGCACCTACCTGGCACCTTTCTCAGTCTGAACACTCTGTCAGGGTTGTCTCCCTGCCCTTGGGATGGAAGCACTGGGCCACACATCTGTGTGTGTGTGTGTGTGTGTGTGAGTGTGTGTGTGCTGGCTCCCTCTTTCTTGGCACAGAGATAGGAATGGAAAGCATCAGACGGCAACGTCCTTCCTATCTCAGCCTGTTTTCTCTCTTCTGGCTGCACACACACACATACACCCCACCCCCCCACACACACGCACAGACACCCACCCTACCACACACACACACACACACACACACATCCACACACACATCCATCCACACACACACAGGCACCCACCCTACCACACACACACCCTCCCACATACACACCTCCCTGCGCCCCCACCCACCCACACACACACACACACAGATACCCACCCTACCACACACGCACTAACACAAACACTCGCGCACACACACACACACAGCCTGCATGTATATATTCCTCTGACGTATGTTGAACCTCGCTCTGGGTTACCTCAGCGTCCGAAGGGGACACACCTTCCATTCACCTACCTTCCCCCTGGACTCCCTGGGCCATGGAGAAAGAGTAGGGGGTGGGAGGAGAGAGGGATGGAGATGGAACGAGCCGGAAGACAGGATGGTACAGGGAGGAGGTCATGAAACTGGGGAGTGGGAGAGTACCAGTAGTTTTAATGACCTTGTTAGTGAATGAGAGAGAGAGAGAGAGTAAGAGAGAGAAAAACGAAGAGAGAGAAAGGGATGAGAAGGGGGAGAGGGATATTTCTTTGGGGTGGGGTTGGGCGATTGTAGAGAGTCGGCGTATGCGTGTGGGGACGTGCGTGTACATGCGTGTGCGCGTGTTTGTGTGGGCGAATGTGGGACCGTGCGATTGGTCACGTGGAGGCTGGCGTCACCATGGCAACAGAACGTTCTAGCGCATCGCCTTGTTCCTCAAGATCGCAGTTGCCCCAGAATCCCTCCGACATCACTCATCTTTGGTCTTTCTCTCCTTCTAGCTCTACCCAGCGGTTTCACCTCTCCCTCTCTTTCTCTCTCTCTCCCTCCCCCTCTCTCTCTTTTTCTCTCGTTCTCGTTCACTCTCTATCTCTCTCTCACTGTCTCTCTTTCTCTATTTGTGTCCCCACTGACTGTCACTTTATCTGTCACAGTCTCTCAATCTATTCCTCTTGTTCTCTAATTGATATCTTTATGCTTCTCTCTCTCTGTGGCTGTTTCCGTGTTTCGATCAGCTCCTCATCTCCTCTCTGTCCCCGTCAGTCTCTTTATCAACAGCCCCCTCATCCAATCCCTCCAAGCCTGCCACTTCAGAACTCCACGACCCAGCATTCTAGGTCACGCCTGGTGTAAATATAGACTTTTGAGCGGCTCCAGGCCCAGCCGCCCGCATCTTGTTTTGGCTGGATCAGTGTTCCTCCTGGTCCCGTGACCACCAGCCAGACAGCCAGCCTCAAACAGCGCTCCCTGGTCTGGTTCCAGAGCTCCTGGGCTCTCCCTGCTGCCTGCCCCTGCTGGCTTCCTGGCCCAGGCTGCCCAGCTTAGCCCTGACCTGGATCTCCAGAGGGACTGGGAGCGCCTGATGGAAGATTACCGGAGACATCAGCGTCATGTGTTAGTGGTGGAATGTGAGCACAGCCACAGGCTGCATAGCTTCAGTGTAGCTGATCAGCATCTTCTGTTCTGTGAATGAGCCTAATATCTGTCACCCCGGCAGCCATTCATACTGCTACCCCAGCTGTCTGTCTGTTCCCCCTGCTGTCTGTCTGCCTGCTCCCCCTGCTGTCTGTCTGTCTGCCTGCTCCCCCTGCTGTCTGTCTGTCTGCCTGTTCTCCCTGCTGTCTGTCTGTCTGCCTGCTCCCCCTGCTGTCTGTCTGTCTGCCTGTTCCCCCAGCTGTCTGTCTGTCTGCCTGCTCCCCCTGCTGTCTGTCTGTCTGTCTGCCTGCTCCCCCTGCTGTCTGTCTGTCTGCCTGTTCCCCCTGCTGTCTGTCTGTCTGTCTGCCTGCTCCCCCTGCTGTCTGTCTGTCTGTCTGCCTGCTCCCCCTGCTGTCTGTCTGTCTGCCTGCTCCCCCTGCTGTCTGTCTGTCTGTCTGCCTGCTCCCCCTGCTGTCTGTCTGTCTGTCTGCCTGTTCCCCCAGCTGTCTGTCTGTCTGCCTGCTCCCCCTGCTGTCTGTCTGTCTGCCTGCTCCCCCAGCTATGTGTCTGCCTGCCTGCCTATCTGTTTGCTTGCTGTCTGTTTACCTGGCTATCTTTCTCTGTCTTTCTCTAC
>CM059325.1:3304035-3517704 GCA_030340685.1 Protosalanx chinensis | reverse complement strand
CACAGAAAGGTCAAGACTGAGGAGAAGACTGGGGAGATGGAAGCACGAGGAGCGAAGGAGAGAGGGCAAGGACAGAGGGAGGCTGAGAAGACAGAAAAAGAGAAAGAAAAAAAGAGGAAAAGAGATTGAAAACCTGCCAAATATCCCGACTGTATCTGATTTAGGCCCCTGGAATCGCGTCATTGGTTTTTATGGCTCCGCTCGTGAAACAGTCAACAATCATATTCAGTGAAGCAACCAGACACCAGAGATCTGTTCCTCTACATCTCTCTTTCTGTGTAATCTCTCTGCCTGTCTTCTTCCATGGTAATCGTTCTTCTTCTGTCTATTTGTCGCTGACACCACCCCCCCCCCCTGCCCCGCCCCCCCAGTCTCCCACTACATCCATCTCCTTCTGGTTCTCTCTCTCTCTTTCTCTCTCTCTCTCCAAGATCTATCTCCAACTCTGTCATTGTCTTCTGGACACACAGTCCAGCGCACTCTCTGCGGAGAGACAGGGATGGCACACTGGCAATTAGGTTGTGTGCGTGTGGGCATGCGCCCGTGTGTGTGATCGTGTGTGTGTTTGTGGGCATGTGTGTGAGCGGTGACAGGGTGCATTTAGCTGGTCCTGCTGGGGGGAAAGTATCTAGCCCAGAGACAACCTTCACCCTCCACACACACACACACACACACACAAACACACCTACACACACACAGCTTGGCTGTGGTAGAGCCCTAATAAGGGCCCTGTAAAGGGCTGTGAGTGTATCTATTCTTTGCTCTCTGGATGGTCATAATTATACTACTAGGCCCTGCAACTTACACACACACACACACACACACACACTCACAGTTCTGGGCTGGCCTGCCTGTTTGACAGCAGTGATTTGCACTGAGAAATGTGTCTAATGGCCAGTAATAAGCCCACCATCACCACAAGTCTGTGTGTGTGTGTGTGTGTTGGTGTGTCTGTTTGAGTGTGTGTGCATGTGTGAGCGAGTGTCTGTGTGAGTGTACGTGCGTGTGTACATGTGCGTGTTCGACTGTGTGTGCATGTGTGAGTGTCTGTGTGTGTGTCTCTGTGCGTGTGTCTGTGTGAGTGTATGTGTGTCCGTGTGAGTGTATGTGTGTGTGTGTGTGTAAAGTAAATTAGCAGTGTGATTCTGTGTCCTTTAATGGTTCACCCACACTTTCCTTCGTGTCGCAGCATCACAGATGCCACACACCTCCAGTTTCTCCTCCTTCTCTCACTCCTTTCTCAATCCTTCTCTCTCCAAGCCCCCCCGACACACACACAGACACCCTCTCCTCTTTCACTCTGTCTCTCCTGTGTTGCTATGGTAACAGGCAGTGCGGGGGCCGTGATGCATCCCAGCGCTCGCCGGAAGAGAGGGAGAGAGGGAGGGAGAGAGTGAAAGAGGGAGGGAGAGTGTGAGAGAGGGAGGGAGAGTGCGAGAGGGAGAGACTGAGAGAGGGAGGGAGAGTAGGATTCATAGTGTGTCAGTAGGGTTCATAGTGTGTCAATAGGGTTCATAGTGTGTCAGTAGGGTTCATAGTGTGTCAATAGGGTTCATAGTGTGTCAGTAGGGTTCATAGTGTGTCAATAGGGTTCATAGTGTGTCAGTAGGGTTCATAGTGTGTCAGTAGGGTTCATAGTGTGTCAATAGGGTTCAAAGTGTGTGTCAGTAGGGTTCATAGTGTCAGTAGGGTTCGTAGTGTGTGTCAGTAGGTTCATAGTGTGTCAGTAGGGTTCATAGTGTGTGTCAGTAGGGTTCATAGTGTGTCAGTAGGGTTCATAGTGTGTCAGTAGGATGCTGGTTTGGACAGTTAAGATTCTAGCCACACCGAGCTTCAAAATTCCCTTTCAGCCAAGCTAAATTGAAAAGTGTGTGCGTGTGTGTTGTCGTGTGCGCCTGCGTGTATTTGTGTGTATTCGTGCGTCCTGTGCGTGCGTCTGAGCCAATGCTGATGTAACAAACCGCTTAATTTCACAAAAAGGCCAACAATGTAAATCTCTGAGAATAAACTGCGGCATGGTTTCACAAATAAGATAACAACCGCACATACTGCATCCTGTACACACACACACACACACATTAGAATGAACACACACACACACATATACACACACATTAGAATGAACACACACACACACTTTTCCCCTCAGATCCCCTCTAATTCTCTGTGCTTTGCCTGGGAGTGCAGTAAGAGGATGAGAGTGTGTGTGTGCGTGTGTGTGAGCATGTAATCCCAAAGGTCTGCCCTACATATGGAAATCGCTCGACCCTCCGTCAAAAGACCCGATCACCTCCCAGCCCTCTGTCTTCCTCTCTTCTTTCGCCTCACTTTCATCCGCAGCCTGATCCCTGGCAAACACAAATGACCATCTCCTACCAGGAGGGAGAGAACCGGGGGTGGAGAGACTGACGAGAGACTGACGACATGAAGAAGGGAGGAGGGAGGGAGGGCGGTAGCTGTGGAAGAGAGGAAGGGGATTGGCAACCGGTAGCCTCTGCCCATCTGACCATAACGACACCATGGATACTGCTTAATAACTGAGTTCCCTCAGAGTTTGAACCTCGTCATCCGGGGCAGCACCTCCCTCGCCCACTCAGCTGGATCTGAGAGCTGCACCGCGGAGCAGACGAGATCCCTGCACACCTTTAGACACACCGCACCGCAAATGATTGACTGGAAACCATTATGCTCGATAAAAAAATAAATAATGATTCCATGCCCTGGAGCAGTGGTTGTCAATCCTCTCAGGGCACCCTGTCCTGCATGTTTAAGATGTTTCCCTGCTCCAACACACCTGATTCACATGAATGGGTCCTTATGAAGCTCAACAGAAGCCTGGTAAGGACCCTTTATTAGGTGTATGGGAGCAGGGAAACATCTAAAACACGCAGGACAGGGTGCCCTGAGGACCAGGATTGAGAACCACTGATCTATAGAGAGGGGGGCGCAGGAACGTAATAGACAGAGACAGAGGAGAGAGCGAGAGAAAGGAGCAGAGGGGAGGCAGATAAGAGCGAGGCAGACAGAGGCAGAGACACCAAACTTTTATGCAGCAGCCTTTAGATCACCCATGAGAGCATGAGCTCTCAGACAGGACTGGGGAAAGACCGGTGGTGGGGGGGGGGGGGGGTTAGGAGATAGAGGACGATAGAGCAGGAGAGGAAGAAGAGGAGGAGCGGGAGGCAGATGAGGCGGAAGTGGAGGAGGGGAGAGGAAGGATGAGGGGAGGAGCGGGAGGATGAGAGTAGGGGAGGGGGCGAGGAGGGTAGAGGGAGGATGAGGGGAGGAAGGGGAGGAGGGGGAGGGCGAGGATGAGGGGAGGGGAGGAGGGGGAGGAGGGGAGGGCGAGGATGAGGGGAGGGGAGGAGGGGGAGGAAGGGAGGGCGAGATGAGGGGAGGAGGGGAGGAGGGGAGAGGAGGATGAGGGGAGGAGGGGGAGGAGGGGAGGGGGAGGATGAGGGGAGGAGGGGGAGGAGGGGGAGGAGGGGGCTGAGGAGGGGAGGGGGGCTGAGGAGGGGAGAGGGAGGATGAGGGGAGGATGGGAGGGGGAGGAGGGGAGAGGGAGGATGAGGGGAGGAGGGGGAGGAGGGGAGGGGGAGGATGAGGGGAGGAGGGGGAGGAGGGGGCTGAGGAGGGGAGGGGGAGGAGGGGGCTGAGGAGGGGAGAGGGAGGATGAGGGGAGGAAGGGGAGGAGGGGAGGGCGAGGATGAGGGGAGGGGAGGAGGGGAGGAGGGGAGGGCGAGGATGAGGGAGGAGGGGGAGGAGGGGAGAGGGAGGATGAGGGGAGGAGGGGGAGGAGGGGAGGGGGAGGATGAGGGGAGGAGGGGGAGGAGGGGGCTGAGGAGGGGAGGGGGCTGAGGAGGGGGCTGAGGAGGGGAGAGGGAGGATGAGGGGAGGATGGGAGGGGGAGGAGGGGAGAGGGAGGATGAGGGGAGGAGGGGGGAGGAGGGGAGGGGGAGGATGAGGGGAGGAGGGGGCTGAGGAGGGGGCTGAGGAGGGGAGAGGGAGGATGAGGGAAGGAGAGAGGCTCCGCCAGCCACTGGAACGAGGAGCAGACAGATGAATGGTGAGTCTGATCTCAGAACAGATTACATAAATAGAAAGCTGCCTGTCCCAGAGGGACTCTGAATGAGAACGGAACCCTGATTGGGTGAGATCAAAGTCCAGGTAGATTGGAGTGATACTTCATTAAGGTATGTTTATGAACATAAGAGACCAATCAAAAGCCGTGAAATCAAACTGGATTGCTGCTCTAGTTTGTATTAGTTGGCCAGACTAGGTTGTCATCATGTCTCGTATATTCTGTCTGTGTATGTATGTGTATGGGAGTGTGTGCCTGTGTGTGTGTGTGTGTGGTAGGGTGGGTGTGTCTGTGTGTGTGTGTAAGTACAGGTCTGTTAGTCTCCAAAGCAAAGTCATAGAGACAGGAACCTTGTATTGATCTCACAACGTCAACAGATGAGAGAGATGAGACCACAGGGGACTTGTCTCTTTTATATTCTCTCTCTCTCTCTCTCACTGTCTCTGTCTCTTTCTTTCTGTCTCTCTCTCTCTCTGTCTCTCTTTCTCTTTCTCTCTCTCTCTTTCTCTGTCTCTCTCTCTCTCACTGTCTCTGTCTCTCTGTCTCTTTCTTTCTCTTTCTCTCTTTCTGTCTCTCTCTCTCTCTCTCTCTCTCTCTCTCTCTCTCTCTCTGTCTTTCTCTGTTGCTTTCTCTCACACACACACAAACACACCCCACAGGGAATGTCACACAAAAGCACAAAACAACACACACTTATCTACATACACACACATTTATCTAAAACGCACACAGACATATTTCTCCCTCAATCCATCCATATCTTTCATTCTAATTCCCCAGTGTTTAATTACATACACTCCATTATTGCCATGCTCTTCACGGAGCTAAATTAATATCCATAATTTCACAAATTAAACAACAAAACCCAGCTCTACTTTAATCAAATGTAAATGCCGTTCCAACATCCACAAATACTCCGTAACAGGCCAATAACCGGCATCTTAACAAGTTTGAACACGTGCGTGTTACAAAATACTCCATCCCCCCCAAAAATGGATTCCTACAAATGTCTAGGAATAGATGGGTATCAAGTGACAACTGTGGTCTGTAGACTTCCCAGAACCCCCTGCAGTTCCACATTCTCCCGCAGCTCTCTGGGTAGGGCACCAGCAGGGGGGCGCAACCTTGGCCCCCTCTCCTGCTGCGCTGCCAGGGGGGGGGGTCACATGACCTGCGCACCAGGCCAGCCCTTGTTATTAGTCTGAGGAGCTAAACTAAAGGAGAGAGGCGATTCAACTGGGACTATACGCCGAGGCACACACACACAAACAGACACACACACTCGCATGCACACATTGCATCACTCGAGCGGTAGTGTCGAATCCCTCTGAATACGGAAGGGGGATATTTCCATGGCAACAGCAGGCAGAAGAGAGCGGGGTTGCCCAGGAAGGTTCTGGAATGTTGACTAGTTGCATAGTTACTGTCTCACTCTGTCTTACTCTGAAACCGTTGAGTCATTCATCTCTCTCTCTCTCTCTCTCTCTCTCTCTCTCTCTCTCTCTCTCTCTCTCTCTCTCTCTCTCTCTCTCTCTCTCTCTCTCTCTCTCTCTCTGTTGCTGCAGTTTATGGTCTGATTTCAGGATCATCAGGATACAAAATGCAGAGAGGAAGGGATTCCTCACTGAATTGCTCCTCCCAAGGTCAATTGAATTGAATTGATAATCCTTAATTAGGATCAATTTTGTTCCCTAGTGAGTTTTTCTGGGAGTTTTTCCTCGTCTTCCTTGAGGGTTTAGGTCGGTTGAGGGGGCAGTTCGATGGGCGTATGTGAAGCCCTTTGTGACATTGCTTGTGAAAAGGGCTATACAAATCAATTTGGATCTGATTTGAAAATGAACAGCTTGCGTCCGTATTATTTTAGATGCTGTCCAGTAACGTCTGGGAACCCAACAACAACCCACAGCAACCGTGACAACTTGACAGGAAGTCTATGATGTTGACAGAGTGTTAAAGAGCAAGAGACCAGAGGGGGAACGAGAACAAACAAGGGCCGAGAGAGAAAGCGAGAGAGAGAGAAAGCGAGAGAGAGAGAGAAAGCGAGAGACAGAGAGAGACAGAGACAGAGACAGAGAGAGAGAGGGGGCAGGATGGTAAATACAGACTAGGTTTCCTTCCTCTAATGAAGCTAACAACACGAAGACAAACCCAATGAGCCATATAACCACATACCACTGGCTGGCACTCGCACACACACACACAAGCAACTACCGCACACATCAAACACTGTTAAGTGGTTGTGGTTGTCTATGAGGTTGTGTCTGGATACGTGCGTGAGCACCTCGTAAAGAGCTACGTTTATCTCTCTGATGTCTTCATTAATGAGTTTGCAGACCACTGGCGCCACGAAGGATCGCATGGGAGAATGAATCAATACTTCTAGACTCCAGCGTACCTCGCTCAGACAGTGTGTGCGTGTGCGTGCGTGGTATTGACATCTTCATTTCTGACCAATCGCGGCTTTCTAAATCTTCATGTTGAACTGATGGCCCAGAGCCGGTGGATCATGACCAATTACACACGCTGGTGACAAAGTGCAGCTTGGTTTTGTTCCAAGGTTTGTTCCACTCTCTCTCTCTCACTTTCTATACTCTCTCTCTCCCTCACTCTCTCCATCTCTTCGTCTCTCTCTCTCTCTCCACCTCTTCATCTCTCTCTCTCCACCTGTTCCTCTCTCTCTCCACCTCTTCATCTCTCTCTCTCCACCTGTTCCTCTCTCTCTCCACCTCTCCCTCTCTCTTTCCATATATTCCTCTCTCTCTTTCCATATATTCCTCTCTCTCTCTCCACCTCGTCCTCTTTCTCTCCACCTCTTCCTCTCTCTCTCTCCACCTCTCCCTCTCTCTCTTTCCATATATTCCTCTCTCTCTCTCCACCTCTTCCTCTCTCTCTCCACCTCTTCCTCTCTCTCTCTCCACCTCTCCCTCTCTCTCTTTCCATATATTCCTCTCTCTCTCTCCACCTCTTCCTCTCTCTCTCCACCTCTTCCTCTCTCTCTCTCCACCTCTTCCTCTCTCTCTCTCCATACATTCCTCTCTCTCGCTCTCTCAGACCTTTCCTCCACAGATATAAGTCCTGTACAAATGGAATTAAAACGCAATTAACCCTGTGCGTGTGCGTGCGGTAATGTCATTATCCCGGCGTTAAACCGTGTGTAAGTGTTCCGCAGGGGGAAGCCTGAGGTTTGATCATGGGTCCCACGTCCATGCGTCCTGTTTCTGCTGAGCCACAGTCATCACAGCTGGGGGAGTCAGATGGCTCAGCGGGTTAAGGTGTCGAACTCCCGATCGGAAGGTTGTGAGTTCGAACCCCGGCTGTGGCTATGTGATGTTGTGTCCTTAGGCAAGGCACTTCACCCTACTTGCCTCAGGGGGAATGTCCCTGTACTTACTGTATGTCGCTTTGGATAAAAGCGTCTGCCAAATGAGGTATTGTTATTATTATTATTATTATTATTATTATTACAGCTGACTCTCCCTCTCCCTCTTCCCACACGTTACATCATGACATGGACATAAGCAGACATGATCAATCAACCACCCGATAGTTACCTAGCGATGATCTGTATCAAAGGACATCTTCGACGATGAGGGATGGTGAGGGAGGGGGTTATGCTGAGCGTGGTGGTGGCGGTGATGATAATGCAGGTGAGGATGATGATGGCGATGATGATGGCGATAATGACGTTTTCTCCACAACGCATTTGTGGCTAGAAGAAGAAACATAATTTAAAAAGTGAACTTGGGGCACTACTAGGTCAATTAGGGTTCCAGTCTAGATATCAGGATCCTTATCTAGATTGCTTGGTTCAAAAAGCCACAGGTGTTAAAATAATTATGAACACCACGTTCATTACAGTGTTGGCATGGCAACAGGGGTTTAAAAAGGCGGAATAAGCGCACACACACGCGCGGACAAACGCACCCAACCACACACGCACACGCACACACACACACACTCACTCACACACACTCACTCACACGCACAAACACACAGTGTACAGATTGCCGATGAAGCAGTTTTGTGCAATGTGGGGAGCCTGGAACTGCAGAGAGAAGACTGGGGGGGAGGGAGGGGGGAGGGAGGGAGGTGTGAGAGAGGGGGGACGAGAAACTGAGGTGAACAAAGAACTGCAAAGGAGGGCAGACAGAGAGAGAGAACACGACGAGGGGGAAGACAAAAGTCAAACTCTGGGCTATTATACTGTGAGAGCGTGAGGGAGGGCGTCCTCGAGAGTGTGTGTGTGTCCATGAGTGTGTGTGTGTGTCCGCGAGTGTGTGCGTGTCCATTAATGTGTGTGTGTGTCCATGAGTGTGTGGTGTGTATGTGTCCATGAGTGTGTGTGTGTCCATGAGTGTGTGTGTGTGTGTGTGTGTGTATGTGTGTGTCCATGAGTCCGTGGGTGTCCATTAATGTGTGTGTGTATCCATGAGTGTGTGTGTGTCCATGAATGTGTGTGTGTCCATGAGTGTGTGTGTGTCCATGAGTGTGTGGGTGTCCATGAATGCGTGTGTGTCCATGAGTGTGTGTGTGTGTGTCCATGAGTGTGTGTGTGTCCATGAATGTGTGTGTGTCCGTGAGTGTGTAAGCCTGCATTTCCAGCTCCTCACCTGCCCACCAGCAGGAACTCCCCCACCAGCCCTTGTCGTCTCATGGCCATCAGAATGTTCCGGACCGTCATGCCCTCGCAGAAGCACGCCACCACCCTGGCCTTGGGCAGGTGCGCCCGCAGTCTCTCCAGCAGACGATCGAAGCTCTTCGCTCCGGCGTTGCTCCAGATCTTACCTGAGAACCACAAACAGGAAATGATGTCATTCAAGATACCAGGAAGGAAGCGCCAGAACTAGTTGGGTCCTTCTGTCTTTAGTTCCTGGTCGATGACATCAGATCTTACCTGAGTGTGCGATACAGATCCCCTCCTTCGCTGCCATGTCCTTGAAAGCCTCCATACCGCTCTCACCGTAGTTTCCTAGGAGACGGGGGAGGAAGCGGGGTAAGCGTTAACTCCCATCGCACCTGTCCCTGGAGAAAAAACGTGTCTGAAATAAATGCTAAACTAGCGTGTCTGCTTGACATTGTGGACATATTGTGAGCAAACCCCACATTAGACGGCGAGTGGCTGTTCTTCGCGTCGCTTTTGTTCTGCAGTGAAAATAGGTGACCTGGAAACCATGATAATGAAGGCATGTGTGTGGCTCGCTGCAGGATTCCCCCTCTCTCTGCTGGCTCCTCCACTCACCCGCCCCGCCCACGCTCTCCTCTCCTAATCGTCTGCATCGATAGCAGGAAGATCTCTCATTAGATCTTATCGACCCGGCACTTGTTAAAATAGAAACGTGAAGGTAGGTTTCTGCCCTCCAGAAGATCTGCACGTGCGTGTGTGTGTATGGTGTGTGTGTTGTGGTGTGTGCGTTGTGGTGTGTATGGTGTGTGTGCCTGTGCGTGTGTGTATGGTGTGTGTGCCTGTGCGTGTGTACGTGCATGTTGTGTGTGTGTGTGTGGTGTGTGTGGTGCGTGTGTATGGTGTGTGTGTTGTGCGTGTGGGGTGTGTTTGGTGTGTGTGTTGTGCGTGTGGTGTGTGTGTATGGTGTGTGTGTGTGGTGTCTGGGGTGTGTGTATGGTGTGTGTGTGTGGTGTGTGTGGTGCGTGTATAGGGTGTGTGTGTTGTGCGTGTGTGTGTTGTGTGTATGGTGTGTGTGTGTGTCTGGTGTGTGTGGTGTGTGTGGGGTGTGTGTATGGTGTGTGGGGTGTGTGTATGGTGGTTGTGTGGTGTGTGTGGGGTGTGTGTATGGTGTGTGTGTGTTCCCTGAAGAGGAGGTCTGGCTATGGGAGCGATGTGTAAAGTCCTGTAATTAGTGTCTCAGTGAGAGGAGCAGGAGACAGATGGTACTGAGAACCCAGCCCCTCACACACACACACACACACACTCTCTACACACGCTACACACACACACACACACACACACACACGCCACATACACACACACACCAACACTCACACACTGTGCACAAAATGTACACACACATACACACACACTCTACACACTCGACACACACACACACACACACACACACACTGCGCACACACACACACACACACACACACACTGTACACCTACATACGTACACTACTATAGCCATCAGAATCGATAAAGCGTGTAAGCTCCTTCACACTCCTTCAAACTGGGATTCACACATGCTCACACCATACACTAAGAGACTGCTGAGAAAGAATCAAACTGAGATCAGTGCGAGCTTTGCGTACACACACTTACACACGCAGTCACACACACGTGTGTGTAAGTACATACACACATTGACTGGACTGAATCACACCTACTTCATGGTAATTTCCAGCTCTGACCAAATCTATTCTCAGCAGGGCTCTGCATCTAGTAAGAACCCTCCGCCCCACTCCCTCCTCCGCCTCCTCCTCTCCCCATCTCTCCCTCCTCCTCCTCTCTCCCTCCTCCGCTCTTCCTCCTTCCTCCTCTTCCCCTCCTCTCTCTCCTCTCCCTCCCCTCTTTCCTTTCCCTCCTCCTACCCTCTCTCCCTCCCACTGCTCCGCTCCTCTCTCCCTCCTCTGCTCTCCTCTCTCCCTCCTCCCTCCTCCTCCCTCCCTCCTCCTCCCTCCCTCCCTCCACCGCTCCTCTCCCTCCATTAAGAGGTGTCAGAATAAAGCCCTCTCAGACTCACGCCTCTGCTCTCTCCTTCTCCACCTCTCCCTCCCTCATTAACTTCCTGTCCACTCCTCGTCCCCTTCCTGTCTGAACCGCGTCAGGGTTCTGATGTTGATTCCTCTGGATGGGAAACATGTCCGGCAGGCCCATTTCTCAAAAAGCCCCAAAACAAATGGAAGCGAAAAACCAAACCTTCTATGTGTTTGTTTTCTGCCCTCTCTCTCTCTCTCTCTCTTTCTTTCTTTCTTTTTCTCTCTTTCTCTGACTCTAAATGTATCTTTCTCTCGCACTTTCTCTCTCACTGGTTTACAAAGTGATTTAAAATGCCAAACATAACATGGCCTCGAGGCAGGCTGGCAGAGTGACTGACAGATTACTGTTTTCAGACAGAGTTCAACCAGCCTCAGCCAACCTTCCACACACACACAACCATGCACGCGCGCGACCACACGCACACACACACACGCCCTGCGTCTCCACTGCATTCACGTATTAACCTCCCTGTCTCCGCCGGAAGCGTTTGACCCTGTTTACCATGGCAACAGGACAGGCCCGTCCCATTAATCTCACAAAAGGACACTTTTCAACCTTTTACACTTGAGCACATGTACCTTCGCTCTCTCACACACACACGGAACGCACGTGCACGTGCGCACACCGTCATTCACACGCACACATGCACGTGCATCAAAAGGTAGCACAGGCTCTCGCAGACGAAACAGAAATGCTACCTACGTTGCCACACATACATGTGCATACACACACATCCACACACACGCACACTCCAATTCAACTGATTTAATCCCTTGAAAGGTATCATCTTTTCATCTCTGTCCATTTAATGTTCTCTTCCCTGGAGAGGAGTTGAGGGGTGGGGGGGGTGGAAAGAGGTGAAGAGGTGGGGAAGGTGGGGGGATGGAAAGAGGTGGATAGGTGGGGAAGGTGGGGGGCGGCAGGAGAGCGGTAGGTGGGGAGAAGTAAGGGCTGCAGGAAGGGAGGGAAGGTGGAATGGAAATAAAGAGATAGAAAGAAAGAGAGAAATGTATCAGATGTGGTGAACGGGAGATAGAAAGAAGAGGGGGGATAGAGAGAAGAGGAGGTATGCTTTTTTTATGAGATGTTTTGTCAAAACGTGTGCACGTCTGCGTCACAAATCCCCATCTATCCCCTTCAACTCCCCATTCTCATCTTGTTCTATTCAGGAAATGGATTTCAGTTGAACTCCTGTGAAATCTTATAATAGAATAATAATGGGTAATTTTCAATTACAGGTCTGAATTGACTGCAGAGGTAGTTTGATGTAATGAACTTGACCTGAAACAGGCCCCAGGCACAGTCCCCTTTCTGGACACCTATTCATCTAGACAAGCTCTCATTTTAACCCCCTACCCCTACACCATCCCAGCATTTCACACAGTATGATCGCATCACCTGGATTCCAACGATAATAAGTCATAGACTCGTTCCTCTCTCTCTCTCTCTCTCTTTCTCTCTCTACTCTCTCTACCCTCCCCACTCTGTCAAACACACACCCTGTCCACACACGTCCAGAGCCAGAGCCAGAGATGGCTGGTGACACCATTTGACCTGGTCAGACTATGTCATGATGTCATTCCCTGGGGAGAAACAGAGGGTAATCACATCACACACACACACAAAACACACCACACACACACACACACACACAGGACAAACACCATATACACAGACGCACACAGGGCACACACACAAAACACAACACACACACAGACACATGCAGGCACGCACGCACATACATTGAGTGGTGAACCCACACAGCACGTACATAAAATCAATAAACGCTTCACTACAAACACTGTGCCACAAATGAATCATGGGATAATGGAAGCCAGACAGACAGAGAGGAGGAGGCAGAGAGAGACACAGAGATAGAGGAGTGGAGAGAGGGAGGAGAGAGACAAAGAGGGAGAAGAGTGGAGAGAGGAAGGAGAGAGACACAGAGAGAGAGGAGTGAAGA
This sequence comes from Protosalanx chinensis, assembly GCA_030340685.1. Classification (NCBI taxonomy): domain Eukaryota; kingdom Metazoa; phylum Chordata; class Actinopteri; order Osmeriformes; family Salangidae; genus Protosalanx; species Protosalanx chinensis. The sequence continues at coordinate 3,504,948 of CM059325.1, read as the reverse complement.
GAGGGAGGAGAGAGACAAAGAGAGAGAAGAGTGGAGAGAGGGAGGAGAGAGACAAAGAGGGAGAAGAGTGGAGAGAGGAAGGAGAGAGACAAAGAGGGAGAAGAGTGGAGAGAGGAAGGAGAGAGACAAAGAGAGAGAAGAGTGGAGAGAGGAAGGATAGAGACACAGAGAGAGAGGAGTGGAGAGGGAGGAAAGAAACAGAGAGAGTGGAGTGGTGAGAGGGAGGAGAGAGACACAGAGAGAGAGAGGAGTGTAGCGAGGGAGGAGAGAGAGAGACACAAAGAGAGAGAGGAGTGGAGAGAGACAGAGTTCTGAGGGCTGGGTGGGTGGGTGTGGGGGGGGGGGGGTGGGAGGGCTCGTCGGAAGGGGTCTAGAGAGGCGTCCTCTCAGCACCCCATTCAGTTCTGATGCTCTTTACTGTCACTGCCGCCCACACACACACACACACACACACGCACACATGCACCTAGGCCCATGCACGCACAAACACGCTGTCACACAGATGCGGACATCAAACGTCTCTCATTCAGATGGTTTATTCATCACGCGCACACACACACGCGCACACCAAACTGACACACAGTCACACACTTACAATGGATGGCAAGAAGAGACAAACTCTACGCAGCTGGTTGATGCAGATGACATACAGTACAGCTGATGAAGAGGAAGGGAGGAAGAGGAAGGAAGAGAGGAAAGGAAGCTGTTGTTCCTCTGCCCGGTTTCTTCCAAGTCTCTCACTCTCTCCCGCTAACGCTCGCTCTCTCTTTTCCTCTCACTCTTTCGCTCCCCCTCTAACTCTACGTCTTCTTCTTTTCTCAAGGTCAGCTGTGTGTGTCCCGACTGTACCAAGGCTGCACTGCTGTGCTCCTTCAGCTTTGACAGACCCAACACACACAAACACAAATCCAACACACACACACACACAAACCCAGCACACACAATGAATCAATGTGGAAAAGGCTCCCTCAGGCTATGCTGCAGGGGATGATCTGAGTGTCCAGTTCCACCATGTGTATGTGTGTATGTTTGTGTGTGTGTATGTGTGTATGTGTGTGTGTGTGTGTGTGTGTCTGTGTATGTGTGTGTGTGTGTCTGTGTTTGTGTGTGCTCTGATGAGTGATTATGGGGTGAGATCCCCTTGCATTGCTAACCGGAGATTAATGACGTACCCTGCGCTGGGCAGACACACAGAAAGAGAGAGCGGAGAGAGAGAGAGTGTGAGAAAGACATGGAGAGAGAGAGAGGAAGGACATGATACATGAGAGGAGGGACCAGAAGATACAGCAGAATCATGTAAACGTTTATCAGACTAAATACTCCTAACTAATAAAAACACTGGGCACGGCCATGACACAAACATCTGTAAGAATGTAAAACACATCGATGAACAAACACACAAATGAACACACAGACTCCCGCTATCTGCGCCGATACAAAAACACCACAACTGGTCTCTATGTCAAATGAGACTGCACATAAACCAAGATGGCCAAAGCGACATGATGTAGAAAGCACAGGGTAAAGCCTGTGTTTACCAGACAGCACAGAGTAAAGCCTGTGTTCTCCAGACAGCACAGAGTAAAGCCTGTGTTCCCCAGACAGCACAGAGTAAAGCCTGTGTTCTCCAGACAGCACAGAGTAAAGCCTGTGTTCCCCAGACAGCACAGAGTAAAGCCTGTGTTCTCCAGACAGCACAGAGTAAAGCCTGTGTTCTCCAGACAGCACAGAGTAAAGCCTGTGTTCCCCAGACAGCACAGAGTAAAGCCTGTGTTCTCCAGACAGCACAGAGTAAAGCCTGTGTTCTCCAGACAGCACAGAGTAAAGCCTGTGTTCCCCAGACAGCACAGAGTAAAGCCTGTGTTCTCCAGACAGCACAGAGTAAAGCCTGTGTTCTCCAGACAGCACAGAGTAAAGCCCGTGTTCTCCAGACAGCACAGAGTAAAGCCTGTGTTCCCCAGACAGCACAGAGTAAAGCCTGTGTTCCCCAGACAGCACAGAGTAAAGCCTGTGTTCTCCAGACAGCACAGAGTAAAGCCTGTGTTCCCCAGACAGCACAGAGTAAAGCCTGTGTTCTCCAGACAGCACAGAGTAAAGCCTGTGTTCTCCAGACAGCCCAGAGTAAAGCCTGTGTTCCCCAGACAGCACAGAGTAAAGCCTGTGTTCTCCAGACAGCACAGAGTAAAGCCTGTGTTCTCCAGACAGCACAGAGTAAAGCCTGTGTTCTCCAGACAGCACAGAGTAAAGCCTGTGTTCCCCAGACAGCACAGAGTAAAGCCTGTGTTCTCCAGACAGCACAGAGTAAAGCCTGTGTTCTCCAGACAGCACAGAGTAAAGCCTGTGTTCTCCAGACAGTACAGGGTAAAGCCTGTGTTCCCCAAACAGCACAGGGTAAAGCCTGTGTTCTCACCCTCTGTGTGGATGGCCGACACGTAGCTCCAGTTGTACCGCTTCACAATGTCCACCATGGCTCTGGCCTGCTGGGCGTCAGATGGTACCACCCGCATGAAGTACTTATACAGGCTCTGTAGGACAGAAACACACACACAGTCTGTAGAACAGAAACACACACACACTGTAGGACAGAAACACACACTCTATAGAACAGAAACACACAGTCTGTAGAACAGAAACACACACTCTGTATAAAAGAAACACACACTCTGTAGAACAGAAACACACACACACACACACTCTGTAGAACAGAAACACACACTCTGTCTAACAGAAACACACACTCTGTAGAACAGAAACACACAGTCTGTAGGACAGAAACACAGTCTGTAGAACAGAAACACACAGTCTGTAGGAAAGCAACACTGCTGATAAACTTGTCCCCCTACCTTGTCGCTGAGGTCCATGCTGGTGGCAGAGTAGGCGATCTGGGGGATGTTGAAGAGCTGGAGAAGGTTCTGGACCTGGATGGCCACAGAGCTGGACCCAGGGCCGATCAACCCTACAATGGGCTTCTTCCCCCGCATGGGGGTGGCCGACGGGTCAGAACACCTCAACGCCCCCCCTCCTCCTCCACCACCGCCTCCTCCTCCGCCCCCCCACACCCCTCCGCCTCCCTCCTCCACCTCGTCGGAGGACACCAGGGAGTCGCGTATGAACTCGATGCTCTGCTCCAGGGCCACGGCTGAGTGCCAGCAGGAGTCTCGGATCTCACAGCCCAGGGAGATGTTGGGGAGGATGCGGGGGTCGGCGTTGATGCGGTCCAGCGTGTGCATCATGGCCTCCACCCTCTGGATGCCGTACTGCTCGCGCACCGAGCCGCACTTTCGCTCGTGGACCTGAGGGAGACGGAAGGGGGGCACACGTCGGCCGCGCTCATTTCGTAATACACACGGACACGCACACACACTACCTGCTGCCTGCGCATAATGAAGTGTGTGCGCTGTCCAACGCACCGCATGTATATGACGTCTCACACACAAACACACACACACACACACACAAACACACAAACACACAAACACACGCACAAACACTGGTATTGCTCATCAGCACACTCACCTTATCAGCAGGAGGCTGGTGGTGAACAGAGAACAACGCCCCGATGATGATGTCACCAGGAATGTGCGCGACAACTCGTCGTTCATTGGTCTGGGCAGAGGCAGTTGGGACCGCCCACGCCAACATGGGCAGGGGGAAAAGCAACCAAAGCATCTTATTGGTGGAAACTTCGACAGAAGGGAAGCTGCGTCTGACCATTATGGACTAAACGTCATGGAGATAAGATCTCTCGTCATGGTGACAGTCTGTGGCAAAACAAGAAAGTCAAAGATGGAGAGCAGGCTCCTCCTCTTCCTCCTCTCGACTCGGCCTCTTCCTCCTCTAGTGGAGGTCAGGGGGGCGCGGTCATCACTTCAGAAGGAGGCTCTGTAGGAGTAACAACCCTCTGTCATTGGCTGAAAGATGTGCTTACTCCCTATAAAAGGCGGAGCTTGTCTCCATGGAAACGGCTGACGGTCAGGTGCGGACGGCCATTACCTGTGAGCAAACAGATAGTGTGATGGGTGGTTTAAGCAAGGATAATAACAATAATACAAATAATTGAGTTTTTTCAGCCTACCATCATACAGAGATTGCAGGGCAAAGTGCTGCACATGAAAATTAGGTAAAAACCCTAGAAAAAGGGGGGCTTCGCTACGTGAGCCTGCCTAGTGACCCACTCTGGCAACAGGTTAATTAATATAGCAGTTATACATTTGGGTTGCTTATTGGATTGTGGGCTGAATAAATTTTTTTTCATCTTCAATATCTCAGCCACATTCGACTCTTTCTGTAACCTCTTTAGATGCTGTGTTCTATCTCCCCCCTCATTCTAATCTCCCACTGTCAGATTGAGACAGAAGTCTCAGACAAACTTAAAGATGTGTATGGGGGGAGTACAGACAGTATATAACGATAACTATACATTAACCTTAAATGTATGGGTATTATTTTACTTCTAAATGCGCTATACAGAGTTAGAGCCCCTGCCTCTTTCGATCCATGATCTCAAAGTGCCCTTTTGTCACAGGTCCTAATGAAGAAAAGATTGAAACAGATCTTTCACCTCGAAAACAAATCCAGATCCATTTCTTTCAACCTTTTCCATGCCCCTTTTCTGACGTTGAGCAGCTGCCTAGAGGTCTCTGCATCGCCCCGGTATGCAGCACCAAGGACAGCGCTCTAACGTTTGGCACACGACGTTTATACAAACAGACATGATCAAGGTCGACTGGATCTGGCGGAGCTGACTGGACTAGGTGACCAACACCAGCAAATATAAGGAGCAGCGAAATGCATACAGTTCATTAATATAGCAGGATTTCTTTTAGCAACGTTACCGGGACATAGGGGTGCCGCTAAAAGCCTCCTGCTGTCCTCGTGCACAATCAATCATTTTTCTCTCTCTCTCTCTCTCTCTCTCTCTCTCTCTCTCCGCCTCTCTCTCTCTCTCTGTCTCTCTCCCTGTGTGTGTCTCTCTCTCTGCCTCTCTCTCTCTGTGTGTGTGTGTGTGTGTCTCTCTATCTCTCTCTCTCTATCTGTATCTCCCTCTCTCTCCGTCTCTCTCTCTCTCTCTGTGTCGCTCTTTTTTTTCCAACTCCCTTATTCTCGAAGAGGAAACATAAATCCATCATCCATTTAACAAATAACATCTATCACGCTCAATTAGCCACCCGCATCCGGTATGAACAGCAGTGTCCCATGGAAGACACGGCAGGTTAATGATGGCTCCACTCCACCGGCGGGTTATTGGCACCAGCAGGCTGCAGGCATGGATTTGGCCGCCACTTCGCTCGGTCGTTAAAGGCTGTCTACACTCACGCTCTTCATTAACTGAGTGCCTACACTTCCTCTGTATTTTTTTTAACGAGTTTTGGTCCTGGAAGGCACCTCTGAACCGAACCCGCCGGTGGGCAGCACAGCCCAGGAGAAAGAAGCAACGCACCCAATCCCCCTGCGACAAACACGGACTTCCCAAACTTTGCTCTGTCGTTCTACCTCCGAGAAAGCAACACAAATCAAACGCAGCTGTCCAGAACAGGGGAAATGGGTTGCGCGCTTTGTGGCTGCCCCGCATCCCGTGGCGGGAGCAGCGGACCGGCCAGTGACAACAAACAAATAAACACGTTGGCGGGAAAGAACGATGACAGGGATTCAAGTTCAAACAATGAGAGAGACACAGTCAATAATCTATGGCGCCACTCGGACTAGGATCATTCTGCCGTTTTTTCCTCCTTTCTTCTATTGCCAGTCGTCTGCCGCTTAATTGCAGCCTTGATCCGGACTGCAGAGTTAGAAGAATCTTACCCGGTCCGACGTGCAGGCCAACGTCTTGGTGGATGGACTCGTGCAAGTCCTTACGTTCAATCGTCAATGAAGTGCAACAACAGAGCCGTGCACCACTCACAGCTGCAAAAGCCGGTATACTCGTTAGTTTTCACGTCACGCGCACCTGTGCCCGCGACCCTATACCGCGCATCAAACTCTCCACTCATTTCACGTTACCGGTCTTGCAGAAATTCGGTCTCGTACCAAGGGTATCGTTGCTGGGTTTGAATACCCCGCAGATGATTCCAAACAGCCTCTGGTGAGGCAGAGCAGAGATCCCGGCAGGTTACTGCTTCGCGCGTGCTGCAAGCAGACTGCAAGGTGACTAAGCTCGTGCCCTTCGGATGTGCAGCCAGTGCAATGAGCCCGTCCCGTCCCCCCTGGACAAGTCGGTTTGGCGCTATTATCTCCTCGACGGTGATCCGGAGGGTCAGGTAGATGTTGAATGAAAAAGATGAGACTGTATCGATCCACTCTTGGAAGACCAGCGCAGCTGCGCCGTGGAGAACCCGCGTGGCGTGAAAGAACCACACAGCACCCCAGGCCACTTGTGAGAGGTGCTTCCGTCGCTCTCCCCCTCGCTTAAAACACACAGATGTGTGTGCGTTCCAGGAGCATGTGTTTGTGTGTGTGTGTGTGGTGGGAGTGAGCTATAGTCGATCATGCCCATAAAACAACAGTAAATAGACCCCCCCCCCCCACACACACACACACACACACACGCACACAAAAAGGCGAGGGTCCCCCCGCTACCACGCAGGGACTCGTCAAAGAACAAAACAAATTTTCTACGATGAAGCGTTTTAATAATATTTACATTGATTTAGTTATAGGCTATCCCAAATATTCATAACAGCACACAGCCTAATGTTATGGCCTGATGATTATCGTCATCTTCGTAAACATGGGACCTGCAGCCAGGATCATTTAGCATTAAAAAGACTAATTCCAGTATGACACAAATACCGCGTGAAGCGGATCAGATAAGATAGCCTGCAAACCGCTCGCCTCATTCTCCGTGAGACGTTGAAGCAATATTCTCACAGTGAGGCTATACATTTACCTTCATTTGGCTGAACCAGAATTGGCTAAATTGAGTTAATATGTCAACCAGATGGCCAAAGTATATACACATTCACAGATTTGTCCAAAGTCCTATAATAAAGTATTATTATTTTTCAATTGGAAGTGGAGTAACATACCTTTACTTAAAAGCAACTCATATTTCAAAGAAACACCTTCTTCTCACGTTCATCAGGCTTGCGAAGATTAATCCACTTTTTTTCACCATGGCAACTATGCAACCCTCTTTTCCGCCGCGCGCGCTGCTTGATGTGCTCTGGTTGTCTGTCGCCCTCGCGCAAACGAGCTCCAATAAGGGGGCTCCAAACGCGTCATAGATCAACCGCCGATCTACTGACTAGTCCTCTCTCTCTCTCTCTCTCTCTCTCTCTCTCTCTCTTTCTCTCTCTCTCTCTCTTTCTCTCTCTCTCTCTCTCTCTCTCTCTCTTCTTTAGGTCCAGTGTACACAAGACATGGGTGTGATAGTATGTGAGTGGATGGATGACTGGATGGAGAGAGAGAAGTGAAGAGAGATAGAGTGAAGCGTTGAGGGTTTATTGCTTGGCCATGAGCAAGGCTTGGATTAATTTGCCAGCCAAATGCAAGTGGGATTAGTAGACCATTAAAAGCACACAGGCCTCTGCGCCCACACACACACACACACACACACACACACATACACACACACAAACAACAGCTTTGGCAGAAGCAATGCTTTGCCTGTATAGGACACTGAACTGTCACAATCATGAAATCAACATACTTTTTCTCTCTAATAGCATTTAAACACCACATCCATCCATCGAAACGGATAACAACAGCAAGCATTATTGCAGGACCTCTCCACCAGGCAGAAACACTGTTTATTAGAGATGAAAATGAAGTACAATTCCTTACATTCAAATGGATTTAATTAAATTAGCCATGCTGAAGATTAGTTAGTGCCTGTGGCCGGTGAGTGTGTGTTTGATTGAGTGAGTGAATGATTGTGTGCTTGTAAGACAACAAATATGTGTGTGTGTGTGTGTGTCTGCTGTTATCTTTGTCAGGTAAGCAAATTAAATAATGTCTCACAGCAGCCGTAGTGTTGTTGCAGACAGAGAGAAGGACAGTCCAAACAGATGAGGATAAATGATTTAGCAGGACTTGCCTCTGTCATTTCTGAAGCTAACCTCTAATGCCTTCTCTATGGGCAGCCTTGGGCCCCAGAGAGCCTATTGCTGTATCACCATTCATACGTGGCGGTGAAGTAATTAGCCAGGCATGATTCTATTGATGCTCAGTTTATACACACACAGACACACACACACACTTTCAGGAAATGGCCTTGTGGATTTCCATTCACACTCCATCAGACTCACATGCACAAACGCATCAGGGCGCACGTACACACCAACACAAAGTCGCCTTTTTAAAATCTCATTTAATATCTCTGTGTCAGTTCTGAATAGACCTGCTCAGCGCAGATGGAATCACAGAATGATCCGGGGGTCGTGTCACTATGGTAACCACACACACAGCTGTTGCAAAACAGCATATAGACAACCTGCCAATGATTTGTCTCAGCTGTAATTGGCCCCTGCAAATGGAAGTCAAACTCTTCATCTAGAACCCTCGGCATGTACGCGATGCAGTGCTAGTTTTAGAATTGACGAGAGGAGAGCAGAGACATGGACATGATAACTTATTAATGAAAGGGACATGTTGGTATTGACTAAGAAATCAATAGGTCAACTGATTTAAGTGACACCGAACAGGCCCAGCAGTTTGACTTGATGGTCGGAGACATCACATGATCAAGGATTCTTAGTATCCTATACAGTCAACATTCCCATGTTCCAAGGGGACATTCCCCCTGAGGTAAGCAGGGTGAAATGCCTTGCCCAAGGGCACAGCACTACACACAGGAATAAGCACATTAAAACACACACACATATTGTTTTCTGTTCTGGTCTCACATAAAAAAATAATACTAAAAATAAAGAGCATTCTCCCACACAAAGTGTGAGCCGCATTCAGAAAATCAATTATCAAATGGCATTCAAAACAACACAGCAATCTCTGTTGCCATAGATACTCGTAGAAGTAGCGTCTGCGATTGGTTGGTTTTGTATAAATGGGACACGTGTACATCCCATACAGGACTGTGCGTACTGTACAAGGTATCCATCAGGTTTGCCCTTTTAGCTTGCATCCCTGCAGTCGGCCTACACAACGTGATCCCAACAAGAGGCTGCTTTAGAACTGTGAGAACTGTTAGAACCATTAGAACTATTTAGAACTGTCACCTGACTGAGTGATGCTCTTGTCTCCATCAGCACACATCCGTATCAGGTAGTACCTGGAACAGGCCCTGGACTGCCGTGTTCGTGTCACAACCTGCCTGCTGTGATATATCCCCACCAGTCCTGGTAGTGTTACCTTGTGAAACATAGTTCCCCTATGAGAACTTGTTACATTTCATCCGGTCTGATGGGCCGGTTACAGCTCCCCCTGGTGGTGGGATTGAACAGCTGTTCGGACTGAGGGAACGAGAGGCAGAGAGGACGGGTGTAGCGTGACATAACGTAGGGTCTTAAAAAATGAACCTAAAACAAAAGGAACGCAGCTCAAATACATGGCAAACCATTTTTTATTTGTATATTATATTACATTTACATTTAGTCATTCAGCAGACGCTCTTATCCAGAGCAACTTACAGCAGGTGCAGTGACATTCCCCCTGAGTCAAGTAGGGTGAAGTGCCTTGCCCAAGGACACAACGTCATGTAGCCACAGCCGGGAATCAAACTCACAACCTTCCGATCATGAGCCCAACAGCTTAACCGCTGAGCCACCTGACCCCCCCCCCTTAAATAAATCTACAGTTGGTTAACGGTTTGTCAATTATCACTTACAAAATCATGCTCGCCAGCGTGATGTCAGTCTGGATCGGTGTGGCGAGACGAGAACCAGACGACCACCTGACGTCCCGGCAGATTCACTATCCACAGTCCCACGGTGACACACTGGAGAGCGGGGAAGTCAAACACAAAGACTTGCTGTGCCAGCGGAAGTGTCGTGTTTGCTGCCTGGCTTACAGGACGTGCTGCGCTGGAAAAGCTGGAAGAGTCAGACTGAAGGACTGGTACTGTGTGAAGATGGTGGTCAGGTGATCGCAGCTAAAGAGGAGGTTGTTGTGTTTGCCGCTTCATCGTCAGGCACTTTGCCACCAGGTCCTCCACGGATATTCTCCATGGTCTCTGTAGAGCTTCTCTCCCTGTGGAGAGCCTGTTTTTCGGGGGCTAAAGCCTGAGTGTGGAGTGGCTTCTGTTGCTTCATGAGTACCTCAAGCTCCTGCCCCTTAGACTGAGCATCAGAAGCCAGCTGGGGATGTCTCTCCAGGGCACTCGCGAGCTGGGAGATGATGGCCTTACAGTTATACTGGAGGGTCTTCATCATGTTCTCTCCAGCTTCACCTCCTTCCTACCACTGTTTTCAGGTGTTGGGCAGTCCTCTGCAGCAATGCAACCAGCAGCAATGCAACCAGCATGCTAATACATGTCATGCGATTCTGTGGAAAGTATCTATTATGGTTTAGGTTAGTTTTAACGATCTAGATTTATTGAGCTATTCCGCATGCAAGAATGTTGATCTGTATGATTCAATGGATCAAGAGTAAGGGTGTGAGGATGATTAAGGGTGTGTGTGCATGTTTGGATAAGATTAGGTGGATGGATGGTAATGATGCTATGTGTATCTGTATGTGTGTGTGTGCGCGTGCGTGCAGTAAGGGTCCTGGTGGTTTTTGGGGTGGAAAAAGGTGGAGATGATGGTGGTTTGCGGTGGAGGAAGGTGGAGATGATGGTGGTTTGCGGTGGAGGAAGGTGGAGATGATTGTGGTTTGCGGTGGGGGCTACACCTTGTTTTCCATTTGTAGGCATGTGATGGTTCTTCCTTGTCCTTGTAATCTGAATCTAATTTGGCAAAGCAACGAGCATAATGACGTGAGTTATTAAATAAAACATTCAGAAAAAAACTATCGAATTACCTACACAGGCCTTATACCTTCTTGAAGCAACTCACGTCCTTCAAGGTGTGAATGGTATGCTGTTCATAGTCTGGATGCTAAACGAAAGAGACATATTGGTAATTAGCTCTGTTGATCACTGTTAGACGTCCAAAATTACACAGTTTCATACACATTTTTGTAACAAATGTTTGGGCAAATACTATCTGCATGCTTTGTTTTGCTATCCAAAACAAAATGTCTGTGTAGAGTGACAGCTACTTGTTGTTTCAGGGCTGGAGGACTGTCCTTTTCAGTCATGTTGATCCGTCAACACTGATTTGTAGGCCTTAGATGTTTGCAAACTTGGGAAGCTCATCAGAAAGCAGAATGGTCTGTTGGTTTATTCAGCCTTCAGTATGTAGGCTTTGTCTTTTGAGCATCCAGCTGTAACAACAGAACATTGTTGCTGTCTGATAGCTTATTCAAGGACATCAACTTGTCCAATAGTTCATACCAGACACCAGGGGACAACAAGTCAATTAGGACAAGTGTGTCTAATAACTCCGGACAGGCCCTTTCTAACACTGAAAGACTGAAGTAGGTTACTTATTAAGTTGGAACAAGTTCCAAACAATGAGGTCGTTACATCATAAAATAGCCAACAAAGCCTTTTCAAATCTTGAGCAAACACTCTATCCCCCAAAGAGAGAGAGAGAGAGAGAGAGAGAGAGAGAGAGACTGAGAGAGCGATAGAGAGAGAGAGCTTGCGAGCATCGTTATCCTGTGATGGTCATTCATACGCGCTCCAGTGCGTTCCTCTTGCCGGATTACCTCAGCTCGTGCCCTGGAACCGTAGCATGTGACCGGCTTATGATCTCGAGTTTTGCGCGAGAAGCCCGAAGACCCTCAGAGTAGAGCATAACCGGCACATGATGAAACTTATCACACACATCCCTCGAAAACGTTTATTGCTATTGGCGTGGCAGAGACGTGGTCATGCACCATGTCTATAGATTGTGGGTGGTGCTCTGGGGGTCGGTAGATAGACAGTCTTTATACTCAACAGGATTATGACCCTTGACCAATCTCCTCCTTAACAACCAAATCAAATCGTACAACAACCTAATAACGTAATTGTCGGTGAGAGATGGACTGAAAAATCAAAACGATGAAAATGCTGTACGGTTGTCTGAAAACTAGAATAAACCTATAAACCATCTATTTCATGATCTATAGCCAGAATCCAGTTCAAAAATTTGATATTTGAGCTGTGAATAATTTGTCTGATGACAAACTGGAAAATTTAATTTGTTTGAGGGTAATTTAAATTAGTCTAATGGCCACCCTATTAGTTTAATGAGCCCATAGGGACAGGTGGTCCTTATGCCTTAAGGTTTATCTCAGTCAGGACAGAAGAGAGTATAGCAAATTTGTTATCACAGTAGACCTTGCTAAGGAATCTGATTAGTTCCAAAAGTGTAAACTCTCTCTCTCTCTCTCTCTCTTGTTGGTCTGTCTCACATGCTAGATCATACACACATTCCAGACCAGGCTAGGAGGAGGGGGTGACACACACACACACACACCATCTCCTTGAGGGAGAGAGTAAGGGTCAGCTGGTCTCAAGACAGAATGAGACTGGATTCAAGAAAATGATCCTGAGCATGTGACTGCGTGTGCGTGTGTGTGTGCGTACAAGAAAGAGAGAGAGAGAGTGGGTGGAGAGTCAAGGAATGAAAGAAAGAGTTTCCACTAAACCTTTTTGGACTGGCCCCCTGAACCTCTCAGAGGCTGGAGGAGAGGAAGAAGCACAGGGCTGCGGAGAGGGAGAGGTGTGCTGGACGGTGGATGATAGGAAGGTGTTTTACTCTCAGACCCCCTGCCTGACTACAGCAGAGCTCCACTCTAGTCTTCAGTCTGGTCGCAGCGTGGATAATAACGCTTCTGGCTGCGCTCCACCGTTTACAAGCTAGCAGGTCTGGAAGCGCCTGTGCTGAATTGGATAGTAAACCTACTAACTGCAGCTGTGTAGCTAAGTAGGCCCGTGTAGGTGCTCAGTGATGAGGAGCCCGAGCGTGTTGCTGTGGGTGTCAGTGGCGTGCGCGCTTTTCCAGCCAATCACGTGCCAGTTCCCCCGGCTCTGCGCCACCTCCGAGGCCTTGCGTACCAAGCAGTGCTGCCCGGTGTGGGAGGGTGACGGCTCGGTGTGCGGGGCCAGCTCCGGGCGGGGCTTCTGCGCAGACGTGGTGGTCTCCGACGAACCCAACGGGCCCCAGTACCCCCACAGCGGCGTGGACGACCGCGAACGCTGGCCTCTGGCGTTCTACAACCGCACCTGCCGCTGCGCGGGGAGCTACGGCGGGGTCAGCTGCGGGGAGTGTCGCTTCGGCTTCGCCGGGCCGGGCTGCGCAGCGCAGGCGGCCTCCGTGAGGCGGAGCATCCTGTCGATGTCGACGGCCGAACAGCAGCGCTTCATCTCCTACCTCAACCTCGCCAAGAACACCGTGAGCCAGGATTACGTTATCGCCACGGGAACGCGGGCGCAGATGGGCCCCGAGGGAGAGACGCCCATGTTCTCTGAGGTGAACGTGTACGACCTCTTCGTGTGGATGCACTACTACGTGTCCCGGGACGCTCTGCTGGGAGGGCCCGGGAACGTGTGGCAGGATATCGACTTTGCCCACGAGTCGTCCGCCTTCCTGCCCTGGCACCGGGTGTTCCTGCTGCACTGGGAGAACGAGATCAGGAAGATGACGGGTGATTTCAACTTCACCATCCCGTACTGGGACTGGCGGGACGCGCAGGCCTGCGATGTGTGCACGGACGCTCTGATGGGGGGGCGGAGCCCGCTCAACCCCAACCTGATCAGCCCCGCCTCGGTTTTCTCCTCCTGGAAGGTAGGCATGTGTGTGTGTGTGTGTTTGATTTGAGTCTGTGGGTCTGTCCAGTGACCCAGGCAAATTAAAGTGCTTGTGTTTTTTGCTCTAATCACTGTTTGCTAAAGTTTCGAAATAGGAACATTATCATTTATCACTCCTTAGCTCATTAATCAGTATGTATTTAAACTTTTGTACCATGTGAATCATGTAGACTTTAAGATATCAGTAGTTTGGATTCAGCAAATGAGAAAATATGTGTGTGTGTGCATGTGTGTGTGTGTGTGTGCAGGTGATCTGCACCCAGCCAGAAGACTATAACAGTAGGGAGGTGTTGTGTAACGCAACAGGGGAGGGGCCTCTGTTGCGTAACCCTGGCAACCACGACCCGTCCCGTGTGAACAGACTGCCCACCTCCAGGGACGTGGATGGGGTGGTGGGACTCACCGAGTACGAGACAGGAACCATGGACCGCAGTGCTGACATGAGCTTCAGGAACGCCCTGGAGGGTAGGAAAACACACTCACTCGTACACACAGAGATACACACACACACACTCACTCTTACACACACACACACACACACTCACTCTAACACACACACACACACACTCACTCGCACACACACAGATACACACACACACTCACTCGTACACACACAGATACACACACACACTCACTCTTACACACACACACTCACTCGTACACACACAGATACACACACACACTCACTCTTACACACACACACACACACTCACTCGTACACACACAGATACACACACACACTCAATCGTACACACACGGGTACACACACACACACATGGGTACACACACAAACACACACATGTTCACACGTTTACACAAACACAGGTTTACACACACACACACACAGGCGCACACACACTCAGACACACACTTCCTTGAGCCTGTGTTTGGTGTGCCCCTGCAGGGTTTGCCAACCCAGAGACTGGCATGGCAGTGACAGGGCAGAGCACCATGCACAACGCTCTGCATGTCTTCATGAACGGATCCATGTCCTCTGTCCAGGGCTCGGCCAACGACCCCATCTTCCTGCTGCACCACGCCTTCATTGACAGGTAACACCTGGACATTCATATTTTCTATTTACATTCAGTCCTTTAGCAGACACTCTTATCCAGAGCGACTTAGAGTAAGTACAGGGACATTCCCCCCTGAGGCAAGTAGGGTGAAGTGCCTTGCCCAAGGACACAAGGTTTAGTTTTCAAGGCCAGGAATCAAACCAGTAACATTCTGATTACTAGCACAATTCCCTAACCGCTCAGCCACCTGACTCCAGGACACACACAGGTGCACATACACACCCACATACACCCTAAAAAAATACACACACACACAGACAAGACGCAAACCGCCCACTTCATTGTAGTACGATAAATAGACTGAATTTCATCAGTCATGTTGACTAACATTAGCTGAAGCGAGATTGGGCTCATCATCATTTACAGACAGTTACTCTAATTAGCCGAGCCCCATGCAACAGCACTTCTAAAGCCCAGAGCCGTCGCCACTCTGACAAAGCACATGATTAGTAAGTGAAAATGATTTGTAAGATGGGGAGAGTGGAAGGCACAAGATAGAGACAGAGAAAGAGAGAGGGAGAAAGAGAGACAGAGAGAGAGAGAGAGAGAGAGAGAGAGAGAGAAAGAGAGACAGAGAGAGAGAGAGAGAGAGAGGGCAGACGGAGTGGGGAGAGATTAACAGAGAACACACAGAGATCCGGACAGAGAGACAGACTGAATTAAAAAGATGGCGCGGAGACGAGCAAGCGAGAATGAAGACGGCTCGTTAGCCTCCGTCAGACGCGCTGTGAGAGGCTCCCAGTGTAAATGCCAAAGTCATCTCCTCGTTTTATCTCTCCATTAAGTCTGTCCATCACGGAATGAATGTCACCAGCTCCCAGGGGAAGAGATAATGGCTGGCCACTCACGGACATTAACATCTCTCTGTCGCTTGGAACATTTCGAATTGGACACATCGGAGAGCCACAACAGCGGGGCAGAAGGCTGTGATGTCACCGGTCTGGCTGTGTCGCGCAGACACACAGACAGACACACACACACACACACACACACAGACACACACACACACACACACTGTATGCCCTTGGCTCCGCCCACTCGTCTAGAGCTGCAGACATGTGAGCGCTGTGAGGATAACTCCCGCTCTGTAATCCTTTTTCATGCGCTGCTCTGAGTGCTGCTGGGTAATGGACGACAAACAGCAACAAAGAACGATGGTTGACCCATGATTTGTGTCCTCTCCCTCCCCCTGCTCTCTCCCCCATCCATCCCCTCTCCTCCCTCAGTATCTTTGAGCGTTGGCTGAGGACCCATCAGCCCCCTCGTACCCACTACCCTCAGACAAACGCTCCTATTGGCCACAACGATGGATACTACATGGTGCCCTTCCTGCCTCTGTACCGCAACGGTGACTACTTCCTGTCTAACAAGGCCCTCGGATACGAGTATGCCTACCTGCTTGACCCAGGTCAGTCGTCCCAGCACATACACACACACACATACCTACATTTATTTAAGTACACCTCTGCCATCAGTTCAACAGCAGGGCAACGTAGCAGAGAGAAAGGTGTTGTGGTTACGCAATCGTTTTCAGGCAAACATGGGACAAGTGTTCCAAGTGCTCCGTCATTTAGTCATGAGTCATTTAGCTGACGCTCTTATCCAGAGCGACTTACAGCAAGTACAGGGACATTCCCCCTGATGCAAGTAGGGTGAAGTGTCTCGCCTAAGGACACAACGTTGGCACAGCAAGGGATGAACCGGGTACCTTCTGATTACCAGTCCGACTCCCTATCCGCTCAGCCACATGACTCCATCATATGTCTGTGTGTGCCGCCAGGCCAGAGGTTCCTCCAGGAGTTTGTGACGCCCTACCTGCAGCAGGCCCAGCAGATCTGGCAGTGGCTCCTGGGGGCCGGGATACTCGGCGCCCTCATCGCCGGAATCATAGCCACGGCGGTTGTCCTGGTGATGAAGAGGCGGAGACTGAGCAGGAAGAGAGGTTCAGTGTTTGGGGAGAGGCAGCCGCTTCTACACAGCAGCTCAGAGGAAGGATCTGCGTCCTATCAGACCACACTGTAACGCCCACTATCAGACCACACTGTAACGCCCACTATCAGACCGCACTGTAACGCCCACTATCAGACCACACTGTAACGCCCACTATCAGACCGCACTGTAACGCCCACTATCAGACCACACTGTAACGCCCACTATCAGACCGCACTGTAACGTCCACTATCAGACCGCACTGTAACGCCCACTATCAGACCACACTGTAACGCCCACTATCAGACCACACTGTAACGCCCACTATCAGACCGCACTGTAACGCCCACTATCAGACCGCACTGTAACGTCCACTATCAGACCGCACTGTAACGCCCACTATCAGACCACACTGTAACGCCCACTATCAGACCGCACTGTAACGTCCACTATCAGACCGCACTGTAACGCCCACTATCAGACCACACTGTAACGCCCACTATCAGACCACACTGTAACGCCCACTATCAGACCGCACTGTAACGCCCACTATCAGACCGCACTGTAACGCCCACTATCAGACCGCACTGTAACGCCCACTATCAGACCGCACTGTAATGCCCACTATCAGACCACACTGTAACGCCCACTATTAGACCGCACTGTAACGCCCACTATCAGACCGCACTGTAACGCCCACTATCAGACCGCACTGTAACGCCCACTATCAGACCGCACTGTAACGCCCACTATCAGACCGCACTGTAACGCCCACTATCAGACCGCACTGTAACGCCCACTATCAGACCGCACTGTAACGCCCACTATCAGACCGCACTGTAACGCCCACTATCAGACCGCACTGTAACGCCCACTATCAGACCGCACTGTAACGCCCACTATCAGACCGCACTGTAACGCCCACTATCAGACCGCACTGTAACGCCCACTATCAGACCGCACTGTAATGCCCACTATCAGACCACACTGTAACGCCCACTATCAGACCGCACTGTAACGCCCACTATCAGACCACACTGTAACGCCCACTATCAGACCGCACTGTAACGCCCACTATCAGACCGCACTGTAATGCCCACTATCAGACCACACTGTAACGCCCACTATCAGACCACACTGTAACGCCCACTATCAGACCGCACTGTAACGCCCACTATCAGACCGCACTGTAACGCCCACTATCAGACCGCACTGTAACGCCCACTATCAGACCGCACTGTAACGCCCACTATCAGACCGCACTGTAACGCCCACTATCCTGACACCCCCCCCCCTCCCATCTTCCACCCTACTCTCCTACTTTAAACCTTGACTCCAGTCCTCATCTACAAACACACATCCAGACCCCCACTTCTTCCTCCTCTCCTCATCCCCTTCTTTTAACTGCACCCCAAACGTTACAGTCACTGTGCTGCAGGTACGATAGACGTGACAGTGTTACTATGCCAACCAGAACTGACTGAATGAAGGTACGATGTCATTGAATGATAAAATGTTGAGTTTGTATATGAAGAATTAAATCAAAAAGTCTTAATTAAGAACCGTGGTGTGTGTTTGTGTGTGTTTTGCCTGAGTGGGAACCTACATGTCTTCAAATATTTGTCCTTTTCTTTCAATTGAGTTGCAAAATGGTGAGACCAAAACACAAATACTTAAGAACCAACATGTTACACGTATGAACCATGTAGTACAACATCTTTTAATACTGGCTGTTTGTTGATCTAAAACCACAAAAAAAAACAATGATAAAAAATCGATATTTAAATATAAATACAAAATACTAAGTTGATATGGTTGGTTGGTATGATTTGGTTGACTGCATAAAACTGTTTATGAAGACATGTGGACATTCAAAATAACCCACAAATGTTTTTACCATTATAAATAAATGCAATTAAAAAATCCAACTTCCGCTAATATAGATTTTTCTCCAAAATCCACAAAAATACTGGCACACCAACGGAGTCCTTTGTTGAAAAAACGATTATTATAATTTTGATACAACAGCTGAAATATTCCACAGGAGTGTGGATTATATGTTCATTAAAAACCAATAGCATTGATGCAGACGACATCAGCCCTTCAAAAAAGCCCCGCCTTACCGGAGCGGGAATCACCATGGCAACCACAGGAATGTGCTGGCCGGGCCGGAGGTTCATTCAGCCCGTTGATGTCACATCCTCATCTCCTTGTCCTCATTCTCGCGCACTCATGTGGAGTGCTGTCTGGAGTACGCACTCCTCTCTCCCATCCTCTTCCATCCCCTCTCTCCCATTCTCTCTCTCTCCCATCCTGTCTCCCATTCTCTCTCTCCCATCCCCTCTCTCCCATCCTGTCTCCAATCCTCTCTCTCCCATCCCCTCTCTCCCACATACAGAGAGAGGTTTGACAACCTGCAGATGGATACTGGACACATGGAGTGGAGACCAGTTAGGAGAGACCAGTGATCCAATGAGAGAAGCTGGTCAGTGTTCTGGGATGGAGGCTGAGGGCTGGGGCCGGGTGAGGGCTAGGGCAGTGTTCTGGGATGGAGGCTGAGGGGTGGGGCCGGGTGCAGGGCTATATCAGTGCTCTGGAATGGAGGCTGAGGGCTGGGGCCGGGTGAGGGCTAGGGCAGTGTTCTGGGATGGAGGCTGAGGGGTGGGGCCGGGTGCAGGGCTAGGTCAGTGCTCTGGGATGGAGGCTGAGGGCCAGGTGCAGGGCTAGGTCAGTGCTCTGGGATGGAGGCTGAGGGGTGGGGCCGGGTGCAGGGCTATGTCAGTACTCTGAGATGGAGGCTGAGGGCTGGGGCCGGGTGCAGGGCTATGTCAGTGCTCTGGTATGGAGGCTGAGGGCTGGGGCCAGGTGCAGGGCTAGGTCAATGCTCTGGGATGGAGGCTGAGGGCCAGGTGCAGGACTAGTTGCAGTGCTCTGGGATGGAGGCTGAGGGCCAGGTGCAGGGCTAGGTCAATGCTCTGGGATGGAGGCTGAGGGCCAGGTGCAGGACTAGATGCAGTGCTCTGGGATGGAGGCTGAGGGCCAGGTGCAGGACTAGATGCAGTGCTCTGGGATGGAGGCTGAGGGCCGGGTGCAGGACTAGATGCAGTGCTCTGGGATGGAGGCTGAGGGCCAGGTGCAGGACTAGATGCAGTGCTCTGGGATGGAGGCTGAGGGCCAGGTGCAGGGCTAGGTCAGTGCTCTGGGATGGAGGCTGAGGGGTGGGGCCGGGTGCAGGGCTATGTCAGTACTCTGGGATGGAGGCTGAGGGCTGGGGCCAGGTGCAGGGCTAGGTCAATGCTCTGGGATGGAGGCTGAGGGCCAGGTGCAGGACTAGTTGCAGTGCTCTGGGATGGAGGCTGAGGGCCAGGTGCAGGACTAGATGCAGTGCTCTGGGATGGAGGCTGAGGGCCAGGTGCAGGGCTAGGTCAGTGCTCTGGGATGGAGGCTGAGGGGTGGGGCCGGGTGCAGGGCTATGTCAGTACTCTGGGATGGAGGCTGAGGGCTGGGGCCAGGTGCAGGGCTAGGTCAATGCTCTGGGATGGAGGCTGAGGGCCAGGTGCAGGACTAGTTGCAGTGCTCTGGGATGGAGGCTGAGGGCCAGGTGCAGGACTAGATGCAGTGCTCTGGGATGGAGGCTGAGGGCCAGGTGCAGGACTAGATGCAGTGCTCTGGGATGGAGGCTGAGGGCCGGGTGCAGGACTAGTTGCAGTGCTCTGGTGGCTCTAGTGGGTCTGGGTCCAGTTGGAGCTCAGATGAAGGACTCCTTGTTGAACTCGAACGTAGTTCCGGAGTAGCGGTCAGAGTTACACAGTCTGTGGAGCATCTTGGAGAGACTTTTAGGTCCACAGCAGAAAACCCCTACCCGCTTACTATAAACACAAACACACAAACACACAAAAACAGGTAAACCCACACACAAAGAGCATTATGACGAGATGTTTAAGACCATAAGAGACCAACTGACTGAAACATCCAACCTGCCCACTCACTGTTTATTGGCCCTTCCAATCTCATCAAACAGCAGCTTCCACTTAGGTCGGCCAATCAGGATCCGGGAGCTGAGAAGGCGGTACTTCTCCTCAGACATGCTCTGAAAACAAACCAAAGTTCTAAATTTTGTCCAATGAAACTGTTTGCGTGTTGGAAAAACTGTACCTTTGTGACAAACACATTGTAACGCCTTGCAGTTCATACATAGTCGTGATAGTCAGTAGCGTGATTCTCATTAGCGCTGTTGAAACAAAATACTGCGTTGTGTCTTTCTCGTATCTCTATCCAGGAAGACCATTCAGGAATAAACAGAAATTATGTGTTTCTAGGTAACGGCTGCTAGCTTCACGTGTTCTTCACAGTGTGCCATGCTTGAGAGCAGTGGGAAACCCAGGCAGCCATGATGCCAAGTCCCTTTGAACTGTGGGACTGGGAAAGAAACATGTTCAGTATTGCTGCAATTTCAAGGCCAGACAGGATGAATAGATCCACACACACATATCCCTCACACACTCATCCACACAAACCACTCAAACACACAAGCATGCGCTTATGCACACGCACAACCGCCTTCGCACGCCCACCATAAAAACACGCATACAAACGCAACCAATCGCACACGTCCGACCACACAGGCAAGTGTAGGACACAACCTTTCTAGATGTTTCACTCGGCGTTGGGAGGGGAGGCAGGGTTCTCTGTGTGCTCTCTATTCTCCCTATGTTCATTCTTTAAGCACTGCCACAGAAACATGTTCAGAATACAAACAGAAAGAGAGAGAGAGAGCGAGAGAGAGAGAAAGAGAGAGCGAGATAGAGCGAAAGCAAGATAAAGAGCAAGAATGAGAAAGAGCAAGTGAAAAGAGGGAGAGAGAGAACAACATGGCATTTCCTTTCATGGTTTCTGGGTTTCAGTGAACTTTTCAGGTCATCTCTCCCTTGTAAAGCCTGCCCCCTGTTGGTCAGATGAATACTAAATGTGATGGATAGATGTCCTGTAGATGGATGGATGTTAAGTTTTTATATGAAGGCAGTTTTTTCTAATGATATCATTTGCATCCCCTCCCCTAACATCCTAGCATGCGCAGAGCTACTCTAGTTTCATTTACATTGTGCTGTATTTATTAATCGAGAGCTCGTGGCCTATTACGACAGACAAAAGATTGTAGTTTTATGTGAAAGCTGACTTCTCGTGAACTTGGAACTGCTTCTTCCAGATCCTCTATTGGCTGATCATACTTGACCATGGGCGGAGACTAGACAGAGAAAACACCTGAAGGGCTCCAGAGAGACTAAACAGAGATACTGAACCACAGAGAGAGACTCAACCAGAAACAGCAGTAACCAGCCAGGGCATCGACCAGGGAGAAACAAGCTTCCAGACAGGATCCAGAGACACCAGACAGAGATCAAAGAGCTGTCATGCATGTGGGAGGAGCCTTTCCTCATCCAATCACCTGAAGATGCACACGGTCATGTGACTCACCTGCAGTCTGTCGGTCTGGCTGAGGAAGAGGTGCAGGTTGAGGTAGTCTGGTCTGTTTTCCAGCCACAGCTACACGGAAACATAAAGACAAGGGATCATGATGGATCTCACCCTCCACACACACAGCAGCCCTTCCCAAACGTGTCCACTTCGCGGCACACTTCCATAGGCTTGGCTCCTGCTTATCACAAGCCACCGGAGCCAAACGCTTCGCTTTCACCGCTGAATGCGGAAGACAAAGTGTCCATCAGCTCCACGGTAAGCACACATCGTAAAGAGAGGATCGAGAACGACTTTGGGATAGGAGACGAAGTGTCTTGATTGACCATCTCTGAAACCTGTTCTACTTCGTAAAGAGAGGTAACCTGCTACCTAGCACAGCCAGGCCAGGTCTACAGCTTCCGGTGAAACATCATTTAATTGAATAACCAGAACATGTTATGTATGTTATGTCTGCTAAATGAATAAATGTAAATGTATGTAAACCCTCAGCTATCGCTCTCTCTCTTAACCCTACACTCAATAATAAAACTCTGAGCCATAAGATGCCAAAGGTATTCGATTCCTCATGCTCTTAAATCTTGAATTTTTACCTCATTTAAATGAAGTTAAAATGCTCAGAGCACACAAACAGCGAGCACGCTCCTGACCCTTGACCCCCAGCGCTGACCTTCTGGTGCAGTGTGCACAGCAGCTCAGCGAACCAGTAGAACGACTGGAGCTCCCTGCACACCCACACAAAGTACAGCCTCCTCAGCCTGAAGGTCCTCCAGCCATCTCTGATAAAGGAGGAGAGGTGGAGAGAGACCGAGAGGGAGAGAGAGAGAGAGAGAGAGAGAGAGAGAGAGAGAGAGAGAGTGAGAGAGAGAGAGAGAGAGAAGAGGAGGGATGGAGAAAGTGAAGTAGAAATGGAAAGGGGAGAAGAAAAGGGAAGGGAAGGATATCAAGGGAAGAATATGAAAAGTATTGTATTCATACAGACTTGACGCAATAACCAATTACCAATTGCTTGCACAGAGCAAGACGGCCACTTACAGCAGAGTGTGAAGCACGCAGGCGAATGGCGTGACTCCGATCCCGCCCGCCACACACAGACTGACCTCGTAGTTAAACACATCCTCTGACGGACTACCGAATGGACCATCCACGTACAGCCTACACACACCGGGGGCGGGACAACCACACAAAACCAGCCAATGAAAGACACAGAAACAGAGTAGGCAAATCACAGTGAT
This sequence comes from Protosalanx chinensis, assembly GCA_030340685.1. NCBI lineage: Eukaryota > Metazoa > Chordata > Actinopteri > Osmeriformes > Salangidae > Protosalanx > Protosalanx chinensis. Next base: position 3,481,438 of record CM059325.1, on the reverse strand, counting down.
CATCGGTGACTACAAACACACTCACAACACGTTTCCAGCCCAATAAAGAAAAGCAGAATTTGTCTTCACAGAATAACATTTCGTTTTTCTGCTTGAAATACCTGCAGTCATGTGTTGGAGCCTTTCAACAAGAAACCTACAACCTTTCTAACAAGAAGATGACTGAGATAAAGTCATCCTCTGTTGGTTAACATGTTCTCTTTAAACTGCTGGGGCTGTCATTGAGCGGTTCAGGAAGAATTCTTACCGATTCCCCTTTTCTTGCTTCCCAAACTACTTTTAGAAATCTAAACTCTGTTTTCCCTCTATAAACTGCATGAGTACATGTGTGGCCTGCTGATCCCTCCTGTAGACTCAGAGACGGAGTGAGACAGACACACTTCCTTCCCTGCACCAGCTGCTTAAACATTTGTCTTCCACAGAACCCTCACAACTCTTCCTGACTCTGGCATCCATGCCTGGATTTGGAACAGAGAGGATGAACCTTTAAATGGAGAAATGAAACCTTGTTACAGTAAATGGCTGCATTTCGAAAAGAGGCTGTGTCCTTAATGGTAGACCAGGGCTAGAGAGAGTTCCCCTTTCAATACCTGATAACAGACTAACGGGAGCAGATACACGGCACACACACACACACATCCCGACACACACACACACACACACACACACAGTGACTGTACTCAGCTGGCAGACAGTGAGGCGTAAAGGTTCGTCCATGTGGGGGCGCCACTGCACACAGCAGAACCCCAAACCAAGAGAAAAGAAAAAGGGCACGGTTCCCATCACAAACACACACACTAGAAAAAGCAAACGAGCTAAGGTTAAGAGGTCATGCATGACCTGTAACCTTTGTGTGATTCTGAGCTGTCATGGGAAATTATGTCAGCTGTGTCACTGGGTAAAAGAAATACCACAGGCTCACACAAACACACACCCAAGAGAGTACAGTTACACATAATCACTCAAAAAGTACACAGAAACACACTATACCCATGATACACACACACACATTCCCAACACAAACTGAGCAATCTCCCCACACCCTCAACAGCAACAAAAACAACAACATCAAAGACACCAACCCCCCTCGCTTCTCACAAGCTCACCAAACATCCTCGCCGTTGAAGCGCCCCTGCAAACACACACACACACACACACACATACACCTTCACACACACACACCTGCACGCACACCATTGCTCCTACTTTGGGTACGTCCTCTGCTGCACCATGGGAAGGATCTCTGATGCCACCCCTGGTTCAGGAAGCAGCAGCTCTGTGAAGCGCTCTGAGGAGGAGAGGAGAGAGGGATGGAAACAACATACAGAGAGAGAGAGAGAGAGAGAGGGGGGGGGGACGTTTCTATGGTTTGAGAGTTTGTTTGTTTGAGGTTGTGTGTTGGTTCGTTAGAGGTTGTGTTTTGGTTAGTTTGAGGTTGTGTGTTGGTTCGTTAGAGGTTGTGTTTTGGTTCGTTTGAGGTTGTGTGTTGGTTCGTTAGAGGTTACGTCTTGGTTCGTTTGAGGATGTGTTTTTGTTGTATGCGTGTGTGCGTGTGCGTGTGCTCGTAAGGGAGGAAGACACAGAGAGAACAATAGTGGTCTTGTATGTCCACGCTGTGCAGGTTAGAGCTGGGAGACCGGAGCGCTGAGTCAGCAGTTTTGGAGGAAGGGTGACACAGTCTTGTCTCTCCCTCCAGAAGATGTGTGCGTGTTGTGTGTGTGTTGCTCTACTACTGTGGGAGCCAGAACAGCCCTTAGGCTACAGCACAGAAGCTTCCGGAACACACTTCGGAAATGGTTTATCCGCAGAGAGGATGGGAACAGAGGAAATCAAAGCTAAAGTCTCCAGACTGAGACAACTCACCCGTCCAGTCTCCCACCACACGAAGGTGAACACCAAACACCCCGCTCTTCTCTGTAGGACACTACAAGCACAGGTGCAACACCATGAATACCACACACGCTCATATCTCAAGAACAAACACACATATGCTGGGCAAGCAAGCCCACACACACAAACACACACACATCCAGACACACACAGTCCTCTTGGCAGGCAGTGTTACTGCCCTCAGGGGGCTGTCTGCTTTCTGTCAGGGTTCTGTACCCTCCTAAAAAAAACACTGCTGCACCAGGCTGGGACACGCTACGCTTGCTTGTGTGTGCGTGTATGTGTGCGTGTGTGTGTGAGAGAGAGACGTGTTTTCATGTCAAATGTCCAATAAAAGGTTTCTCTGGAGGAGGCCAGAGCAGAGCTGTGCGTGGAGCACCCCCACCCCCCACCACCACTCCAGACTAAAGAAAGAACAACATGATCCCTGACAGGAATGGGGGGGGGGGGGGGGGGGGGGGGCTAGTTTAAAGTGTGTATTGTGTCACGTGTGAGGAATGTACAACCCATGTATGTGGAGAACTCTCAGTCAGTTTTTTTTCCTGAGGGGCTGCTGATTGGTTGGATGATTGAGATGATGCCACCGTGACGACATACCGCTGTCAGCGTGAAGGGATGGTTCTCAAACGACGACACGGATGGACAGTTCAGGACAACGTACTGGGAGAAGGAGGGAGAGAGTGAGAGAGAGAGAGAGAGAGAGAGAGAGAGAGAGAGAGAGGCGGAGCGAGTGTAAGAGATCAATCCTCTGAATCTGATTGGTCCTAAGCTCTGTAAATGACCTGTCACGCACCTGTCCTGGTCGGGCGTTGAATTCCCTCTTCAACATGCGCACCTCTATGACATCACAAGGGTGTCGGAGAACGGTAACTATGGTGACGGGATCGCTGCTACGGATGTAACGGTAGAGTCTTTCAGCGCAGTACAGACACAGGGGCCCTGATATCCATAGCCAGGTCTGCAACACACACACACACACACTTCCAAACATGCTCACATCCATGATAATTGCTCCCAGAGCTGTGGAAGGTTTTATGGGTCCTTAGTGCTCAATAACGAGATTGTTCACACACACAGAGGCCTTGACGTGCGAAGACACACACTCTCTTCTCACGACCACCCCCACCATCCTTCTGCATTACACACACTCCTCCTCCCTTACACACACTACTCCTCCTTTACACACCTTCTTCCTCCCTTACACACCATCTTCCTCCCTTACACACCATCTTCCTCCTTTACACACACTTCTCCGCCTCCATTACACACCCTCTTCCTCCCTTACACACCTTTCTCCTCCCTTACACACCCTCTTCCTTTACCCACCCTCTTCCTCCTTTACACACACTCCTCGGCCTCCATTACACACCCTCTTCCTTTACACACCCTCTTCTTCCTTTACACACACTCCTTCTCCTTTACACACCCTCCAATTCCTTTAAACACACTCCTCCTCCCTTATACACCTCTACAGACCCCCTCATAAACCGGACCCTCTCCTTTCAATGCTTCTCAATAGCCCACGCTCACCGCTAACTATCTCCACACATGCACACACACACACAAACACACACACACACACACACACCTGGGGGTGGTGTGGTTGAAAGTGAGCCTCCTCTCCACAGCTCTTCTCAGGCCCCTCCCCTCGTTCCAGCTCCTCCCCCTGTTGCTCTGAGGACGTCTGATTGGTTCTGAAGCAGCCAGGGGGGTGGGCTTCCACGTTGGTCTGGAACTTCAGAGCTCCCCTATTGGAGGAATGACAGGAAGGGAAGAATGATTTTCCTACCAATCAATTCAGCAATGAAGTACGACAAAGGTGAACTACAATACTACTGCTGAGTCATAAAATACTGATGAGGGAAACATTCATTATAAGTTCACTAAATCACCTACCCAATCACATGTAGCAGCAGAATGAGATAGAAGACTATGAAGAGGTTGTGGGTGTACCAGAAGATCTCGTAGTTACAAACTCTGGAACACAAAACACACAACACAGCGTCTAGGCACACAGTGACGACAACAAAGAGCCGCCCTCAGAACTTCTCTGATCCTGTGTGAGGAGCTGAGAAAGATCAACAGATAGGGCTGGGAGGGGGTGGGGAGGGAGGGAGGAGGAGGAGAGGGGCAGGGAGAGGGGGTGGGGAGGGAGGAGGAGGAGAGGGGCAGGGGAGAGGGGGGGAGGGAGGGAGGTGAAAGAGAGAGGGAGGGGTAGAAGGGGGGCAGGGGTAAAGGGGGAGGGGAGAGGGGGGGAAAGAGGGGGAGGGGGAGGGAGGGGTAAGGGGAGAGGGAGGGAAGGGGTGGGAAAGGCAAGGCAAGGCCACACCCATGACACCACAGTTACAGGCCAGTGCGGGGGTCACCATTCAAGAGGTCGGTCCACACCACACCCCCTAATCACCCCCCCTACATCAGACACCTCCAACACCACACAGCACTTCAAACACCCTGATCCACCCCGAGCTCTCTGAACACACCCACTCACGGAACACAACACTGCCATCAGAACACACACACACACACACCCATAACGACTGACTGAATGACAACAGCACAAAACAGAACAGAATTAGATATTAGAAAAGATATTCGAACAAAACGAAGCAGAAATGACCAATAAAAGGATAGAAAGAGAACTGAAAAATGGATGATGGTGACGCATCTCACCGTATGCAGTAGGAGGAAGCTGTAAACATCAAGAAGAGGATGAGGACCAATAGGACGCCAGTAACTCCAGGAACTACAGAGTGTGAACAGAAACACAGCATCCAACATCAAGTCAGAACTTTAGTACCGTACACAACTTTAGCACGAAATCATTGTTTAGTTTAACTACATTCCCAGGCCCTTTTCAGATCTGGATGTTCCCTAGACTGTTCCCTAAACTCTGTCTCCTTGGCATGCTGCCACTCTAATCGTGAACACATTTGTCAGATCATTGTTACCTTGGATACCCTGGCACACACACATAACATGCAAGGGAGGCCATGTGAGAAGTGGACTCTAGGACTGACCTGTGGTGAGGATGAGGATTCTGGGGTCCTGCAGAAAAGACATTTGTACGTATGTTAGTATGTGTGTTTATGTGTGTGTGTGTGAGGATGTATTTGTGTGTTAGGATGTATTTATGTGTGTGTGTGAGGATGTGTTTATGTGTGTGTGTGTGTGTGTGTATGTGTGAGGGTGTGTTTGTGTGTGTGTGTGAGGATGTGTTTATGTGTGTGTATCTGTGGAAGTGTGTGTGTATCTGTGGAAGTGTGTGTGTTCTCACCTCCCCTCTGTATCGTGCGACGTTGAGAGCTGGGAAGTCCTCAGAGTACATGACGCTGAAGTTGACCAGGTTGACCAGGTGAGCTGACACGTGCACCACTGGAGAACAGGGAACCAAGGTCACGCAGTACACACACACACACCTACAAACATACCTACACACACCTACACAAAAAACACACACACTCCCACCCACTCACATACACTTACACACACACACTCCTACACACACTCCAACCCACTCACACAAACACTCCTACACACACAAAGCTACACACACATACACTATCCTACATGTGCACACTTACACATACTCCTACACTCACATATAAACATATACACAAACACTCTCAAGCACATGCAATCCCACACAGTTAAACACACGCATAAAAATACACAGACATTTCACACACACACACACACACACACACAAACACAATAATGCTCACGCACCTCTCTGACATCATAGCTTAACCATGTGCCTCCACACAGCTGATAGAGAGGGGGGGTAGGGCTTGGAGGTAATTATAAGACACTGAGGCCTTTCTTCCCCGTCTGATTGCTATCTGGGAACCCCCATCCCTTTCTTTTCCATTGTTCTGTGTGTGTGTGTGTGTGTGTGTGTGTGTGTGTGTGCGCATGTGCGCGTGAAACTGGTTGTCTCAGAACTCTGGAACTCTCCAATCTCCCTTCTAACGTGACAGCTACAGGAAACAGCCTAGGGGGCCATGGGAGAGGAGACAAAGAAGACAGGGGGGGAGAAAGAGAGGCAGAGGAAGAGAGAGGTGAGAGGAGAGAGAAGAAAGAGAAGAGAGAGAAGAGAGAGGAGAGAGAGGAGAGAGAAGAGAGAGGAGAGAGAAGAGAGAGGAGAGAGAGGAGAGAGAAGAGAGAGGAGAGAGAGGAGAGAGGAGAGAGAAGAGAGAAGAGAGAGGAGAGAGAAGAGAGAGGAGAGAGAGGAGAGAGAAGAGAGAGGAGAGAGGAGAGAGAGGAGAGAGAAGAGAGAAGAGAGAGGAGAGAGAGGAGAGAGAAGAGAGAGGAGAGAGAAGAGAGAGGAGAGAGAGGAGAGAGAAGAGAGAGGAGAGAGAGGAGAGAGAAGAGAGAGAAGAGAGAGAAGAGAGGAAAGAGAGGAGAGAGAAGAGAGAGAAGAGAGAGGAGAGGAGAGAGAAGAGATAAAAGAGAGAGAAGAGAGAGAAGAGAGAAGAGAGAGAAGAGAGGAGAGAGAAGAGAGAGAAGAGAGAGAAGAGAGAGAGAAGAGAGAGAGAAGTCAGAGAGGACAAAGAGAGGAAATGAGAGGAGAGAGGAGTGAAAAAGGTGAGAGGAGAGAGGAGGGGGAGGAGAAAGAAGATAGAAAGGAGAGAGGGACAGAGAAAGGAAGAGGAGCGTGAGGAGAGGGAGGAGGAACAGAGAGGAAGAGAGCTCCCATGATGTCAGAGGAATTAGTGTAGTAACAGCTGTATGCTCAAACTATCAAGTCTGCTTCCCATACAGGACACACACTCACACACACACACACCAATTTAATCTGCATATTTATTGCTAATTGCTCTTTATTTATTGCTTATTTTGCCCTAACCTGTACATAACTGCTCATTTAACCATTCAGCATTAAACTAATCTGTACATAATTTACTCATATAATTATCTGTACATAACTGCTTCTCTTGCACGTCTGATTGGATGCTACACTGTATTTCGCTTCCTTGTATTCATACATGTGTAGCGATGATAAAGTTGAATCTACCTAATCTAATCTACTGTCAGCAGATCCATCACAGCTGGTACACCCAGGAATGCAGAGCCAATCAGGGTCAACTCCGCTTCCTCATTCCCTGTGGCCCACACACACACCCACACCCACACCCACACACACACACACACACACACACACACACACCCACACTAGGAAATCTGTTTTCTTACTCAGTCACCAAGAGCTCATCAACACACATACCAATGACACAAACACACACACACTTACCAGAGAACACACAGATGGCCACCCCACAAGCCACATGGAAGGTTTTACTCTTGTCCAGCAGTCTGCGTGTCTTCCTGTTCACCTGGAGGAGTGAGTGAGTGTGTGTGGGAGTCAGTCTGTGAGTCAGGATCAGGATGTTTGAAGTGCTGTGCGGTGTTGGAGGTGTCTGATGTAGGGAGGGTGATTAGGGGGTGTTGCGCGTACAGATCTCTTTAATGTTGACCCCCGCACTGGCCTGTAACTGTGGTGCTCTCCCCTTCCTTCCCTCCCTCTCACCCTCCCTCCCTCCATCTCCCCCACTCTCTCTCCTCCCTCCCTCTCTACTTACAGCATGGGTTCCTCTGATGAAGGTGACCAGAGATCGGCACATGGGCAGCAGGACCAGACTGCAGTTCAGGTTGAGCACTGATGCAGATGCACGGCTGACACACAACCCTAGCTGGACACACATCCACACACACATCCACACAAACATCCACACACACAAACACGCGCACACAGAGAAGCAAAGGATAAATGCGTGACATCTCTGACTCCGTTCCCATTCAGGGATTCTGTACATGGAACCACCACACACACACACACACTACAGAGCATGCCATACACAAACAGCTGATAGTAGAACCGCAGCAAAGAGAGATTTGATACCCTGTGTTCGCTACGTTCCCCCAAACCCACACTCGGATACACACACACACACACACGTGTGTGATCCTAGTCAAGCATTCTAAGCCAGCTGCATGCCCACACTTGCCCTCTCCTTCTCCAGTCACTCACAGCACAGGACTACAGGATACTGCTTGCATGGCTGCCTTCAACACCTTATGTTTGGGGTTAGAGTTCGGGTTACTATCAGGCTTCATCTTACAAAGATTCCTGAACCACGTACAAAAACATTGGGTGTTAGTCTGAAAATCTTAGCTTGAGTCCATCAGGCCAATAGTTGTTTCAGTGGCACTCGCAAAACACACACACTGACGCACGCGAACACAAGAACGTGCACACACACACCAATTTGTGACAGCAATTAAGATTGGAGCTATCTTGACCAGAGAACAACAGAATGGTTGTGTTTGAGTCTGAGGAGTCAGGATTCTAGACAAGCAGTGTTACTGACAAATCCTGTCTCCACCCTCAACAATCAGTGGTTTCTTACCCCGAGCATCTTATGGAGGTAGAAGTACTGTTGGCCGCTGCGGTACATCATGAATGTCCTCAAGAACAGCCAAGTGTTGACACCAAGCCACATCATCTAGCAAAAACAAATACATGTATAAACAGAGGTAAACCAAAATATATAGTTCATGTAGAGAATGTGTGACTCATCCCACTTGTCTAGTTGGCTATTCATTAATCAATACTCTGTGTCATTGTAACTTTTTATGTTTCAATTGTTATTTAACCTATTTTATGTGTCTAGTAACAAGAAAAGTCCATTGGAAACCAGCTGGAGCTATTTATCTTACCAAAACCAAATGCTTTCCTCCTTCGTTGGCGACCCAGCTCCGGATTGACAGAGCCATGGTGTGGCCGGCGCTTTCAGAACACCACCAAGTTCCAGTTTGGAAGTTTTTTTCCAATCTTGTTTAATCAACTTTAAAATTCCTCCTCTTCGTTCCGCCACAAGTGCAGAAAAAAAACCCGTGTTCTCCTCTCGGTCACACTGGCATTCTGCGGATTCAACTGGCCATGATCAGTCCTGAAACATGGTACCAGGGAAGAATGGAGCTGAGTCAGACGGTCATTTTTTTGTCTCTCTGTCTCTCTCTCTCTGTCTCTCGCTCTGTTTCTCGCTCTCTGGTTCTCCCCCAGTCTCCCTCCCCCCTCCCTCCCTCATGGTCTTCTCAGGCAGGGGCAGCAACCTCTAGGATGTGTCGATGGAGGGCGCCAGTGCACTGTGAAAGAAAACCTTCTGTCAGGTGTGCCCAGTATAAAAGTATATGGCTGTACCAACGGTTAACAGCAGGTGGTCATTTAGATCAATATATACTCAATAAAACTTGTTTTCAGAAGGAACCACGATTAGATTCATGGTTTATTTGTAACAAGCAGGCCAACCAGCTGTGAGGATCGGTTGTGTTCACATTGCATCTTATATTATTTGGATTAGATTAGATAAACCTTTATTTGTCCTTCAGGGGGGGGGGGGGGAATTGCAGTTCACAACAGCAGCAGAGTAAAGTACAGCACACAGAGTTGCAGGGTAATATAACAATAAGAGGGGCACGATATAGTACAGTATAAAAAAATAAAATAAGTACGTTATGTACGTGGTTAAGTGAGTTAATGTTACAATGTGTTTTTCATTAATGTTACCCCCAAAAAAAAGATTCGAAGGAAAAAAAGAAATAATAAATCATGCACCTCAAAATGTTTTCACCTCATTATTTACAAGATTGGTTATAAAACATGTTGGTCAAGTCTAACACTTGGTCCAACCAAACCTCGGTAGTACGAATTGGGATCGTTCCCGTTAAAATCCTGGTTATTTTCCTGTCACGAAAACATGTTTTACATGTTCTATCCTTCAGTTGAAATGCTTATTCATGACTTCAAACACAAGTAGGCATATCAAGATAACACTCGCCTGAACGTAGAACAAGTCAGACTGTAACTGACCATAGCACACAGTAAAGATATGCTAATCTTGTTCTGAACTATATCCGAAGAAAATGTTTTATGTTTTATCTGTCACGATTTATGAGCCACTCCCGTCCAAAAGATACAAATAGATTTAAATGAATGAAAAAGTGCCTCTCAGATCGACTGTTCAAATGTTGAGGTTATAGCATACAGCTACGTTCCACTGAATACAGCTAGACCATCGAGTTTTTAAAGCTGCTGTGCATCCCGCTGGCAGTCGGCAGCCGGTTTGCTGTCCAACGCCCAGTCGCCCACTATAGGGTCATTCCAGATCTTCACGCTCGAACCCACCGCATGAATGTTCCGAGCGCAGCAGGCCAGCTCCCCGTAGGAGGATGGGAAAACATGTTGGGATCGGCGTTCCATAAACGTATATTTACATCTAGTCCTTTAGTAGAAGCTCTTATACAGAGCGACTTACAGCAAGTAGGCTACAGGGACATTCCCCCTTGAGATAAGTAAGGTGAAATACCTTGCCCAAGGACACAACGTCATGTTGGCACGGCCGGGAATCTAACCGGCAATCATTCTGATTATCTAACCGCCAACTTCATGATAATAGCCTGTAGTTTATGTGATAAACTACCACTGACTGATAGTGCAAGTACACTGTCGGTCATAGGAAAGGGGGCTGATTTGAATAGGCACGGTTATAAAGAGCACCGCTACGGTGGCCGTGTCAAAGAACAAGGTTTATGGACCATTGTGAAGACACCGCCTGACCCCCCCCCCCCCCCCCCCACCGCCCCCCCCCCCCCACCCCCCCCACACACACACACACCCCCCCCCCCCACACACACACACACAGACACTCTCCCCGGGACCTAATGGTCCTCCAGCCCTTTGCTCGGAGGTTGTCCTCGCACATTCCTTTTCAGTTGCAGGGAATTTCGGAGGAGCTCTGGACGGACGCAATGAGAAGAGAAGGCAGGCTCGTGCGGTGGACCGGTTGCCTCGTGGCGGTCACCGCTGTTCTGCTGCTCGGTTTCGTCATAGGTGAGTTCAAGTCGTTGTCATCCTGATGAAGTACGACAGTTTAAAACGACAGAAAGAATACCCTGAAAGACGCAGCATTATTCTTCTAAGTAAATGCTGGGCTGCGTGAACGTGCGTGTTTGCAAGTCAATGATTTGACTGTGCGTGCACGCGCGCGTGTCTCTGCCTGTGTGTTGCTATCCTGTCACAGGTATGCCACATTCTGCCACTTAACGCCTGTGGTCTCTCACAGGCGGTTGTCAAGACAACCCCCCCCCCCCCCCCCCCCCCCTTTGGCCCATAGGTGGGACATGTTGCACTGATGGTATAGGACAGGGGTCTCCAATCCTGGTCCTCGAGGGCCGCTGTCCTGAAGGTTTTAGATGTTTCCCTGCTCCAGCACACCTGATTCAAATGAATGGGTTGTTATCAAGCTCTGTGGAAGCCTGATAATGACCCATTCATTAGAATCATGTGGGCTGGAGCAGGGAAACATCTAAAACCTTCAGGACAGCGGCCCTCGAAGACCAGGATTGCCCACCCCTGGTGTAGGATGTTGAGTGTGTGAGGTACTGAGATGTGATCATAAATAAAGAAAAATCAGTCTGTTTTGCATCTGGTTCTGTCTGTGTTTCAGGATGGTTCTCGAGGCCGACACAAACACACACGCAGGAAGATGGCTCCTCCAGCCGTCACCTTAGGGAGTTCCTGGGAGAGATGCGGCCGGAGAACATCAAAGAACATCTCAGGTAGGTTTGTGGAACATCCTGAGTCAACGTTGAAGGGTTAGACCTCTTCTTCTCTCTCTTCCTCTCTCTCCTCTTCTCTTTCTCCTTCTCTCATAGGAAGTTCACTCGATTGCCCCACCTGGCTGGTACAAAGCAGAATTTGCTATTGGCTGAGCAGATCAAGGAGGACTGGCTTGCCTTTGGAGTGGACTCAGTAGAACTGGTGCCCTATGATGTGTTGCTGTCCTACCCCAACCAATCACAACCCAACTACATCTCTATAGTGGACTCAGGAAATGAGGTACAAGCACACACATACACACACACACACAAAGGCAAATCATTTACACTTTACACTCCTTTTCCTAGAATCTTGTCTTGTCTCTCTTGTCTTTTCCTTTCTTGTCTTCTCTCTCTCCCTCTCTTTCTTTCTCTCTCTCTCCCTCTCTCTCTCTCTCTCTCCCTTTCTTTCTCTCTCTCTCTCTCTCTCTCTCTCTCTCTCTCTCTCTCGCTCTCTCTCAAACACACATATACACACACATACAGTGCTCTTTGTTGCAGGCCAAGGTCCATTTATGCTAAGTGTTGTTGACATGATAACTACATAGCATGTGGGCCCTCGTGTGAGTGAGAGATCAACAGCAAGCATACTGTATCATGGGATATTACCTGTGTGGTGAACTGCATCATGTGATAATACCTGTGTGGGGTGAACTGCATCATGTGATATTACCTGTGTGTGGTGACCTGCATCATGTGATATTACCTGTGGGGTGACCTGCATCATGTGATATTACCTGTGTGTGGTGACCTGCATCATGTGATATTACCTGTGGGGTGACCTGCATCATGTGATATTACCTTTGTGGTGAACTGCATCATGTGATATTACCTGTGTGTGGTGACCTGCATCATGTGATATTACCTTTGTGGGGTGACCTGCATCATGTGATATTACCTTTGTGGGGTGACCTGCATCATGTGATATTACCTATGTGGTGAACTACATCATGTGATATTACCTGTGTGGTGACCTGCATCATGTGATATTACCTGTGTGTGGTGACCTGCATCATGTGATATTACCTGTGTGGTGAACTGCATCATGTGATATTACCTGTGTGTGGTGAACTGCATCATTAGAGATGTTATGACAGTGGTCTGTGATCTTCCAGGTGTTCAACACGTCTTTAGCAGAGCCAATTCCAGAGGGATATGAGCACATCTCTGACATCGTACCTCCGTACAGTGCTTTCTCAGCACAGGGACAACCAGAGGTAAACACATACACAAACATGTACACAGTCACATAAACGCAATCATGTACACACAGTCACACACTAACGCCTGGTGTATCCCAGGGTGACTTGGTGTATGTGAACTATGGTCGTACGGAAGACTTCTTTCAGCTGGAGCGAGAGATGGGCATCAACGTGAGCGGGAAAATCGCCATCGCCAGATACGGGAAGATATTCCGAGGCAACAAGGTAGAGAGGACACCCTCTAACAGGCCAGTCTGTTCCCAGACACTCCCTCAGATAGGGAGACAGGAGAGTCACTGCATTTACATTTCTTAGCAGACTCTTTTATCCAAAGCGGCTTCCAAGAGAGAGCTTTACAAAAGAGCATTGGCCACTTATCATAACAGTGAGATAGTCCCCAAGCATTGCGGGTAGCCCGATTATGAAGCCTACATTTTGGGAAACCAAACCAGTGCCAAAGGGAAGAGCCACAAGAGCATTCAGTTAAACAAGTTACAATTAAATAACAGGAATCTCAAATATGCAATAGTGTACCTGTAGGAAAGCAAGTATGATCATTTCAAATCCGTTCAGATCACCTGTAGGAGTGGTTTGTAGGAGCTGTTACACAGTCAGGTCTATCTTTCAGGTGAAGAACGCCATGCTGGCCGGGGCCATTGGGATCATCTTCTTTTCAGACCCAGCTGACTACTGTGCCCAAGGAGTGGAGGTACACAGCACTACACTGACTACATTACCCAGAAGTCCCTCTGCCTCAGTCATTCAGATATCCACCACACTGACTACACTACCCAGAAGTAAATTTTTAAAGACCCAGATCCCAAATCAGTGGCGCTATACGGAGTGTTTCTGAATGCCTAATGTTGCTGTGTGGTGCTGGTGGGTCTGTCTAGACGTACCCCCAGGGTTGGAACCTACCAGGGGGCGGAGTTCAGCGGGGTAACGTCCTCAACCTGAACGGTGCAGGAGACCCTCTCACCCCAGGGTACCCTGCCAAGGGTGAGTCCAGCACAGAGACAATGAGAATCCATTACATGATGACATCTTGTTTGGATAGGCGCGTCTTAACTTTTTTTTTTCCTCAAACGTAGAGTACACCTATAGAGCCAGTAAAGAAGAGGGGGTGGGGCTTCCTAAGATTCCAGTGCATCCTATTGGCTACCATGATGCCAGTCAGCTGTTAAAGTGAGTATGAGTGCTTTACAAGGTGTGAGCACATTCTGCCAGCCAAAGAGTAGGACACAGCTGACAGAAAAGGACATCAATGATGATGTTACCTTACTTCCCTAAAACTTATGTCTAATCCTCCTTCTTTTGTGTGATGTCACATCCAATAGGAATATGGGAGGAGAGTTACCACCCAATAACTGGAAAGGAGCATTGAACATCTCTTATCGGATTGGACCAGGCTTTGCTGAAGGCTTCCAGACCCAGTACGTTTACATTGTTACATCCTGTCCTCCCTTCTCTTTTCCTGTCCTCCCTACTCCTCTCCTCCCTTTTCCTCTATCCACTCTTCTCTTTGTCTCTCCTCTCTTCTCTCCATTTTTCTCTCTGCTTTTGTCTTCAAAAGCCCTCTGGCCAGAAGCCCAGACCAGCAGAATAGAGGCCCTTGTGTGTTCTGTGGGAAGGTTCCTATTTCTACACACACATACACCCACATACACACACATACACCGAAACACACACATGCACCATAAGGGGGAGGACGTTTTCTAACCCAAACAGTAATGTTGATAACAGAAAAGAAAGTCCTCTGTGTGTGAACGTGTGTTTGTGCGTGTGTTTCAGGACGGTCCGTATGAACATCCACACCGACAACGCGGTCACCCGCATCTACAACGTCATCGGGAGGGTCAGAGGGGCGGTGGAACCAGGTAGGACGTCACGCCGCCCTCCGCTGACCAATCATCAGAGACGACCGACCAACCGATTAGCGTAGACACCCACAATTGACCAACCAGCAGACACCCTGCTGACTCTCAACTCTCCATCAGATTAGATCCAGTTCAGAACAGCTATCACTTACAGCAGCATCATAGCTGCATAGCTCAACCTTGCCAACAGTGGGAGTTAAGATTCCTCAACAGCCACTTGCTCAAATGAGTGTGCCAGCTAGCAGCTTGGACTGTCTAAGGGAAGCGTGGGAGTGTTTTCTTTGATATTGGACTCGTCCCTTCCTAAAAAAACAACATGTTTCCATGGTGACCAGACCGCTACGTGATCCTGGGGGGCCACCGGGACGCCTGGGTGTTCGGGGGGATCGATCCCACCACTGGAGCTGCTGTGGTGCACGAGACTGTGAGGAGCATTGGGAAGCTGCTCCAGAGAGGTGGGTTAGGGCAGCGGTCCCCAACCCTGGTCCTCAGGGCCCACTGTCCTGCAGTTAGCTTGTAGCATGCTTTTCCCCACACGTTTCCCTGCTCAAACACTTGATTCAAATGAATGGATCGTTGTCCAGCTGTGAAGAATCCTGGTAACGAACATGCATTAGAATTAGGGGTGTGGGAAGGAGGGAAACACCCTGGTTCACACCCTGGTTCACACCCTGGTTCACACCCTGAGGACCTACTCCACACCCTGAGGACCAGGGTTGGGGACCACTGTGTTAGGGGGCGCACATATGCACATGTGCGCACACACACACATCATCAGTGTCTGTTTCTTTGGAAGTAATAGGTTACATAATAAAACCTCATTTAGCAGACACTTTTATCCAAAGCAGCTTTCCTTAAATAAAAGGTCAGTCTCTCTGAGGTATGTAGAGTGAAGTGTCTTGCCCCAGGAGACAAACATCACGTAGCCACAGCCGGGGTTCGAACTCACAACATTTGGATTATAAGGCCAACGCCTTAACCCGCTGAGCCGTCTGACTCAAACATTGATATCTGCCTGTGTTTGTTTCTGTAGGCTGGAGGCCCAGAAGGACTTTAGTATTTGCCAGCTGGGACGCAGAGGAGTTCGGTCTTCTAGGCTCCACAGAGTGGGCTGAGGTAAAGATCACACCCATAACATGAGTCTTTACTCGTCCCCAAGTGGGGAATTAGCAGAAACAATGGGCTCGTCCGGGATTTGAACCCGGGACCTCTCACACCCGAAGTGAGAATCATACCCCTAGACCAACGAGCCATTGCACATACGTGAGCGCACACACAGGCGCACAAACACATACACAGTCACACACAGCGTAAACGAATGCTCTCTCAACTGTGCAGGACAATGCTATCCTGCTCCAGGAAAGGGCGGTGGCCTACATTAATGCAGACTCGGCTATAGAAGGTAAGACTGTGTGTGTGTGTTGGTAATGTTAACAGGATAATGAGTTCAAATGACGGCTTCTAATTGGTCGAAGAGACAGCAGGTTGTGACTGTGTATCTTACAGGTATGTACACACTGAGGGTAGACTGCACCCCCTCTCTGCACACTCTGGTATACGACCTCACTAAACAGGTAAGCCAGTCTAACCTGGAACAGAACAGGAACATCTCGTCATGTGTTTTATGAATAAGTGTTAATGTCCATCTAATGCTGGCGGTGGTGGACAGATTGCTAGTCCAGAGGAGGGCGAGGAAGGCATGTCGCTTTATGAGAGCTGGCACAAACGTGACAACTGGACTAACGACCGCGACGCCCCCAGGTAAGCCCCGCCCACTTCCTCCACCGTCTTGTCTAGCAAGTTTCCCCTCCTCAATGACTTTTGGACAAATTCGTTTAGCAGAAGCTTTCATCTGAAGTGAGATGCTTTAAGGTTCGAACCTGTGACCTCTTCATCTGCAGTCAAATGTCCTGTGCCTCCCCCCCCGCTCCCCCCTCTCTCTCTGCAGGATTAGTAAACTGGGTTCCGGAAGTGACTTCGAGGCCTATTTCATCCGCCTGGGAATCGCTGCTGGCAGGGCCAGATACACCAAGAACAAGGTAAGCCTCAGAGATGCTGCCTTTCCCTGAACCGCAGTTAAGATGTCTGGTGATGTCATTATCTTTGTGTGTGTGTGTGTGTGCAGAAGACAGAGAAGTACAGTAATTACCCAGTGTACCACAGTGTCTATGAGACATTTGAGCTTGTGGAGAAGTTCTACGACCCAACCTTCCGGAAGCTTCAAGCGGTTGCTCAGGTGAGAGGCGGCCTCGTCTTCCGATTGGCCGACTCCCTGTTGCTGCCCCTGGATGTTAGCGAGTACGCTCAGGCTCTGGGGAAGTACGCCCAAACCATCGCTCAGCTGGGGCAGAGACACCCTGACGCGCTTGTGACGTACGGGGTGACGTTTGGTAAGGCATTAACCACACACACACTTTCTCCCCCACACGCAAACACGCTAAAATGTTTACTGTGTGTGTGTCCAGATTCCTTGTTTTCGGCAGTGGAGAACTTCACTGTAGCAGCAACAAACTTCATTGATCGTCTCAAAACATTGGACAGGACAGAGTAAGTGTGTCTGTAAGGGAAGCAGGTGGCTAAGTGGTGAGGGTTTCGGGCCAGTAATTAGAAGGTCCCTGGTTTGAACCCTGGCTGTGCCAACATTGTTTTCTTGGGCAAGGCATTTCACCCTACTTGCCTCAGGGAGAATGTCCCTGTACTTGCTGTAAATTGCTCTGGATAGGAGCGTCTGATAAATGAAAATGTGTCATGGAAACATGGTCAATTGACTGCAAGTGCATTTTAGCACCACGTAGCGGCACACCAAAAAGCACTTTTACATTTCCCACACTGCCCCACTGTCAGTGGAGCTGCCATGGCGCTGGCCTGCCCATCAGGAGCAACTTGCAGAGTGTGTGTGTGTGTCTCTGATTGAAAGGTGTGTGTGTGTTTGTCAGCTCCCTCCAGGTGCGTATGGTGAACGATCAGCTGATGTATCTGGAAAGAGCCTTCATTGACCCACTGGGCTTACCTGGTAGACCTTTCTACAGGTGACACACATTCACATTTACACACACACACACGCACACACACACAAAGATTCCGTTCTCTCTTATCTAAATGGCAATGTTCTCCTTCCCCTCCCTCTCCTACTTCTGCTCCCCAGACATGTGATCTTTGCTCCCAGCAGCCACAACAAGTACGCAGGGGAATCTTTCCCCGGCATCTATGATTCGCTGTTTGACATAGAGCACGCAGCCAATCAAGAGAAGGCGTGGGAGGAAGTGAGACGTCAAATCAGTATTGCTGCTTTTACAGTGCATGCTGCCGCCATGACACTCACACCTCCTGCCTGATCGAAACACACACACACACGCAAACTCCTCCCTGAATATTCAAACACACACACACACATATCCTGCCTGATCTAAATACACACACACGCAAACTCCTCCCTGAATATTCAAACACACACACACACACACATCCTGCCTGATCTACACACAACGAAGAGTGTCATTTTGTTGGTTAACGTTCTGTCCTTGTTCACGCTGATGTTTACACAGGCTGTCTGATACTGTTCATTCACACAGACCATCAAATACACGTGATCTGAGCCCCACGACTGTATGGATTCATTCAATATTGTTGCAAATAACCTAGAATCATGTCAGAATGTCCAAACACAAGAATGCACATTTTGGGATGTGTCAGGTTTAGTTTGGGACCGTTCCTTTTGTACTTGTGAGGGAAAAAATACGGAATTATGTGTCCTGGTCACCACTTTAATCACACAAAATATGAATTTTATAGATCATTGTTTGCATTCACACGTCAATCAAATAAATCATCATGTCCTCAAATGATTCCATCCTTATAATGATGACACAGAGACCCCCACAGAACACTTACAGACATATTCCCCCATGTTGGTCAACAAGACAAGTGTAGGTCAGCACTGTCACAGCATTCACACTTTGGTGGTGTTGCGGCTTATCAACTTCAGGTTTGAGCATTACTTTACAAGTTACAAGTCAGTTTCCCAAGTCCAAATATAAAAATGCTAAATAGTAACATACAGTGGTGTCCAAATGATTAGAACACTTGGCATATTTAAGAGATTCCAGTTGCTTTTGTTGAAATGGCCATTAAAATACCCATTAAACAAATGAATGATCTACAAAGTCATCATTATGCTGTATAAACCATAGAATGGAACCATCATAAGGAGACTTAGGTCATTTTACAAAAAAAACAAGCTAGTCCTATTTCACTGTCAATGTCACAAAATCATGTTCCTTCACAGAAGAACCCAAATGAGTTGTGTAATCATTACCGAAGGCATGGGATAACATTAGTGTGGAAGTTCTCAGGAAATATATTAAAAACTATGCCAGACAGATGTGTGGATGTAATTGCTGCAAAGGGTGGATATACCAAATATTAAAGTCAAAAGTGGAAGTTTAAACAGTTTAAACAGTGGAACTCTACTCACTTCATCGGTTATTTATAGTGCTCGGAACAACCGTCTGCATTATGGGATGTAATCAGGCTTCAAAAAAAGGTCAATACTTCCAGATCCGACAGGTGTTCTAATCATTTTGGCCACCACTGTATGTGCAGGGCCCGAGTAACGCATCACAGGGAGACTGAAGCCACTAGCGCCCCCTAGCGGCCTCAGTCCTCCTCCTCCGTCAGCTCTCTGATGCATTCATCCAGGTTGGCCTTTCTCTCGGGCTCGGCGCCCTCCTTCCTCTTGTGCAGCATTTTTACCGCCTCGTCCACCCCTTTCACCAGAGGGGTGTCATGCTCGAAGAACATCCCCCGCAGGCTCTGGTGGCTGTTGATCCTCTGGCCCAGGCCGCACAGGAGGCGCAGGAACATCTCGTATCGGCCGTACGGCGCAGCCAGGGTTCGGTCCACGGCGCTGCGGAGCAGGTCCACCATGGAACGCTCCTTCACGAGACGGGAGATGAGGGACTGGTCTAGAACGTTCTTCCCCTCCCCGCGGAAGTTCATGAACACATAGAGGGCTGCCATGAACTCCTGGGGACAATAATTACAGTTTACCAGGAGGCAAGAATGTACTAAAAACAGCCATATTCTGATGGTGAAATCATCGACAAGCAACTGACATTGCGCCGTTTCAGAAAAAGGGGGGTGGGGGGGGGGGGGCTACCTGGAAGGTGTAGTGTATGAAACTGAACGTCCGCTTGTTGTTGACCTCTCCAGGCAGCTCGATGACGAGGCCGGAGTACACAGCCACCTCCTCCACGGTCATAGAGTACTCCTTCACGTCCTCCTCGTGGAACACAGCTCGGCCCTTCTCCAGGAGCTTGAGCGCCATCTTGCCCAGCTTTTTCAAGAACTCCCTGTCCCTCTCTGACCACGACTGAGGAGAACACCAAACCGACAGAAAGAAAAGAAAAAGAGAGAGACAGGAGAAAAAATTTGAAAAGGAACGGTCACAAATCAAATAAATCCTTTGCTGCAGCTAGCTTCTATCAAAGCTCCGATCAGAACCTGGTAGTTTTGCTTCGCCCCGTAGTATTTCTCCAGCCTGCGATTGGTCTGAAGGATCACATGGTGAACATAGAAGGATGTCAGCTTGGTGGGTTTTTCTCCGTAGCGATCTTCCTCTCGGAAGCCCCTCTCGAACATCGCCGAGACCATCCAGCACATGAAGGGCATGCGGCACAGGTCGTGCAGGGTGGGATGCGACTTCATCCGCCTGACGATCTGACCGGCTAGGATCTGGTCCGTGTAGCGTTTGGTCAGGTACTCCTCCTTCAACTCGTTACTGGACGAGGGGAGAATAAAATAGATCTTTATTGCCATTGTCACCAGGTACAACGAGATTGAAAGTGATTATAGTCAGTGCAACATAAAAGAAAATCCTAGTGCTAAAATAACGAATAAGTGTTCAAATAACTAGAATGAATATACCTGAGACGTTAAAAAGGAACGAAACACAATTCCAACACCTGTACAGCTAGTGCCCACTTTCCACTATTTTTACTCCTATATACGTTCTATGTTTGCTCTTTTCTGCCACAGTGAATTCTATGATTGTAAATCTTGCATAGCGATTATACCTGATTCTGATTCTGATGCTGGTTCAGGTGGTTCATCGCTAAGCCACCCCCACACACACACATACAAACACACACATACACAGCCTACCTGTATCCCTGGATCTCGTACACCCTGTGCAGGTACTCTGCAGGTATCTGAGAGGTGGCCGCCCGTCTGCCGGTCACCCAGACCAGGCTGGAGGGCATCAGAGACCCTCGGATCAGATTCACCAACAGGGAGTCTTGTGAGACCGACGCAGTGATGTCAGAAACGACGGGTGTGCCCTGGAGGAGAACAGAGAGGGAGGGTC
Organism: Protosalanx chinensis; assembly: GCA_030340685.1. NCBI lineage: Eukaryota > Metazoa > Chordata > Actinopteri > Osmeriformes > Salangidae > Protosalanx > Protosalanx chinensis. The sequence goes on along the minus strand of CM059325.1, from coordinate 3,460,448 downwards.
TGAGAGATGTGTGTGTGTGTGTGTGTGCGTGTGGACAGAGGTGGGGTCGGCCACAGGCTGCAATTTTCGTTTTCCGCCTCTCTCTTCTTCTTCGTGGTGGCGTAGTTTGTGATTGGTGCTGTGGCAGTCGAGGGTGTAACAGAGTGGGATTTGATTGGGCGTGACTGTTCAAGCGTACCTTGAAGTCCAGAGGGGATTGGTAGAGATCCATGGCCTCCAGTATGAACAAAGCCTTGAGGTCAGGGAGCTCCAGGATGTTGTTGCTTTTCAGTTCGGTGTAGAAATCGGTTAAGAATTCCACAAAGGACTGAGTTTGGTTCGGCTCCGTGTGATCACTCCTTCTAAATCTCAAGTCCTGGAAGCCGATTTTGAAGATGAACTGAATGTCCTAAAGAAAGGGACACAGCAATAAAATCACAGATTTGACAAGTGAAGCAAAAACACAATTATTTCGATGTAATCATACAAGATAGACATCATATTGTAAATATAAGATTCTGTCCTTCCTTCACAGAGATGGGACTCACCCTATTTGCTTGTTCTTGGACCCAGTCCATAATGAACTTCTGCACGGCGACCGACAGACCAATCCCGGGGATCCCTGTGGTCAGGATAGTCCTTATAACAGAGCTCCCAGGAGGGGCGCGGAATATATCATTCGCTCTGACAAACGTGTCGGGGTTGGCCTCTTGGGGGACCGGGGGCGGGGGCGTGCCCAGGACCTCGTGATAGGGGCTGATCCCACCATGGCCACAGAACGATATCAGGGGCTCTGTGTACACCTTCTTGACGTCGACCTGTTTGCCAGCCCTAAGGATCCCCTCGTGGATGTTCCTGTGTTTCCTCGTCAAGTACTCCTTGATGGACAACTGGACCAGCGCTGGGGTGATGCAGGAGGTCAGAGACAGGATGGTGACAAGCGGGGGGGGGGGGGGGGGAGAGAGGGAGAGGAGAGGATGAGTGACAGGGACCACAGGTGAGGAATGACGGACAAGACACGTCCATTTGATTCGACCCCCCATAGGAAGTGAGATCATCCCGCCTGCTCGTTCACTGCTGTGACAGCTTGTTACCTAAAAAGGAATCAAAGTAAAGTACCTCTCCTGCATGTGTTGGCCAACTCTTTTGCCAGTTTGGTCTTCACGATATCGTGCAGGACATGTATGGCTACCTTCAGACCTTCACCCTTCCCTGTCCAGCCGAAAAAACACCAGGAGCATTAGACAGGATGAACGGGGACAGAGAGGAACGTTGGCACTGGAAATGTAGACCTCCAGGAGGGTGTTGAGTGAAACAGCGTGGTGTCGGGGGTCACGGTACCGTATGCCTCGATGAGCTTGTCCACCACGTCCAGCGTGTCACATTCCTCCAGCATGTCCGGCGTGAAGGGGCTTGTACGCCAACACATGGCGTCCTTGTACTCGTACAGCTCATCGCTGGTCAGCTGAGACAAGGCTTTCTGGATGGCCTGGAGAGAGAGAGAGAGGGAGAAAGAAAAAAAGGGAGAGGATGACAGGGGCGGATCTAGAAAATTTTACATGGGGGGGCAAAGGGGTGGCAAGAGGTCTTGGCAGGGGGTCATGGGACAACAGTACGTGGGCAGCTGGGGGGGCAAGGCTCTCAAGTGGGGGTGCGCCTGCCCCCCCTTGCCCCCCCGTAAATCTGCCCCTGGATGATGAGTCATGACGGGGAGTCATGTGCCGCAGTTGGTTAGGGTGTCACGTTCGTAATCAGAAGGTCCCTGGTTCAAATCCCGGCTGTGTCAACATGACGTTGTGTCCTCGGGCAACAAGCTTCACCCTACTTGCCTCAGAGGGAATATCCCCGTACTGGCTGTAAATCGCTCTGGATAAGAGTGTCTGATGAATGACTACATGTAAATGTAGATACAGGGAGACAGATTATCATTTCCATATGAGGTATTATCATTTCAGTGCAACTGCCGGCCAGCTCTCTCTCTCTAAATACTGCCGGGGGGGAAGGGAAGGTCTAGAACGGTCAGGGAAGTAAAATATTGGACTTTTAATAACCTGAACAGAAAGTCAGAATAACTTCTCTTCCTCTTAATAACCCAGAATAACTTCTCTTAATTCCTACACTCAGTGATCTTTCTTTCTTTTTTCCATCAACTGAAAAGCGCGGCAGGACCGCCTGTCGCACACTTTGGGAACCGTGCTTGACACCATGAGAGAACCTGTCTTCAAATTTACCTTGAATATGTACTGGAGGTGTAGCTCAGGGTGAAGCTGGCCCAGGCGGGAGTCTTCACTCGGCTCCTCCGTCGCTGATGGGCCCTCGGGCTCCTCGATGGGTGGGGGCTCCGGGGATTCTGGGGGGCAGCCCTCCCAGTCTTCCTCCTCTTCGCCCTCCTCCACCTCCTCCAGAGCATCTTCTGATGTGCTGCAGATAGGAGAGACAGAGAGAACAAGGTGAGAGGTCAAGCTTCCTGCCCAAAGCTTTGGAGAGACGCTCCTTATCCTCATCTTCTCTTGGTGCTAGAGAACTGCAGGTGTGTTGCATTCTTACCTGTCAGTGATGTAGGCTCCGTGTTTTCGGGCAGAGAGGGACTGTTGCTGGGTGAACTCGGTGTAAAGGGTCTCCGGTGACTCTGAGCGGTTCAGCTGTAACCTGGGGAACAGACCTGCTTTAATATCGACTTGGCATTAGAAAACATCTCCATTACAGATTCAGTTGGTTCATAACTCTTTGTGGTTTTATGTATTTTGGGGGGGGGGGAGTACATTGTGGCTCCAACGAATGATTCTGGAATCTCAGGTCTGGCCAGTGGTTCGGTAGTTTCTGTGATGTCTTCCTCCTCCTCTTCATCACTCTTCATCGAGCCATAACTAGAGGGAGGGGCTTCAGGTCGCTCGCAATCCTGCCCCACACCAAGGATCCTTGAGACCAAAACGTGGTGTGTGTAAGAAGTTAAGCAGATATTCAGCAGTATGTGATAACTTGGGTTTGAATAAACAATTGATAAAAATACATTGACGGAAAATCATTTAAGTTTCAGCCAGTTCCTGGGAGATTATGTTTAGTAATTGTAGACCAAAAAGGTCATAGAACTACTTGGGCTTTTAGATCAGCAATGCAAACAATATGAATCACCTTTGAACTTCTGTGTCCGAGTCCATGATCTCCTACACCTCTCCCTCCCTGGATACTTCTGGAAAACGGAAATATAATTTAACAGTTGAAATCTGTTTGGTTAAATTGCGTTGTTAAGACGTCCTCTTCAGCGTCGTCGCAGTCAACACTCTGCCACCTGAATGCATAAGCTGGATGTGAGCGTCAATCTAGTTATTCTATGAGATCTTTACTTATAAAAAATAATCTTGTAAACTCATAAAATTGCGTCCATGACACACTTCTCAACACCAAACGACACGTTATTAGCTCGTTCTTGCCTATCCTATTTCCGCATAAAAAATGTCGGACTTTGCTTTCAGTTTCAGGAAGAATAAAAACTGGGTTACTGCTTAGTTTGAAAGCACTTGAGCACTAGATGGCTCCATCACAGGTTATTTATTGAAAGGGTCCGTAAAAACTCTTCAAAAGCCGTTTTAGTGTAGTTTTATATTTTTAAACAAATCAACAGATACACTCAATTATTTTTGTAAGAATTTTATTTAAAGCCCAGAAAGAACATGTATATATTACATACTCAAGAATTAAACATTTTAATAAGAATACAAGCTTTAGAAAAAGTAAAATGTCTACAAAAGAATGGCTCTAAAGAAATAGCCATGATAAAAAAAAGAATTGGAAGCCTCTTTCTTACTGAGACCAACCAAGTTTTCCTTTAAGCATAAGATAAAGCAATTCTACAGTCTATGTCTGATGTAAATGTCTTTAAGTGCGATTGACATATAATTAATCATACTAAGATACAGGGAGCCTTTTGGACATACAGGAACAAAGAGCAAAAAAAGAAATAAAATAGAAAATGGGAATCCATTAATGCACATAGAAGCCAAGATGCTCTGACCAATCCTTAGTGAGCTTGGATAATAATAAAAATAAAGAAAATCTGTTTTGGGTTCTGTTAAGTGAGATTTTTTTTTCTTTTCTGGAAATTCCCCGGTATGATGTAGTATCCAAATTGCACATAATTAAGAAAATAGGATTTGATTCTTAAAAGAAAATTCATTAAGGTATTTTTGGTAAAGTATATACAAGTAGTGTCATGTGCATGAAGCATCTGATTGTTTTCCTCACACCTTCATCCTGAGGTTCATCATCTAGGAAAGAAATACAAGAGATCAGTGATCAGACAACAGCTCACATTAGCCCTGCTTCTGAGGAAAGACACCTCAATGTGCTGCTGTACATCTTGTTATTATCAAACGCAAATAAATTTCATGCATGCACACCACTAGATGGAAGAAAAAAATGCAACCCAATACATAAAATGTAAGTCCCAAATGCTTCTTTCTCAACCATTAGGTCAACAAAAAACAGTGTGTAAAGCAAGAGACCCTGAAGACCTGAATCTGTTTGAAAAAGATGACAAGTAAAGACCTTTTATGACCAGATGCTCCAGAAACAGCACGTTCCTGAACACACACACAATATAACTCAAGAAGTTAGTCAAGATAGTTCTGATATGGTTTTCTCTCCATCTAGGCGTCCTTGTCAGGTACTGCTGGTGTTTGCTGGCTTACCTTGCGAGCGCTCGATGTCAGACTAGAAGCAGTGTTGCTGCTGGTGCGAGGGGACCTCCTCTTCTCCCCAGCGCCCACCTGAGGAGACTTGACGGCGGGTCTGTTTGTTCCGACCCGGGGCGCCCCCACCTGCTTCTTGGGGGATCTACGAGCAACTTGTTGCGGAGACTTTCTGGAGGAGGACCCTGGTGACTTCCTAGAAGAGTTTCCCGGAGACTTCCTGGTCGAGCTCCGCAGCTTGTTCATACCTCTCTGAAGGATGTTCTTGGAGGCTTTCTGAGGAGTGTTCTCGATGGAGAACATCATCGACTGTCTCCTGTCAGCCTGTGTAGGAGGTGGTGAGGAGAGAGGAAGGACTTAGAGAGACAGGACACGAGTGACGCTTATGAGGCCGAAGTGCGAGCGATCCAGGACTCACCGGACTGAGCGTCTGGTGTTTGAGGGTGCTGGAGGACACGACCCGGTTCTTATCTTTAGGGGTCAAGGGACGAGGGAAGCAGCTGGCCTGGCGTTTCGACTGAGAAAGAAAGACGAAAAAAAGCAGGGGAGACCGTAAGCAAAGCTCCGACTTCAACCACACCATGTCTACATGATGTATTCCGGCCGCCCTTTCTATCCTCGTCTCCCACCTGCGGCGAGAGTGTCTGCAGCTGGTCAGCGGCGGGCCGTTTGCCATCGGCTCGGCCGATCTGGGATTCGCTGGCTCTGGGCGCCAGAGAGAGCCGGTGGGAGCCGGCGCTCGTCGCGATCTGTCCGGGCATCATGGAGAGGCGGCGCAAGGAGAGGGAGTCCAGGATCTGTCCGGGCATCATGGAGGCCCTGCGGATGGTCTCTGTGGGGTCACCCATGCGCAGGTCGTCGTCTGTGAAGGTGAACGCTGGAGTGGCAACGGGCTGGGAGGAAACAAAAGCCAGGTTTAGATGCAGACGTCCATAGGGACTATAGCACCTCTAAGGAAGAGCAATACTGCTGTTAACAGACGCAGGCTAAACTTGTAGGATAGCAACTGTCTGCCTGGGACGTAACGTGTGTGTTGGTGTGTGTGAGCGGTCCATACCTTGATCTCCAGGGGGTAGCTGCTCTTCAGATGAGGCAGACAGGCCTTGTTTCTGGCCTGCAGTTCAGCGATCCTCATCCATTCATCCCCTGCACACTCAGGCTCATTGTCCACCCCGACACAGAATGTACTGGTGCCTGCAACCACACACAGCACATTATTTTAGATAAACGGACCCCCTATCCCCTATCAAACTGAAACCCTGCTCCTTCTGTCTGTGGGGTGTGCATCCAACTCACTCCGTGGAGGGACTATGGTGCTTCGCCTGTATCCCGGCAGGCTGAGGAGCTGGTCACTGGAGCCGAAGCCAGCCTTCGCAGGTGTGCTGAAGATCTCCATGGAGTCAGGTCGGGAAGCCTGCGAGTTCGCCAGGTTGGGATGGGAGCGAGCAGCCGGCAGGGCGAAGAACCCGTTCTGTTCATCGGTGGATTCACCGTCCCGGCCTGGAGTTTTCTATGCGTCACAGGAGGGAGGAAGAGGAGTTAAGAGGACTGGCTCCTACCGAAAACGTGAGGTAATTTCCTGTATAGAGAGTGAGACAGATGCGCCATGTACCTTGCTCATGGTGATGTTGATAACCTGGGTTGTTCTCCGGCGTCGGGCTGAGGAGGTGGGGGGTTTACGGGCCGAATCCAGAGCCAGCTCTGCTAGAGAGGTGATGCTGCCCTCCAGCCGCCGCTCCGTACTGGTCCTAGTAGCAAAACAAACGCACAGACACACATTTCAGTCTTCACTCAGAGTGGTGCTTCTGCGATAACCAGCGTTCCATGAGGACCTTCAGAGAGATGAACTGACCTGTTTTGCAGGCGGGAGTTCATGGGGGTGAAATAGAGGGTCTCCAGAGATTCCCCTCCCAGAGCTCGGCGCTTCGCGGCCAGGCGCTCAGAGCTACGGACCATGGGGGTGCTGGACTCCTCTGGAACTGATGGCTTCCTGTTTGGGTAAACCTGAAGTCAAACGCCAGCCTGGGACTTAAGAGGGCATCCAATCCCACAAGGCCTTTCGGGCATAACAGACGTGAACGGTAAAGATTCACCAATTACCGTGTGGCGTTAAGCGAGTCATCTAAACTGTAATCTAGACTGTCAGCGCTTTTGTCTTGTTGCATGTGGATCTTCTGTGGCTCCGCCTCCATCCTATCCAGACCCCCCCGATACCTTCCCTGCTCACGCAGGTTACGGTCCGCAAAAGCCAGCTGGTAAAAAAAAATTATAATACGCATTACATACAAATACATTTTGATGTATAACCAACAGCTTGTAGATATGTTTGTGTGTTCAAATACAGTACCTGTGCCTCCAAACTGGCGACTTGACTACTGAGCAACTTCTCATTGCTCCGAACCTTATCCAGGTCCATGTTCAGCAGAATCATTTCCTTAGAGACGGCCTTGAACTCGTGCTCCCTGACCTCGAGGAGGCGCTGGAGTTCCTGTACCTGCTCCTGGCTCTCCTGCAGCTGGGCTTTCTTCCCACTGTAGTGGGTCTTGGCCTTCTCCACCTGTTAATGCCACAAGAACGACCATTTGCATGTGGTTATGCGCCCGTGTAGATAAGAGGCATGTCTGTGTGTGTGGGTAACGCAATTAGGCGGACGGCCTACCTGTGCTTTATAGTGTTCCACAGCTTCGGTCTTGGCTGAGAGTTGCTCCAGCTTGTCTCTTGTGAGCTTCTCCTTCACCTCAGACTGCACCTGCATCTCCAAGAGTCGATCCCTCTCCGAGCGCAGGGAAGCCACCTCCTTCTGCAGCGCCTCCTCCAGCGTCTGGGAAGCTCGACCCTCCCACTCCATGGCCTGTTTGGCCGCGGCCGAGCTCTCCTTCTCCAGGCGGAGGGACTTCAGCTGCCTCTCCAGCTCCTTCTGAACCCCTTCAGCCTGGAGGACCCTGGTTTCCTGGGCTTCCTTCTCGTGGAGGAAAGAGTCTTTTTCTTTATACCACGCAGCCTGGGCTTCATAAAATGCCTCCACCTTCAGCACCATTTCCTCCTTCAGGGCTTTGTGTTCCACTCGACACTGGCTAAGATCTGCCTCCTTGGCTGCCAGCTGCTGCAGCACTTCCTGGTGCTGGGTCATCTCCTGCTCCTGCCTGGCCAGGATCTCCTTTTGGGTTTGAATGTCCTCTTTCAGCCTCTTCATCTCCTCCTCAGAAGCAGACAACTGCTCCTGCAGGACGTCACTCTTTTGGGTGTGGGTGTTTTGCTTAGACTGGATCTCCTCCTCAGCCCTCATAAGGGAGTCACCCATGTTCTCCACTTGGACCTTCAGACTCTGGATCTCCTGTTGCAGTATCTCCTTCTGTTGAAGGTTCTCCTCCTGCAACTTGGCCAGCAGCTCCTCCTTGGCCTGCACCTCCTGCTCAGCGCTCCTCAGTGAGTTGCTCTGTTTGGCTACTTCCTCTCTCATGCTGCTGAGCTGCAGGTCTTTCTCTGCAGAGAGAGACGAGACAGTAGAGATCTCTGCCTGCAGGGCCTCCATCTTCTCTGTAGCCTGAAGGAGGAGAGCCTCTTTCTCCTTCTGAGCCAGCTTCAGTTCTCTCACCTCCTCCTCTGTGGCAGCCACATGGCTCTGTTGCACCTCCTGTTGTTCCATATGCTCCTGCTCTTTCTTGGCCAGCAGCTCCTCCTTGGTGTGGATCTCCTCCTCAGCCTTCCTAAGGGAGTCACCCATGTTCTCCATCTGGGCCTTCAGACTCTGGATCTCCTCCTGCATCATGCCTTTCTGGGAACGGATCTCAGTCTTCAAAGCTTCCAGCTGTTCTTCCTTAGCCTGCACCTCCTCCTTCATGCTCTGCACCTCCTTTTCATTGGAAGCAACTTGATCCTGAAGCCCCTCTTTCTGGTGGACGACCTCCTCCTTGCTCCTAGCCAGCTGCTCCTCCTTGGTGTGGATCTCCTCCTCAGCCCTCTTAAGGGAGTCACCCATATTCTCCACCTGGACCTTCAGACTCTGGATCTCCTGTTGCAGTACCTCCTTCTGTTGGAGGTTCTCCTCCTGCAACTTGGCCAGCAGCTCCTCCTTGGCCTGCACCCCCTGCTCAGCGCTCCTCAGCGAGTTGCTCTGATTGGCTACTTCCTCTCTCAGGCTGCTGAGCTGCAGGTCTTTCTCTGCAGAGAGAGACGAGACAGTAGAGATCTCTACCTGCAGGGCCTCCATCTTCTCTGTAGCCTGAAGGAGAAGAGCCTCTTTCTCCTTCTGAGCCAGCTTCAGTTCTCTCACCTCTCCCTCAGTAGTAGACAAGATATTTTGCAGCATCTCTACCTGTTGGGCACTCTCCTGTTTGTTCTTAGCCAGCTGTTCCTCTTTGGTGCTTATCTCCATCTCAGCCTTTCTAAGAGTGGCATTCAGGTTCTCAATTTGCTCTCTGACAACCAGAATCTCCTCTTGCAAAACACTCTGAGCTGTGTTATCCTTTTTCATTAGTTCTAGAAGCTTCTCCTTGGTCTGGACTTCCTGTTTCAGCCTATGCACTTCCTCCTCAGACGTAGACAGCTTCTCCTGCAACGCCTCCTTTAGCTGGGAGCTTTCTTGCTGTTGGGTAGCAAGCTGCTCCTCTTTGGCCTTGGTGTCCTCCAAGGCTTTCTGAAGAGAGGCAGTTACGCTGGCCACCTGTATGGTCAGGGTCTGAATCTCTGCCTGGAGCTGGTTTTCCTGCCGGCCACTGTCATTCTGCAATCTAGCCAGCAGTTCTTCTCTTTGCTGCAGCTCACTTTCAGCCTTCCTTAGCGATGCCTCCACACTGTCCACCTGGCATTTCAGACCCTGGATCACCACCTGTAGAGCATCCGCCTGATGGGAACTGTCCTCCTGGCTCCTAGCCAGCTGCTCCTCCTTGGTGTGGATCTCCTCCTCAGCCTTCCTAAGGGAGTCACCCATGTTCTCCATCTGGACCTTCAGACTCTGGATCTCCTCCTGCATCATGCCTTTCTGGGAACAGATCTCAGTCTTCAAAGCTTCCAGCTGTTCTTCCTTAGCCTGCACCTCCTCCTTCATGCTCTGCACCTCCTTTTCATTGGAAGCAACTTGATCCTGAAGCCCCTCTTTCTGGTGGACAAACTCCTCCTTGCTCCTAGCCAGCTGCTCCTCCTTGGTGTGGATCTCCTCCTCAGCCCTCATAAGGGAGTCAGCCATATTCTCCACTTGGACCTTCAGACTCTGGATCTCCTGTTGCAGTACCTCCTTCTGTTGAAGGTTCTCCTCCTGCAACTTGGCCAACAGCTCCTCCTTGGCCTGCACCTCCTGCTCAGCGCTCCTCAGTGAGTTGCTCTGATTGGCTACTTCCTCTCTCAGGCTGCTGAGCTGCAGGTCTTTCTCTGCAGAGAGAGATGAGACAGTAGAGATCTCTGCCTGCAGGGCCTCCATCTTCTCTGTAGCCTGAAGGAGGAGAGTCTCTTTCTCCTTCTGAGCCAGCTTCAGTTCTCTCACCTCCTCCTCTGTGGCAGCCACATGGCTCTGTTGCACCTCCTGTTGTTCAATATGCTCCTGCTCTTTCTTGGCCAGCAGCTCCTCCTTGGTGTGGATCTCCTCCTCAGCCTTCCTAAGGGTGTCACCCATGTTCTCCATCTGGGCCTTCAGACTCTGGATCTCCTCCTGCATCCTGCCTTTCTGGGAACAGATCTCAGTCTTCAAAGCTTCCAGCTGTTCTTCCTTAGCCTGCACCTCCTCCTTCATGCTCTGCACCTCCTTTTCATTGGAAGACACTTGATCCTGAAGCTCCTCTTTCTGGTGAACAAACTCCTCCTGGCTCCTAGCCAGCTGCTCCTCCTTGGTGTGGATCTCCTCCTCAGCCCTCTTAAGGGAGTCACCCATATTCTCCACCTGGACCTTCAGACTCTGGATCTCCTGTTGCAGAAACTCCTTCTGTTGGATATTCTGCTCCTGCAACTTGGCCAGCAGCTCCTCCTTGGCCTGCACCTCCTGCTCAGCGCTCCTCAGTGAGTTGCTCTGATTGGCTACTTCCTCTCTCAGGCTGCTGAGCTGCAGGTCTTTCTCTGCAGAGAGAGACGAGACAGTAGAGATCTCTGCCTGCAGGGCCTCCATCTTCTCTGTAGCCTGAAGGAGAAGAGCCTCTTTCTCCTTCTGAGCCAGCTTCAGTTCTCTCACCTTCTCCTCTGTGGCAGCCACATGGCTCTGTAGCACCTCCTGTTGTTCCATATGCTCCTGCTCTTTCTTGGCCAGCAGCTCCTTTTTGGCTTGGATCTCCTCTTCAGCTTTACTGAAAGATGTTACCATGTTCTCCATCTGGGCCTTCAGACTCTGGATCTCCTCCTGCATCATGCCTTTCTGGGAACAGATCTCAGTCTTCAAAGCTTCCAGCTGTTCTTCCTTAGCCTGCACCTCCTCCTTCATGCTCTGCACCTCCTTTTCATTGGAAGACACTTGATCCTCAAGCTCCTCTTTCTGGTGGACGAACTCCTCCTGGCTCCTAGCCAGCTGCTCCTCCTTGGTGTGGATCTCCTCCTCAGCCCTCTTAAGGGAGTCACCCATATTCTCCACCTGGACCTTCAGACTCTGGATCTCCTGTTGCAGAAACTCCTTCTGTTGGATGTTCTGCTCCTGCAACTTGGCCAGCAGCTCCTCCTTGGCCTGCACCTCCTGCTCAGCGCTCCTCAGTGAGTTGCTCTGATTGGCTACTTCCTCTCTCAGGCTGCTGAGCTGCAGGTCTTTCTCTGCAGAGAGAGACGAGACAGTAGAGATCTCTACCTGCAGGGCCTCCATCTTCTCTGTAGCCTGAAGGAGGAGAGCCTCTTTTTCACTCTGTGCTTCTTTTAGTCTATCAACCTCTGCCTTGGTAGTAGCTACACATTCCTGAAGCATATCCATTTGTTTAGTGTTCTCTTGCTGATTGCTCACAAGCTGCTCCTCCTTAGCCCTCACGTCCTGCTCAGCATTCCTCAGGGACTCCTCCATGCTGTGGATGTGCAGCCTCAGACTCTGGATTTCCTCTCGCAGCTGCTCTTTCTGTGCTGAGCTCTCATTCTGGAACCTCACCAGTTGCCCTTCCCTGGCCTGGATCTCATCCTCGGCCCCCTTGAGAGATGTTCCAATGGTCTCCACCTGGACCTTCAGACCATGGATCTCTTCTCTGGCTTCTCTCTCCTGTTTCTCTAAGGCTAGGCTCAGCTCTCCCCCCTTCCTCTTCTCCTCCTGAAGCTCTTCTCTCAGTGCCCGCACCTCCTCCTCCTTCTGCTGAATGGCAGCGGTAAGGAGGTCCACCTCATGGCTCAGACTCTGGAGCTGGGCGTTAAGAGAGTCGCTCTGTTCCTTCAAGGCCAGTTGAAGAGCTTCTTTTTCAGCCTTGAGGGCGCTCAGGGTTCCCTGGAGGTCAGACACAAGCTGCTGGAGATACTGGCTCTCTGACTGAAGCTGGGCCTTCTCTTCTGTATGCTGGGCTTTGGTCTGTTGGATCTCCCCCTCCAGAGAGGAGATGGTGATCTCCAGTTCAGTGTGTTTGAGCGTGGCAGCAGCCAGCTCCTGCCTCAGTTGCTCCCACTGTGAAGAAAATATCATTTGTTTCAAGTAAAACGGTCGATATTCAAAACATCCACTATCAAACAGGGGACCGGCTCGGAAATCACATGTGTGTGATGTCCATGCTTACCTCCATGATGGGTCCCATGCTTTCTCCTTTTTCCTGGGCCAAGGCTTGACGGAGCTGATCTTCCAGAGACTGGATCTTACTTTGAAGGATCTGAATTTGTTCATTCAAACACTCCTGAAGGGGAGAGTTCAATATGAATATATTTATGTAGTGGGATATTTAGGTGCGAAACCTTTCAAACTCAAAGATGCGCCCTTTACCTTCTCCGCAGTCACATGTCTGAGTTCCGCTGTGAGCTGTCCGTTTCTGGTCTCCCATTTCTCCTGAGCTGATGCCTGGATCTCCGTCAGCCTCCCCACCTCAGCCTCTGCGCTGACCAGCCGAGAACACACCTCCCCCACCTGACAGATGGGCGCGCACACACACATGCAAAAGGGACATAGATGTTCACCAAAATCTTTTCTGGTCTGTACACCAACACACAAAACTGTAAAAAAAAAACGTCATCACCTGGACAGAGAGAATCCCGTTCTCCTCGGTGAGCTCGTCCACCTTGCGTTCCATGTGAGCGGAGGTGGTCTTTAGATCATGGTGCTGTTTCAGAACCTCATGGAGACGAGACTGCAGCCTGTGAGAGAGAGAGCGACTCTGTCGATCATATACAGTTACTGAGCCGGAACTGCAGGCAACTCTGAGGAGAAAACACAGGCTGTGTTCCCCCTACCGCTGGTTCTTGGTGTGCAGTTCCTCCAGCTCTGCTTTAGGCCCTTCCTCCAGCTCTGCCTGTTCTCTCTGCAGTCTCTCCAAACGATGCTGCAGCTGGTGGATCTGTGTCTCTGCAACAACACAAGTGTGTCAGCAAAGCATTTACATTTTGTCATTTAACAGACGCTCTTATCCAGAGCGACTTGCAGTATGTACAGGGACATGAGGCAAGTGGGGTGAAGTGCCTTGCCCAAGGACACAACATCATGTACCTGACCCCCAAGGCACAAAAAAAGGGAAAGGCACGTTCTTCTATAACTAAAAGCTTAAGGTTCTACAGGAGAATGATCTCAGACAGTTACCCCTCTGTTGGATGGTGACTTTGCTGTTGGCCAGGTCTCTTTCTAACTCGTCTCTCATCTCCCTCTCCTCGGCCAGTTCTTTCTGCTGCATCCTCCGCTGGAACTGAGGAGTTTTCAGAATATCTTGCAGAGGAGAGCTTCGGGGGAAAGGAAGATGCATGTCTTGATGGATCCTTTTTATTAAGCCTAGATGCAAATACAGAGCTGTCCTACTCTAAGGCAAGTTTCTTTCAAAAACGATTAGACAGAGGTCACAGAACATTGCCGAACAGACATTACAGCACCAAATTCTCAACAAGCAGTAAGCGTTCTGATTTACTGTCAGATAAGATATTAAAAATAATCTGGAAATTGTATTGATCCCTGAGAGAAGTGAGGCTGTCCAGGCATGTGTGTAAAGCTAATGCTACCTCACAGAAGAAGAAGCGACAGTGTTGAGCTCCAGGAATTGCACCCTCTGTGAGCGCTGGAAGACAGGAGACTCATCATCGGTGAAAGATGCACTGGAAGAGTTGCTCCCCACAAGCTTGGACACTACTGCTAAAAAGCCATGGGAGAGAGGAGTTACCTTTTGGGAGGGTATTTGGAAAGTGACCATCAGACCAATCAAACCATTAACAGGATCAGATATATATTCGTTAAGAAAAAAACGACCAATCACTTACATTTCTTTTTCAGGTATTTTTCCAGGCAACTGCTAATGCAGATTTCACCCTCGCTCTCCATCACAAAGCGAAGCATGGATGCAAGTTCAAGCTTAAAGCCAAGGGAAGATAAACAAATCACTTTGCTGTTCTCTGTTGAATTAGGGATAGCGCATCACATGGATCAGGAGCCCTCCTACCTCGATCCTATACTCCAGAACATTGAGACTTTGGGAGCCTTTCATAGAAGCCTGGAAAAGCAGCAACAAAACCACCTATAAACACAAAAGGGAAAAGTCAGACATTTTAAACATACAATTACATTGTAAATACAATGTAACATACAAATAGACATTAGGGGGGGAAGAAGAAATTCACACCTTTGAAAGCTCCACCTCTGGGTTTCTTCCATGCACAAGGTTGTCCCAGTTCACCAGAGTTCCCTGGCTTGCAAGGTATCTGCATTCTCCTAACAGACAGAAGTGATCAAAAATCATATCATCTGGGTGCACTTTGTGTTGTACCTGGACATTCCTTATCAGTAAAACTGTATTTACTTTGCAAGAAGTCAGAGATTGACTGGAACCTGTCTTCAACTGGCAGCTTCAGAAATATCTCTGGGAGTTCTTCTTGTTTTCTATGAGAAAAAAAAAACAGCAGAAGAGGTAATGACATACAGGTCACCATGGGCTTGTACTACGAATCAATGCCAATTATAGATTCCCAGTACAGGTCCCCGGTCTGACGGTCAAAATGAAGTCCTATTTTTCGATACTCAACTCACATCTGCTTGTTATGGTTTAAACTTACAATTTATGGACAATTCTCCCCAGTAAAAGTCCGTCTTGTAAATCGATTATTCTGAAAACCGGCAGATCCAACCTCATGCTGTTGACCTGTTTAGATCAGTGTGACGTTGTTGTACTTAGTAATAATATACAAATTGTCAATTACACACTGTGTTTCTCCAACAGGTAGCTAATGCTAACGTTTGCTAACGCTAGAGCTACCTCTTACTAGTTTATTAATTTGCCATCTTACCCATTCCAACAGCGCTTCTTCTTTCAATTGATCCAGGGCCATTTTCGTGTTTCACGACCATTAGCTAGATATGCAAACGAGATGGTAAGCAAAGTTGTAAAACTCAAAAACTCAATTAGAAAACAAATATGTAATATTATATATAAAATCTGCATAATCGAGAGGTTATTTGCACTCTGCCCATTTTGCACATCTGCACATCTGTTACTGCACCACCTCATTTAGTTAATTTTGCACATCTGTTCATTGCATCATTTGCACATACTTAATCACTTTAATCTGTACATTCTGTATTCACGTATATTCTGATTATACTGTTCATACTGTGTATATTCTGAGTATACCCATATTTATTATTATATTCTGTTGTCATAACTGTTTTGCACTTCTGGTTGGATGCTAACTGTATTTCGTTACCCTGTACTTGTACCTGTGTAATGACAATAAAGTTGAATCTAATCTAATATTTAGGCAGACCAGTAGCTAACGCATGTTGTCTGGCCGAGTAAGCTACTAGCTACCTATTACATTAACAGTCGATCCAAATCTTATTATTATTTATTATTATTAAAAACAAGCAGTACGGTTCACTACCAGTGTCGGCTAGGCTAGTTATCCAGAGACGTGTAGCTAGCCTAGTCAGAGATGTTTGCAGTCCCTAACGTGCAGAAACTATTTTATTTAGCTTAAATGAAAATGTGCCCCATTAGGAAATATTTAGATATATTTAGATCAGAGCATATTTAGAAAGTAAACTGAACTTGCCAGTCAAAAAAGCCGTTGAAGTCCGTTTAACAACTTGTTGAACACCTTGACGCCTTCTTCTTCTTCGAGTCCTTCTTTTAAATTTCGGCGCAACTGAAGCTGCAGCTCACTGATTGGTCACTTAACCGGAAGCTGTCTGTTCGTGAGCCAATACTCAGTCACTGTAGTTCTTGGATACAGTTGTCCTTATTTACATGCTATATGTGCCTTTGTATTTCAAATAAATCAACTTTTTGTATGTATAAATGTTTTATGACACACTTTTAGATATTTACTTGGTTGATTTGGTGTACAAACTCAAATTAGGGACGTTTAAAGTCAACAAGAAAACTCAATTTCCCGTCCCTGTCACCATGGAAACAGGTTTTGTTGGAGTGTGAAGTTCCAAAACAGTCTGTAGTGCCGTAGTTCCAAAACAGTACCGGGATACATTCCTATTAACATTTTTTGCAACGTGTATACCAAAGTCAATATATTGTTCATAGTTACAGATTAAAGTGATAGTTACATTTTTCGGCTTTATCTGAATAGGTTGCTGTTTATCATAATGAATGGCTAATGTGGAAAGGTTTGTTGAAACTTTAACCAATCGGGTGATGGGAAAAGCTCATTTAGTTGTTGTGCATCACACATATATATATATATATATATATATATATATATATATATATATAATATAACTAATGATCTGCTGATGTTAATATAGTCACTCTTTACGACATAAGTCTATAAGGCTTGTTTTACTTTCAAAAGGCTGAAAAATGTATGAACCTCCGGTGGATTTTTCATTCAAAAGCCTTGGTTCAGTGGCAGGTAAATATTGACTTCTTACGTGACTGTTCAATACTGCTAATCACGTTCAACTCCTTTCCCACTCTCTTGATCTTCCTGTCTCTCAACGTTTACCTACCTTCTCTCTCTTTTTTTGTGTATAAGATGCACTGAACGAGGATCCCAATCCAGGACTGCGGCCAGTGAGAAAAAACTCGGAGGATAAGTTCTGCAGCCGTTCGCTACGTCTCAACAACAACTTCCTCACCGAGCTGAGTGGCCTGTCTGACACTGTCAAACACTACTTCTCTGAACCAGCATTGCTCTCCTGGCTGGACCTCTCCTTCAACGATTTATCACACATAGATGCAGTGAGTCTACGTCAGTCATGGTGTAGTAGTCCATATATCGAATTGCTACCATCCATCACAACTCATTAACTTTATGCTTAGTGTGTGTTTAAAAAAAGTCTGAAATCAGTAAACTATCAAATGAAACTGTTTCTCAGGTCATCTGTGAGCTGCCAGAGCTGAGGGTGTTGTATCTCCATGGCAACAGCATCAGTAACCTTTCGGAGGTGTCCAGACTTGGAGCCCTGCCCTTCCTGCACACGCTCACCATGCATGGGAACTCTGTAGAAAACGAGAAAGGCTACAGGTACCGACACACAAGCGCCCCCCGCACCTGGTGGGAATGGCACCGTATCATAGGCCTAGCTATGCTTAATCTTTCCCACCTTTAACATCAATACGTGATCATCAAAGCGAGTTATCGTGATCTGGACCCTGTGAGACACCCATTGCTCATCCTGCCCTCAGCCTCAAAGGGTTTTGAGAGCCCAACCATCTAAGAGGTGTGTGTACTGATGTGTGTGTGTGTGACGCTGAGCTAGCTTGCAGCTGTCTACGATTCTGACAGGTGGTTAAAGGGGAGCAGAGATCAGGGTCCAGTTACAGTGTTGCTGTCTGCCCAGCAACACAATTTACGTATGTACTTAGACTCTTTAAGACTCCGTCTTACATGAAAGTATGCTTTCACACATCTGAGTACTAATTTATGTTAAGAGGTGTATTATTAAGATGTATTATTATTGTATGCAAGAGGTGTGCCATAATACTGTATCATGTCTTTGTTCTGCTATAGGAGGTATGTGGTTGCAGTCCTGCCTCAATTGAAAAAGCTGGACTTCAGTGCTATAACACGTCAGGAGAGAACCCTGGCTCAAGTCTGGCAGCGCCCTGGCAACCGTGGCAAAAGCGGTAGGAAGGCAACTTGACCTGTATCTGTGGAAAGGCAGCTAAATAACTTGTGCAAGTGGTTGTTTAATCACAAACTCAAGCTGGGAAGCTTTTAAATAAAGTAACATGTCAATTTTGTTTAGCTAATGAAATTTTTCCCTTCATGTGGTGAAGCTATAGAGGATGTGTGCAATTTTTTATTATTAGACAACTACAGGCAAACATAACTACTACTTTCACTTCGATTTAATCTCAAATTCAGGATCCAACAAACCAACATTTATTGTTGAAAGTCTTTAATGCATTAATCAATAAATTGGGGGAAATGGATTAACACATGTTGAAACTTTTTGGTACTAGCCTAAAAATGTACAACATAATCCAGGTAGTAGTATACAGTTGAAGTAACAGAACAAAAAAAATTATAATAATATGAGCACACAGCAAAAAGCCTGAATTAATAGTAAAAAAACAAAAACAAAAAACCTATCCCAGCCAAGCAAATCATCCCTTTAAAGTCCTGAAAGAGGCATGTCTCTAACCACTCACACTCGTGCCTTCCCCGCAAGTAGGATAAATACACTTAAAACAGAAATAAATAATCACAAGAGCTCCTTTACCTTTTGGAGGGATAATCATGTTAATGTTGATCTCTCACACTGCTGTTATGGCCGTTAGTTACTGCTTCCACACAAACAAATAAAAGAGTACTTATTACAATCTGTAGATATTTTTTTAATTAAAAGTAATCCGTCTTTGAGGTGTTTTTGCGACTGGAAAAACTATTTTGATTGGCTACTTATTTGCATAACCCCAGTGATGCCTCAGCCTATCCTGACCAACCAACTCTCAACTAAGGGGAGCTTCGTACAATCTATTTCCTGCACAAAACTATGTACAAAGGCATTGACATACATTTAGTTTACAAGCCCCTTACCTGTATCCTGCCCCCTCCCTTCCTTAACAAATCTGTTAAAGACTTGAAATCTGTTACTGCCAGCTAGTAAATTTATATGAGCTATGGAACTGCAAAAAGAATATCTCCCAGTATACTCAGGCATTTAACCTAATTGGTACCCCCACACACACTGAATGTAACTGCGATCTTTATATGTGTCTTCTGGGTAAAGTAGGATAATTCATGCTAGGTCTGCTAGGCAAATCAATACGGAGTCTGATGCCCTCTGGAGAACAGCAAACAATCCCTGTCTACCTATACATCAGTAAGTACAAAACCGACCATACAAGCTATCTTGCAAACTCATTAGTTAGTACATGGCAGCTCATTACCATTCTCAAAACAAAAACACATAACTTAAATAAACACAGTGTTGTTGTTTTTTTAACCATGATTGGAAGAAATTTTTTAATTCTGTCTAAAACATGAAAAAAGTGATGTTTTTCCAAGTGATTCTAAGTGTGTGTGTGGGGG
Source organism: Protosalanx chinensis (assembly GCA_030340685.1). NCBI lineage: Eukaryota > Metazoa > Chordata > Actinopteri > Osmeriformes > Salangidae > Protosalanx > Protosalanx chinensis. The sequence goes on along the minus strand of CM059325.1, from coordinate 3,441,228 downwards.
GGCATTCTTTCTCAATGGGGGATTAATGGTTCTCATCTCTCATGACACGGTGACCGCAGTCTTGGTTCAGCTGTGTGTATGTATAGGGTATCGTTTGAGACTTGACCGTTACTGTTAACCGCGTCCCAGGCTGCAGCTGTTAGTAACATTACCAGGTAGCACAGGGGTTGAGCTGTATGTATGCATGATGGACCAGGGAATGCAAGAGGCGACAGAGCTAGAGTGGAAGCGGGGCGCTGCGTCAAGGCCGAGACGCACATTCAGGGGATGGCAAACTGAACCACCAGATCTTCTTTCGCGTCGACCTTGATTTGAGAGATGGCGCTGAAAGCGTAGGCTGCAATCTTGGACACCTGCCGTACAAAATCGACGTTAACGCTGAGATAAACCACAGCGTGTGAAGTCTGCGACCGTATATACAGCATTATTAATGGGTAAGTGGGAACAGTAAATTTATGATGTGGGCCTTATACCTGTTCCACATCCGAGTATGGCACCAGATCACTAGCGAGCACTTGGTGAGGCTGGCTGGTGAGGGACGGGAGTGGGTGGGGCTTCTTCTGAGAGAGACTACTGTTGAACACAGCCAGCTTTGTACTGAAAACAAACACAAAGAACACGGTAAACCCAGACTAAGAGCCACTCATCTCACGTTATAATACCTGTGACTGAACCATAACATATAACCTAACACACCTGTACTGCCGTGCTTTGTCCATATATTCATGCTGCTCCATGCCTTGGGAGTCTGCAGCTGACACATCGATGATGTTTCTGAAAGGGACCAGGTTTAAAACAGTTAGCGCAGTCAGTCCGTCGGTGGGTTGTTGCTTGGTGTTTTGCATCTGCGGGGGTCTTACAGAGCTGTCTTGTGGAGGATGGATGTCAGGAGCGCCTGTTCGTCCGTGCGTGCTGACGGCACGCTGGCCGGGCTCCATTCTGTGCCGTTGAGGGGCTTGCTGTCAGGGTTCGGGTGTGGGATCAAGGGCTTGCGCTCATCCGGATCCTGAGGAACAGGAAATAGGGTTATCACCAAATATGACTACAGATATTCCTACCAGAAGGTGTAGCCATCAATAGCATAGATGGTTAAGGGAAGGTAATAAACCATGTAAGTATTGTGCATTTCACCAACACCAAACAAACCAAATCTGACATCATCATTCATCACCAGAGATCAACAAAAGTGTTCTTTAACTAGACAACCATATTCCAGAAGTAAAGCTGACTCCATTGGCCACCCTCCTCTCAATAGTATGAAAAGGTGATTATATAACAGCTGTAAAGTTGATTGGTCAGGAGTGTCATCCAAAAAAGTTAACATGTGACTAACACGATTTAAAACGTAGTGTCAGGCTGTTGTTAGCTAGTCAGCTGCCTCACCAGTGATTGAATTGTTGGGTAAGTGACGTTACGTGTGTCTTGATCAATTTGATCTCGTGTAGTGCACTAGGGGCATGGACCCTGACACCCAGATATCAACTACATGTTAGTGTGGCTAGCAGGGACCTTGGCTAGATGGGTATCGTATCCTAGCACTTGTTGTGTGACACATTTCGCGAGCTTCATACTCAGTTGCCAAAACCACCATTGATTGTGTCACTGCCTACGACGGTACTAGATAGATAGCTGAATATTGACCACTTTGATTGTGTTTAATACCGACTTAATTGGTCATTTCTCCTCGGCTCGCGGCTCCTCACCTGCTCTGTGGTCTCGCTCTCGCTGCTGTAACAGCACCCCATGTCGTCCTCAAGGCGTTCGGCGTTCTGCCAAACTATGCGACCCCTATCTCCAGCTTTTCTTCGCCAAAAGAAAAAGGTCTATAAGAGAAACCGACCCCTTATCGGTCCTTGGGGATGAAATTCCAACTAGTTTCGTTGGTTTGGTTTCTTCAGGTAGCTTGTTTGCTACCGTCAGCTACTCCTGGTCCAACTATCACATGACGGGCACACTGGGGCTGAGCAATAACACAACTGGACTTCCGGCGGAAGTGAATCCAGAACAGAACTGCCCGTCCGTTAAACACGTGACTTGGAAACGATCAGCAGGTTTAGGTTGGTTTTCTCAGACATTATACATGTCTATGGGTGTTCTTTATACATGTCTAAGTATGTGCAAACTATTAAAACGTGCATCCGTATTTTGACATCGCTCGTAGACTACTTCACGATCACGAAAAAGCATTTATCAATACATGTCGTGAAGTAGTCTACGAGCGATGTCAAAATACGGATGCAACTTTTAATAGTTTGCACCCGTATACGGTAACCAATATAACAGCAATTATATAGCAGTCAATTACTAAGCTTTCAATAGGCAACCTCTACATACAAAACATATACGTAATTGCTTATGTATATGTTTATACATAAATATAAATAAGTATACACTTTATACGTGATACGCTATTTATTCCCCTTAATGAAATGCAGATTAATCGTTTGTGTGTGCGTGATCTGAAAATTATTGATTGTAAATTTGATTATTTGTCCTAATTCATGTTAAGGGTGTGTCCGACTACAAGTGTTTTGACATGGGCTTCCTCTTTCAGTTCACCACATGTTTGTACAAGATGATTGCACATAGTTTTGTGAAGATACAGAAAAGTCACACAGTCATCCCACTGCCTATTACTACATACAGACACCTCACAACCACTCTACCCCATAGTTACTGACAGTGGAGTGAAGTTCATAGATGCTCTGTTGAAGGTGGGTTATTTCAAATGTAACTTTTTTTGGGCATGTTAGCTATTGTATTATTGTGTTTCTAATTTGAATATGTATTACAGAATGTATCTGTTAAGGCTGCCATATTTCTATAGGTAGAAGAATGAAGCTGTACATAGTTTGTGTAACGTAGTTAATCTCCATCCCCCTTGGTTATTGTGTATTTTAGACACTATATCATCTGTGCAAGTGTAAATTATGTGTACATGATGGAATCTTTTAAATCAGTGTAAAATGTCCCTGTATTCAGTTCGGTAAATTCTGAATGAAGTTTATACAAAACATGAAGTCTTATACAGAATATTCACGAATAAGGGCCTTTTTAAACTGTCAAACAGCAGTGTGACATTTGTATCATGACCTATAAGGAGTTTTCCCCTAGGGGATTAATAAAGTATTCTGAATCTGAATAAATCATGCCAGACAAGAAAATACTGTGTCTGTGTGAGAGAGATAGTTCTATTGAGTTATATTTTCCATTACTGTGTCACTTCCTGTCCACGAGCATTCCTTTCTTATGAGCATATCAACTTCCGCTGTTATGTAATTCTAGTTGAATTTTGATATTAGCCAAGACAATGACTACTGCCTGAAATTTGGCTGAGGACAATAGGACGTATTTTCCATGGAAATGCTAGCATTAATTTTTACTTCATTCACTCTATGCTACATTAAACAGATTCGTTTTTTAAGTGTAGATCTGGGTTTCCACCGCCCCAATCTAACTCTACATAGTTCTGTTGAAACCATACTTAATGTTAATTTGGGCTGGGGTGAGTCTCTGTGAAGACCTGTGCTTTACTGATACCTGTGGACCATCCAGTCCCAATTTAATATTTTTTTTTTAATATAGCCGAATCTCTCAAACTCTAACAAGTTATCATTGACGTTGCATGATACCCGAGTACAGGAAAAAAAATATACAAAAAAAAAGTCAGGCAATGTACAAACACAGGGGGGCAGCAGCATTCAGCAGCATATGTTCTTTGCTCCTTTCTGCCACAGTAAATTCTGTGTTTGTGTAACTTGCATGGCGAATAAAAACGAATTCTGATTCATGATTCTTCTGAAGTCAGTAAGGGTGGACCACGTTGCTCATGGATTTTGTGTTTTTAGTAGTCTCGTTAGCAAAGCTTTGCAACGACCAGTGTATTGCTGTCTGAATCAGACCTACACTTAGGTGGAGCATTAGTATGTCATTTTGTTATGCTGTTATCCTGCTATTATTCCTAGAAGTGTTTGAGAAAGATTGATCAGTTTTTGTTTACCGGTACACTTATGAAAAAACGAAAGTAAAATAAAATAAGAAATCAGCCTATGTGTGATGTTTTGTAATGAAATCCAATGACAATCATTTTGTTCCAGAATTAAAAGCTCTGCTCAAAGGAGAAAATTTATCACGTCCACGTCTCTGCCAGAAAACTGTGAATCATTGGATCACGTGATTCATGTTGCTCTGAAGAAGTTACAAACTACTCATCTGAAGGCACATGTCTGAGGTCTGAGTCTGAACTACGGTAAACAGAATGGGTCAAACTCCTTCTGGCCTCTCACACTCCCAATTCACGCCGAGCAAAGCGAAATGGAAACCAAGCGAGGCAGCCAAACAACTCCGGATCCGCAGATTTACGAGTGAGGAGCCTCGGGGTGACCGGTTCAACAGGACTTCGGTGAAGAATAAGGTGTTGCCGTGCCTTGAGAGGAAGAAGAGCCAATCAACATGCCGATCTACGGTGAGACTAGTCGGAGTTTCTGATCTTGAATCCGGACAGGAAAAGTTCAGAAGAGGCCATTTAGAGGTACAATGCCACGAAACGGTGGTAGGCAGCCAAGCTGGAACACATCATCATGGACAGATTAGGGATCTTAACGTTGAAAAGGTGAACCGAGGAGCGGCGGACTCGTCGTCCGATGCTTCGAGTTTGTATAGACGGGCCAGTGGACGCGACCAAACGGGCTTCGTGGCCGAGCCGAACGGCGGCCAAGAAGAAACGACTGCGGGAGAGGATCATGCCTGGGATCCCTCATCATCAAGGACAATGGAAAACGAGACTATCGGAGACGGTTGTCAGGGTAGACTTCATCCCGAGGTAGAGGAGTTGTCACGGGCTATTGGATCCGCACAGTTGCTCACATACGACGAAGATATCAGTCTAGGTTTCGCATCGCTGAACTCAACCTTATCCACTGAGAAGGAGAAGCATGGAGGTTGTACAGAAATGACTAAATCTATCTGTAGGCCTGCTGCTGATTCAGGTCAGCCTAGAGTGGCCGATCCGTCCAGCCAAAATAACTTTTTAGTTGATTCCGGCAATCAAACGGACACATCGACCAACAAAGTACACAGTCCGGTGGGTAGCCAAAGTTTCCCCGGTACGATCCCGAAGCTCATCATAACCAGTGACTCGAGTCCTGATGGGTTTCAGGAAACGATCTATCACCAGAACATGGGGTCGTGCCTAGACCTTCACCCCGATGACGAGTCTCCCTGCTCGGACAGTGGCTGCGGAGGCTCCCCGGCGCTGATTCGCTTCCCCCGCAAGCTTTCCAGCTCATCCTCGGCCGGCCTGTCATCCGCGTCATCGTTCGACGAATCCGAGGATGACTTCGCTGGTAGCGACATCGAATCCAGCCTCTCCCCGACCAGGTGCTACTCTCGCAGCCCGGACGAGGGCACAGGGGTGAGTTGCACATCTGATTCACCCGGCGGGAAAATGTCTACGGTAGACCAGAGGTTCATTGGGTAAAACGTGTTATGTAGGTGCAATGGTTATAACTGTATGTTTCTAGTCTACGAACACAGTACTACTAAAATTTGTCATACCTTTTCCCCTATGCAAAAGTTCCCCCTCAGAATACCGAATACAGATAATGTGTTGTTTAGAGCTGAATATGGCAGTGTTTGCATCAAGGTTTGGAATGTCGAATTCAGTTTCATAAATCCATCAATGGTCAATCAATCAATCATTCATTCTGAGTGGTGGAAACTGGAATGGGACACTAATGATCCACAAAGGGGTTCACTCCGTTCACAGCCCACTGCTGTTACAGCTTTGGGGTTTCTCTTTTCAAGAGGTTTGGTGAGTGTGGAACTAGGAGCGAGACACAGAGTCACTTTCTTGTTGAGGTTCATAGGGGTCGTAAGGCCAGCACATTTGAAATGGAGAGGGTGGTGGTAAAACAGGTCTAGATGCTGTGCATAACTGGAACTGGCAGTCTCACATGTTCCTGTAGGACGTTCTGTCTCCATTTGAAGACACACCTTTTTGATGCATTTTGACTGGGCATAGCTGGAAGGGCTAGTCCTGAAAAGCAGGATGCTTTTCCGGGAAATTAAACAGAATCGGCACATGACTTCCTGTTCAGTGCAGACTCACACACGCACTCACACACTCACACAGGCACGCATGCCTAAACATGGTTGTTGTGTGTAAATACTCAGCACCATGTAAGCCAGTTTGTCTAGAAGAGGACTCGGTCAAGACCGCTCTCTGTTTCTCTCTCCTCTCTCTTTTTATCTCTCTCCCCCTTTCACATGCTGTCTATCTCTAAATTGTTCCTCACCCAGACAGATATATGGAAATAGTTTGTGAACTTGTCAAACCTGTTGGAATGTATAAGGCAAGCTTGTATCAGGATTCCTGGCCAAAGACCAAGGCCTTTCTGCCAGTCGGGGAAATAACCAGGACAGCAACCGAAGGACCTGTTTGAATTATTGTGAGCTCTGACCAACGCAGTACAAATGGGGCGTCTGTTGTTACTGACCAGCCTTAAGCTGTCTCCACTTTTAAGAGTGTAGCCAAACTAGTTGCTGTACCCAAAGTGCTTGCATTGCTCAGTGACGCCAGCATGCGCTGGCTTAAGCATGTAAATTCAGAAGCAGAGGTGCACACGCACGCACGCACACAATCGGATGCCATCGCTCCTTCATGTGTGTCATGGAAAATTGGGCCATCGGCAATTCAGTTGCTAGGTGACATCATTGCCTTATTTGGTTGTTCTTTCTTTTCGGTCGTCTCACCAGCCTCTCTAGTATTTTGCAGTTAAATGTTCTGCACATCTGGAATCTTCTATTCACGTAAAAACTTAATTTGTATCAACCTATTGTTTTCTCTGTTAGTTTTGTCAGTTTTTTCTTCTGATTCAGTATTTCCTTCTGTTTAGCTTTGCAGTAAGACCCTCTATTTTCCTCTCAAATACTTTGAAACACCTTGAAACATGTGGAACGGAGAGAGGAAAATAGAGATAAGTGGATGATAAACACCCTCCCCACACACACACACACACACACACGCACGGTTGAGGTGAGCCGCATTGCTCGAGCTGTTCAACAGTAAAGGGGAAGTGACTGAGGTAAACAAGGCCTAGAACACCTTCAAGTTGTTACAAGGACATTTTATTTTCCTCTACTTGAGTTCATAAAGAGACTCTGAGTTCCCCTTCAATCGCAGAACTCCCGTCTTGATTATGAGCTGTCTGACTGGTTTCTCACTCCTGTCTCTCGATGACATACGGGGAAAGAGATTTGTATTCAGGCCGCACGCACGCACACACACACACACTCACACACACACACTCTGCAAAAGTCTAAGCTATTTGAAACCCACTTCTCCCTACCTGGCATGAAGGTAGCATGGTGTTACAGTCATGTCTGTTGCTGGTGCCTGATGAGCGATTGGCTCTGCATGGGGCTTTTAGAGAGCATAGGCCGGTGGGGGATTAGAGATAATGAGAGGGAGAGAGAGGGAGGGAGAGAGAGAGAGTACGCTTAAAGGGCAGCACAGGCAGAGACAGGGTGAGGAAGGGTGAGAGGGATCAGTAGACGAAAGATAGAACTAAAGAGGGTTTGAGACTGAGGGAGAGAGTGAAAGGACAGAGCTGTCAGAGCGAAGCATGCTGGAGGAACACAGCAAACCAGAGACAGGATATTTGATCGTCGGAAAGGGAGGTGTGACAGGATGCTGAAACAGGAGGGATTGCGTGTTGTGGTGGAATAGAACAGGGGCGAGAGGGCCAGGAGGAGGTCAGAGGGATGGAGAGAGACAGCGAGAGAGATTAGTGTTACCTCACAGAGAATGTCCAATACAAGCTGTTGCATAGTAGCCTACCACAGCACTTGCACAGAAAGACAGTCCCACTGGTTGATATGCGCAGACAAACGCACGTCATGCTAACCGAGGGACTGACCGGGACAGGTGAACGGAGGCTAACGTCGCTAGGCTAACGGGAGTGCTGGATGCGACAGGGGGGGTCGCCCGGCGAGGCCCCATGCCGATGGCGCGCAGCGTGTGCGCCTGGCTCCGCTCTCGCCTGCTGTCCCTCTCCGTGTGCGTCTGCGTCGGCGCCGGCCTCCTCCTGCATTACTGCTCCGTCGTTCAGGTAAGAACACGAGCGGAGAGCCGAAGGGAGAGTGAGAACGTGCGAGCGAGCCGTACCTGGTGAGAGGGAAGGGCAGCGGGAGCCGGGGATTTTCCAGCACCGCCGAGAGTTGAGGTGCTTGGTGAGACCAAGCAGCTGTTTTTGAGAGAGGCGGGTGAGGGACTGAAAGGTTCATCATCATCATGTCCGCTCATCACTCAGATGAGGGTCGATGGAGAGAGACGGCAGAGAGAGACACGGTCTGACAGAGACAAGTTGTTGCTTGAACGGTGCTTCAGTCGAGCTGCCTATAGCAGCCCCACATGTTCTCAGGCACGGACACGTTTGGGGTATTCAGGGGCGGTGTTCTGTTATTGTTTGGGAGACATCGCCCTCCCACCTTAACGGGGCCCACCTTTTGGCTTAAGATCTCTGTAAACTGAGAGGATTAAGGATGATGGTCTAACTTGGATTAGACAAGAGTAGGCCTTCCGTGGCTTTTGACCTCAGAACGCAGGTCATGTGCCATCGGCTTGCTGTTATACTCAGCGTACCTTTATGTGTTTCCTGTCAGTCAGAATGGATTGGGCAACGAACAGGCTATGCTGCTTCCTGGTTCTCGCTAATCCCTCGCTATCTGGCTGTCACCATGTCAATCCTCTCAGTTGCTACAGCTGTCTGGGTAGAGGGACAAGGGATCAGCTGGTGATCGGACAAAAGCCTTTTTTGTGGTCGACATTGGCCCCAGACCAGCAGTGCTGTCGTCATAGGAACGTGTGTGTGGGGGGGGGGGGGTCGCAGTGGCAAAATGTCAGTGCTTGTTATGTGTGTGTGTCTGTTTTTGTACGGGCGCTGTCATGAGCTATGCCGAAGACCAAAGATCCACTGCACTGCATTCCAAGCATCTAGTTTAGGTGGTAAAGAAGGAGAGAAAGGAGGAAGGAAGGGGGGGCGGGGGGGGGGGGGTGGCTCCCTCCCCTTGACTGTGAGCAAACAGAGTGGACATAAGGGAGAAGAGGGAAAAACAACAAACTGGGTGTGAGGGGGAGAGGGGGAGACTTAGGGGGAGGATGGTAAAACACATGAAACAGGAGGAGTAAAAAAACAAGTGAAAAGAAGGAATGGGAATGACATTCAACCCAGGAAGGAGGGGGTGGAGGAATTATGACTTAAACATAAGGAGAGACGATTGAGAAAATGAGCGGAAGATGAAGATTTATAGCAAATAACAGAAAGAGGAAGAGAAAGAGGGAGAAAGAAAGAACTAACTAACAGATAGTGACTGTGTGCCTCAATGCCATGGTTCAGTTAGGCTAACGCTAGGTGGGATGACAAAGAAAGTTAGAAAGGTGAAATTACATCTGACTCCCATTAAGATACCTGTCAACGCTGAGTGAAGTGAGGTGTGTGTGTGTGTGTGCGCTCCAGCCCTGTGTGTGTGTGTGTTGGTGCGTTAACGCTGCGGGTGGCTGTTTAGTGTGGGGTAGTTGTCCCTAGCGACAGGGCCATGTGTGGGTTAAGCTGCTAAAGCGATTGGAGTGTCAGGTGTGTTTGAAGTGGACTGACCAAGCCACAGACACTAGGAATCTAATTTGCTCCCTGCTCACCATACATCAAGGCTGTAACATGTATATCCTGTCATTAGCAGCTATCTAGCATCTCTGACAAGTCTTAATGGAAAGCAGTGACCAGCTGTCTGCTGTTGTCTTGATTGAGACAGAAATAGACAGACAGCTTTTGAGAAGAATGCAGGGGAGTGGAGGAGGAGAGACGCTGAAACACAGAGACACACACACACACAGTAAAACATAAACACAGAGACACACACACTGAAACACAAAGAGACACACACACACACACACACTGAAACACAAAGAGACACACATACACACTGAAACAAAAAACACAGACACACACACACACACACACACACACTGAAACAGAGACAGACACATACATACACACACACACACACTGAAACATAAACACAGAGACACACACACACACTGAAACACACAGACATACACACACACTGAAACACACAGACACACACACACTGAAATACACAGAAACACACAGAAACACACCCATACAGACACATAAATACACGAAAAGACACAAACATAAAACACCCACAGTGAAAGAAGCAAGCACACAAACAAACACACACGCACAGAACCACGCACACGCTCAGATGGCCGCCTGAAATGCAGTGTTCCATTATTTTTTGCACTTATCATAAAAGTCCAGTTTATGGAGCCCTGCTATTCCACTTGATTGCCTATCGGCCCTCGGCCTCGCCCTGGCCTCGCCCTGTTCTGAGGGGCTTCCTCTCTTCCTGTCTGTCATTACAAAGTGGCCTTCATGAGCGCCCTGTCTGGTACACTGGCTGCAGCTCTCCCTTTGTCTGACACATAAACACACACTAACACGCTCCTCTTTTCTTAATTAACTTTTGCACATCAGCACCTTCGAATCATGATTTGTCACACACACACACACTCACACACTTCTAAATCCTTCCCTGTCTGTGCGCAGTCGATGTGTTGTACTTTTAGTACACGAGTTGCTTGCGTCAGAACCCAGTGTACAGTGACCTCGGTCCGTGTGTTTCCCAACAGATAAAAACACACGCCCCTGTGTGTGCGCACACAAACACACAGTCAGACACAAATAGTCATTGAACAGGCAGACAGTGGGACGTCTGTTTTTGAGTCCCTGTAAATGTTTTATGAATGGGCTGTGCGTGACGTTAGGAGCCTGGCCTTGATATGAGAAGGGTGGGCTTCAGAGGAGTTTGTGTGTGTGCGCGCGTGTGTGGGAAGAGGGGTTAGGGGCGGGGGGTGGGGAGTGGGGGGCGGGCCACCGGTTTCAGAGACGATCTTCTCCTTTGTGTCAGTGTTTCTCCCACTCTGTCAACCTGGGACCCAGCAGAGACCTGAGGAAGATTTAGTTTCAGGTGTTTAGCTAGAAGCTTCTTATGAACAGGCGTAGTGACTCTATCTCCCTCTCTCTCCAGAACAAGCCCTGGCAGAAGGTGAAGACCATGGTCCACTGGACACCTTTCGTGGTGTCGTTCAAGAAGAAATACCCCTGGGTGCAGCTAGCTGGCCATGCAGGTACGCACACACACACACACACACACGGTGGTCAGTGTATATCTAATTCTTTTCATTTCGAACCTCATTAGTTCATGTTTCAATCCTCTTTTCCTCTTCTTCTGTTCTCTGTATGTGTGTCTCTCTCTTTCTCTTTCCTCGCAGGTAACTTCCAGGCGGGAGATCATGGCCGTCTGCTGAAGCGCCACAGCGAGTGCGAGCAGCTGTGCCTGGAGAAGCTGATGAGGGACATCCTGCAGGCCCACGTGCCCGGCTACCACGGCGTGGTGCGGAAAGACCAGCAGGACTACAACCTGATGGACGACCTCCTGGCTGACTTCGACTCTCCCTCCATCATGGACTGCAAGATGGGCAGCAGGTGAGCGGAGGGAAGGGGAGGGAGATGGAGGGAAGGGGAGAGGGGGAAGGAAGGTATTTGGGGGGGGGGCGTTTGTAGAGGAGGACGCGGAGAAGGAAACACAGTCACAGCACGCTGACCCTCTCAGCCAGACGTACGTTCACGTGCGTTAACCTCCTTGTCTGCCTGTCAGGACCTACCTGGAGGAGGAGCTAAGGAAGGCTCAGGAGAAGCCCCGCCCACGGAGGGACATGTACGACAAGATGGTGGCCGTGGACCCGACGGCGCCGACCGAGCAGGAGAGGGCCCAGCAGGGAGTCCTCAAACCCAGATACATGCAGTGGAGGGAGACCCTCAGCTCCACCGCCACCTTGGGGTTCCGCATCGAGGGCATCAAGGTGAGGAGGGCAGCAAAGCTGGGGGTGGCTCTGGAAGGGGGGGGGGGGGGGGGTTACTCTCACTGAGGGGGGTCCCAAACTCAAGAGTCTATTTCAAAACAGCTTAGGAGATCGTATGTTGTCACCTCACGTTGTTTAAAAAAAACAGAACTCGACAACCTTTCCTGTTGGAAGAAAAGGGATACACATACACACACATTATCTCACACACACACACACAAACACACACAAGCTGGCTTCAGTGAATGAGGTAATGCGCTAGAGGACAATAATGGCAATGCGCTCACTTCTACTTTATATGTAAATACTTGCAAAACAGGTGGTCTTCAAAACACTACACACGTTTAGTATCAGCCACGTGACATCAGCATACCCAGTCTCACTCTCCATCCTTGTTAGCATTACAATAATGTGGACGTATCGGGTTGTGGTTTTGATTTGCCAGACTCCAGATCTAGGAGTTTCCCAGCAAAGTTAGCGTGATACAGCCGAACGCACACAGAGAGATGCTAGCTAGGTTATCGAGAGTAAATTGAGAAAGAGTATCCGTTTTATCAATAAAATAGGCATGTTTTCATTTGAATGCAAATGCTGATTTACGTCAGCACGTCGTTACGTCGTTTAGCTGAACTATGAATTATTTTAGGGGGTTTGTCTAAAGGTTCTGTGGTTGTCTGTAGAAAGCCGACGGGACGTGCAACACGAACTTCAAGAAGACCAAACAGCGAGAGCAGGTGAAGCAGGCGCTGGGGGACTTCGTGGACGGAAACATGGAGATCCTGGTGAGTGTTGACCAGCGGAATAGACTTCTACTCAAATGAGCCTCAAGTCTGTGGAGAATGTGAGTTAACGACTTCCTCCTCCTCGCTTCCAGAAACTTTACCTGCAGCGTTTGGAGGAACTGCGAGCCGTGTTGGAGAAATCCCAGTTTTTCAGGACGCATGAGGTGAGACACACATCTCTTCTTTACACTTAGGCTGACCCACCCATCGTACTCACACTCCTCAACATGCTGGTTCATTATTTATATATCTGTCCGGTTAGATAACACACAAACAGACACGTAGAGCTAATATATGACTCCCACGCCCACACACATCAGGATGTTTCTCACACACCTCCCCTGTCCTCTTGTCCCAGGTGGTGGGCAGCTCCCTGCTGTTTGTCCACGACGCTTCAGGACAGGCCCGCGTGTGGATGATTGACTTTGGGAAGACGGTCCCCCTGCCAGCCCCCCTCACCCTGGACCACCGGAGCCCCTGGGTGGAGGGGAACCGAGAGGACGGCTACCTGTGGGGCCTCGACAACCTCATAGACATCCTCAGCACGATGCAGCCTTCTGGGTTTGAGCCCTGAGAGAGGGGGAGGTGGCAGGAGCGATTGGGGGGGGGGGGGGGGGGGGCATAGAGATGGGTCCCTACAGATGGACGTGGGTGGGACTGGTGTTAAACCGCCCGGCCAGTAGGGAATAGAGAGAGAGAAGGAGAGAGAGAAAAGGAGAGAGAGAGAGGAGAAACACACGGAATATCTCCGGATGATGACGCTGCTCCCTTTCAGCCTCTCCAGGAGAAAGGGAGATCTTAGCCACACAACTCACTCATCTCTCTCACTTCTCCCACCAACAATGTTGACTATCACTGCCACACACAGACCAACTCACTCTCCTCTCCCTCTGCTGGCTGAATGGAAGAACATACAACCCTTCCTTTTGAAGTGACCTTCGAACCTTAGAAGAGCAATGGAGATAATTCTATTTTTTGCAATGGACCATTGATTATTTTGTATTTTCCTACTCGGTGTACTCGTACACACCAACACTACTACTCCGGTCAGACATGTATGTTTGAACTGTCCCGGAGCTTTTCTATGTATATAGATGTATTTAATTTGTTTGCCTTAAAATAGCCTTTTCACTGTATACATTTCTGAGCCTAGGTTTGAGTATTTGAGAAAGTTGTTTTTTTCTGACAGGAGGTTCGCTGATCAGATATTCAACAAAAGATCAAATGTTTTATTTTTTTCAAACTTAACGATAACCACTTTTCTTTTTGGTAAATGGTCTGGGAACATGTAGACAATGGCAAATAGCCTTTTTATCTTCTACATTCCTTTTTTTATTGGGCTAATGAACTCTGGCCATGACCAGACTTGCAGTGTGTTGCACTATGATTGTCGCAAAAAGCCATTGGAACAAAGCAGGCTCTGTGTGTGTGTGTCTCTGTGTGTGTGTCTGTGTGTGTGTAACTACCTGGTGTCCTGGGCTGGGGGTTAGTAATTGATTTTATTTAATGAAGGTTGATTCAGCGTAGATATTCAGTTACACGCAGCTACGTGTGGCTGTGTTACAAAACTGGAACAGGTTCATATTTTCAGCTTAATGATTCTTACTGGATGAATGATTTGACGGGAGTTTTCTTTATGTTTCTTTTGTGTTTTTAATTGAGAAAACTGTCTGTTAGACAACTGTGGACAAGCAGTGTGTTTCACAAACGACCACAAAGAACTAGGTTAGACTGAGGTGAGGAGAAACTCAAGCTAAGGACCAAATGTGACCCTGGCATTGCTGTGTACCAGAGCTAACCTCTTTCCAAGGTTTGGCTAATTCAGATGACATTCCAGTCCAAGCCTTCCTGTTCGAGGTTCTTCCATTGTCGGAACCTGTGTGTGTGTGTGTCTGTGTGTGTGAAAGTAATGTCTGTGAGAAAGAAATTCGTTTGATGTGGTGCATGTCAACACTGGCTTCTTAGAGCAGGAACATTATCTCTGGACCTACACCATGAAAGCTAATTTTTCTGGAATGATTTTCTGTTTACAGACTAAGTATTACGTCTTTCCTCGTCGTTAAAATAGCCAGCGGGCTGTTTTCATACCGTTTGTGTGGTCTGCCTGAGAACTGGCCTGTGTGTGTGTGTGTCAGGGTCGTGGGGTGCAGAGGTATTTTTGCAGCTTTAATAACACCCCGTGTTGCATCTCAGAATTCTGTGGACTGCCTGGGAAGAGACCACGATGTGCTGATGGGCCGGACTGAGCCTGCTAACTGTCTCTGCTGGTTCTGTCTAGAACACCATTGATTGCAAATAAACTGGAATTAAGATCTTAGGAATTGTTGTATTTTCTGCTTCAACCTGGGGTTCACATTCTTTGTCGCTCATGTTCAACAGACATGATGACGAATCATCCTGTTAAAATATGTGAAGTTTATTATATCTGATGCAGAATGTAAACGAGTGCATTTAAATACTCTTTCCAATTTTTTAAGTTCATTTTAACACATTGACCTTATTGGATTTAAATAGGCACGTTGTGGTATTTTTAAACAATGCTGCTTGGTTTCCACCATCTGTGGTATCCTAGTCCAGTGCTTTCTTTTTTTACAGGCTCAGGTGTGAAACCCCTGATAATATATATGAACACGCAACAAACAGCACCTTGTAAACAAATACACTGCAGTGATGTCCACAGCCTGTCCTCCGAGTCCTCATCCTGGAGTCCCAGTGTGGAGCAATACCACCTGGCCAGCGAGCCCAGCCTCCACCCCCTCCTGGGGGACCACGTACGCGGTCCCGTCCCCGGCCCTCTGGGGAGCCATCTCTCTGAGCTGCTCGTTACTCTGGACCAAGCTGTCTAGGCTCCACAACTGGTAGCGCAGGCTCTTCCCCTGCTTGGCCAGGATGTAGGCCTCTCTGAGCCCTGAGTTGGGGCGGCAGGGGAGTGATCGGACCCTGGGCAGGAGTAGCCAGGGTAGGGTGGGGTCTGGCTCTGTGTGCTCTTTGTTTATGGTCCCCTGGGCTAGGCCAAGCAAAACACCTGCAATCAGTGAGAAGTGAGTCAGAGCCATAGATAAAGACTGTCTTCCTGTGTGTGTGTGTGTCACCTGTTCTCACCTGAGGCCACAGCCCAGTGCGCCCTGTGCCCGCTGCGTCGACACGGCTCATGGTTCAAGTCTTCGTCGTACCTGCGCCGAGGCAGTCAAGGATCTGCGGCACGTTTTCTCACAGTGTGCAAAACAGGTCCCATCCTATCGCGTAACTGCTGCGCTATCGACACAGTCATGCTGTTTAAACACCCTCCACCCGCTTTAACGACAGACAACAGATAGTGTAGCGTGTGTCTGTGTGTCTGTGTATGTCTGTGTGCATCTGTGTATGTGTGTGTATGTGTGTGTGTGTGTGGTTCTGTGTCTGTCTGTGTGTGGTTCTGTGTCTCTGTCTGTGTGTGTTTCTGTGTCTGTCTGTCTGTCTGTGTGTGTGCGTGTGTAGAAGGATCCGGGATGAGGACAGGCTGTCCCTCACACAGATGTGTCAGGACAGTTCCCATGTTGTCACCTCCCATTCCCCCAGACAGGAGCTCCACCCTGCACACACACACCTCCTCTGCGAGCAGGGCCATGTCATGAGCTGAAACACAAAAACTAAATGTTTCAATAAAACATCAGGTTATACAGGTACTAAAGAGCTGATTGACTAACATTATAATTCGGAGGTTACCTGAGAACATCTCCCCTTGGGCAGTGTATCCCCTGTCCATGGCTGTTTGGACTACAGTTTCCATGGAAACATGTAAGGGGGGATTCCGTAGGTGAGCTGCCATCCACAACGCAACTAGACCACACCTACAGGTAAAAAGATGCAGTTTGGGACCAGATTGGTATGGAGGTGATCAGGTATACAACCCCAGTGACTAACACCTAATGAAGGCACAAAGATCTGACTTTTCTTTGTTTTTGTTCAAAGGACTAAGGACATGAACAGGATGTGTGATCTACGAAGGGGGCAGGTTAATGGTGGTGGGCTGAATACTTACTGAGGTCCGTCTTGGATGAGGGAAGGTATATATTTGTTGAACAATATCCACTGCAGGTCTTTCCTTAAGCTGCAGAACAGAAATATGAGTCTCCTTATCAAGAAGCTCACCACTACTTCAGTGAAAAGATGAACTGTTATGTGTTTGATTTGGAGGCACCATCCCCACATGGAGGGAGCGGAGGAGCGCACACACGCGGCAGTCCCAAACGCTCATCCGCATCCTGGCGAAGAAACTGTTCTTTATGTTTTTATCCCAAGTTATTTGCGGAAGAAAACCCCCGTGAGCATGGGGGGACTTCATGCATGAACTTAAGGCCCAGTAGATGTTTTTCTCTCCTATTTAACGTTTATTCTCACCTACTCTCTCTCTGGGTGAGCAGCAGGCGAGCTTCAGCGTGATCCCCTTCTACCGGGGTCTTCCCCGCTGCGATAGCCTGATACAGCTTCTGTTTGCTGGGTACTTTGGCTGCTGCAGGTGGGGGTGGTCCTGGTGGAGGTAGAGGGGGAGGTGGCGGATGAAGGGGTTGCTCTGTAGACATGTCCTGGCCCCTGCTAAAGTATGGGGATCATACAAAATGTTCAGACCCGTCATATGAAACACACTGATCTGTTAAGGTAACCGTTGAACGACTAGTATGTGTGACAGTGACACCCATGTAACTTGCAGTGTAGCGTGTTTGGCACTCACTTTGTATCCTGTTCAGAAACCCAAACTAGGTCAAAATACTCAAATATGGTGGACGTGTTCTAGATAATTCTCTGGTTTAACAGTTACTGCACATGCTCAACAGTATATTTGGCGACAAACATCTCAATCACATTTCAAACTCACATCCTCAAACTCAACATCACTGACTGTGAATTGTAAATGCATCAGAAACAGTATCTCTTGAGGTACATTCGTTTTCATATAACCCACTTTTAGCCCAAACTGCAGATGGCAAAATAGACGGATGTTCACCGCAGGATTGCACAGGTTTATATATCAAATAGACCGTTTGACAGGAAACGGAAACGCGGAGGCGGAAAACAATCCGTGAACACAAGCTAACCACGGTCAGTCCATTCATCGAACAACTTCTAGACTGTTCCTGCTTCCAACACCGAGGTAAAATTAACTTTGTTTGACAGGATCTGTTTCAGGAGCATTAAGACCGGTTGGCAACAATGAAATAACTAACGATAGATATTTGGTAAAGCATGTAGCCAGCTGAAGTTAGCTAGGTTAGCCACATGGGCAACATTACTACACCGTCACCGAGAGCGGACGGTTTCTGCAGGCATGCTGCTAGCTAGTTAGCTTGGTGCTAGTGGAAAGACACTTGGCGGGTTAGCTTTGCTGATTTATAAAATATTTTTTTCTTGCTGGAAACGATTCGCTAACTTCTGCTCCATCTTATTTCTATCCCCAGAAGATGGCTGGTCAGGATATGCGACTGAACCACACGATCTACATCAACAACCTCAACGAGAAAATCAAGAAAGATGGTAACTAAGCTAACTACGCTACTCAAACAGCACCTGGCTAACAATGAAGTCATATTTCGTGATAAGTCTCATGCCAGAGTTACACGTTATGATTGTTAATTGTTTTTTCCCCCCACCCAGAACTGAAGAAGTCGCTATACGCCATCTTCTCGCAGTTCGGGCAGATTTTAGACATTCTAGTGTCGCGGACTTTGAAGATGAGGGGTCAAGCTTTTGTCATCTTCAAGGAGGTCAACAGCGCCTCTAACGCTCTGCGGTCCATGCAGGGATTTCCATTCTATGATAAACCCATGGTGAGATTTATTTCCTTTTTTTTGTCGCACTTTTAGCAGAAATGTGTTTAGGCTAACAGTCGTATACGGTATTCCAGAAAGCACGACTTTAATAAGAACGTGACTAATTGCACGTCTGTTTTCCTCAGCGCATTCAGTATGCGAAGCTGGACTCGGACATCATCGCCAAGATGAAGGGTACTTATGTGGAACGCGACCGGAAAAAGGAGAAGAGAAAGGTCAAGGGAGCAGAGGGTGCAGGTGTCAAGAAGGGGGTCCCAGGAGCTGCAGTACCCTTGGGCCCAGGGGTACCCGCACAAATGCCTGTCAGTAACTAAATCCAAGCTGAATACTCTTAAACAATGCCCAATAATCTTTGAAGTTCCACATCGATTTACTGTATTTTAGATTGAATCTATGTACGGTCTTGTATCCCCTCTCGTTTAAAGGGAATGCCTCCTATGAGCCAGGCTCCTCGTATGATGCCCATGCCTGGCCAGCCCCCTTACATGCCCCCTCCTGGCATGATGCCCCCTCCAGGGATGGGCCAGATGCCCCCTGGTGCTATGCCTGGTCAGATGATGCCAGGACAGATGCCCGGGCAAATGCCTCAACAGGTAAGCTGCGTGTGTGTGGTCGTGTGTTAGAATGTCAAATTTGCAGCTTTCATTTGATGCGACCGTATATGTCATTGGTTCCCACCATTTTTCTGATATGGATATCTCGTGTGTCTTCCATACCAGGTGTCGGAGAACCCACCCAACCACATCCTGTTCCTCACCAATCTCCCAGAGGAGACCAACGAACTCATGCTGTCTATGTTGTTCAACCAGTCAGTACCTGCATCGATGTCATTGCACACTCACCATGGTGGTAAATGGTTTTATACCATTCAAATACTGACATGCGTTTCTCCTTCCCAGGTTCCCAGGGTTCAAAGAGGTGCGTCTGGTTCCTGGTCGCCACGACATCGCCTTTGTGGAGTTTGACAACGAGGTGCAGGCGGGTGCGGCTCGAGAGGCGCTGCAAGGCTTCAAGATCACCCAGACCAACGCCATGAAGATTTCCTTTGCCAAGAAATAGCATGGTTCTCTCTCACAGACAGACACCCACATATACACACTTCAGAGAAGACATGCACCCTTCAAAGACACACACACACCTCAGAAGACACACACACCTCAGAAGACACACACAGAAGAGCTGTAGATATGGACAAACCAGGAGAAACTAGTGGAACGAAATCCCAGTCCATGAATGAATCATCACTCACATTCACACTCGCACATGGCACAACATCCTGATCTCATTCCGCTCTTTTAATGATGCGTGTCTTCTCTGATGAACGCTACAGAAAGACAAACCTCAGCACTGTTCACCTTTGCAGAAATCTAAAGACTTAAACAGCTGTTTAATTCCAGTTTCCTCCTGGCAATGCCTTCCCCCTCTCTCAGATCTATTGGACGCTTACCATACAAATAGTTTTCAGAGGAGGTTACAGCTATTGGGTAAAAGACAGGCTGTTTTTAAGTAGTTTTTTTAGTAATTACATAAATACTTCTTTAGCATGCCAGGCGTGTGTGTGTGTGTGTTTGGTCTTCTGCATAAGATATCTGAGTCTTCATCTTCAGTGTTTCCATGGCGATGGTCTCTGGTGTGTGTAAGTATCTGGTAGGCTTTGTAAGTATATTTTCAATTTTTTCTTTTTAAAAGCATTGTACCCAGCGTCTGGTTCGCCAGACATTGTACCTGGAGCTTTTCTGTTTTTGATTAAAACATTTTATATTACATCTTGAGACCTTTTCCATTTTTTATGTTCTTAAAAGAAATAAAGATTGACTGTCAGCCTGTTTCATCCTGTATCTAATGGAGTCAGGTGGCTGAACAGTTAGGGAGCCCGGCTAGTAATCAGAAGGTTCCCAGTTCAAATCACGGCCTTACCAACAGGTGTTCTTGAGCAAGGCACTTCACCCTACTTGCCCCATGGGGAATGTCCCTGTATTTTCTGTAAGTTGCTCAGGATAAGAGCGTCTGCTTAATGACTAAATGTAAATGTATTGGGAGTGTTTGTTTCGTCTTAGTCCAACTCAATGCTCCCAGTTTATAAAACCTCAGCTGGCACGTCTGACCTTTACATTTGTTCATTTAGCAGATGCTTTTATCCAAAGCGACTTACAAGAGAGAGCTTTTAGAAAGGGCATCGGTCAGTGAGCATAGCAACGTGATAGACCCCAAACACAGTGGGCTTTTAGATCGTGAAACGTCTTCAACTACAGAACCAGGTTACCCAAAGTCTTGGCTAGGTCTGCATGTGGCGATCACATTGATTATGCGACCCAGGAGAGGGCAATGGCTATTAGTCAACTGCTGAGTCACGTGACAATAACGTCTTGTATACGCATACTTGAACTTGGGGTTTGAGTCGTTTAGTTTTATTACCTAAACATCCACTTCATTCAAGAGCTTAAGTGTTTCCACATGAACCTCTCTTGTTTTCCTGGTTTCACATGTAATAGTTTGACCTCTGTGCTAACAACAAACCAAGGGCTTGCCGTTCAAGGAACAGCTTGTTACAGACACTCCTTGGAGGCTGTCTGACATCAGACCCAGTCACGTTATTTTCAGAGTGACGGTGGTTGTAAGAAGGAGGGCCTCCTGTCCTGCATCTCTGGATTTACTAGGCACAGCTGAATGACTTGTTGAATTCAGGTTAAAACGCTTCATTTAGGCCTGCGCTGTTAACTTGTCATGACACAAACAAGGCTCCCTGTTGTCAGTGTGTACTGTGCCCTGAATCATTCTCCTCAGGTCAGCTTAACAGTGTATACAGAATGCACATTCTTCTCTGTTTCCCAGGCCTTTCCACACTCCCTTATTTTGCCTTGAGAAAGCGTTGACCTTAGCTGGCAGGGCTGTTGTGGGTGAGCGTCTGTGCCCCCTGCTCTTGGCGACGTGCCGAGCGACTCCCAGTTCACCAACACTGCAACCTTTCAGTCGGGAGAGTAAAAGGAAGCTTATCCACAGACCCGTGCGTGGGACATCTCCCAGAGAGTCGCTGGGATTCAACATCAAAAACATCAATCGAATTCCAAAGATAATCTGTGCCAACCTTTTTGGCGGATGCATTTATGTGTCTAAATACCCCATAAATCAAACATTGCCTGTAGGCAGGTTCTTGATTAAGGCTTTAAAATAATTATTTGTGTAAAAAAACAACCACAATGCTTTGCAACTTACCAATCACTGCCAGAGGGTTTTTAGTACGTGTATTTTTGTAAGATGAGGTCATTGTTTTTTCCCTGTTGATAGACACCCATGGGTATAAGTCTAGTGACTAACCCTCAAGGAGATAACATCCTCTTTTCCTCCATTATCCCTCTTGGTGTCATTGGATAAGAATGTGGTATGCTAATATAGGAAATCCCTGATTACAGTAAATACGTATGACAGGACATAAGTTTGACCTTAACGTTCAACTTTGCATTCCTGCGGTTAAACCATTTCCAAATGTAGAAACGGGATCCCCCAATGATTCTTTTTGAATGGGCTGAAATGTTATTTTGTATAAATTTCCCACTCTTTTATCCAAAAGGACTTATAGTAAGTACAGGGACATTGTCCCTAGGTTGAAGTGCCTTTCCCAAGGACACAATGTCACATAGTCACAGCCGAGGCTTGATCTCACAACCTTCCAATCACAAGGCCAATGCCTTAACCCTTTGAGCCATCTGACCCCCAAATAAATGACAGGATGTCCATAAAGATTTAAACGTCATTCAGTTTTAAGACTAATGTCCAACAAATCCAACAATCCTGCACCTAATTAGTTGTACATGATGGGATTACAGATGCTGAACATCATTAATAATAACAGGTTGGTTCTAAAGGCAGGTATCTCTGTTAAAGCCATGACAAGTCTTCCAGCATATTTCTTAGACAAGATTGTGCATCTGAAGTAGCTCAATGGCTCCACATACTTAGCTGCTAAGAACATTCAATATGTGTTTAAAAAAAAAAACACCTTTGGGCCCTTTTAGATACTTTCTAACAAAGTGTAACCAGAGCTTCCTGTTAGACCCATTGTTCTCATGACAACATATGATCCTTGCCCTGTAACTGATCATTGTCGCTTGTGTAGTCATACTGGAAGTTTCCGCTGTGGCACATATCCATGTGGTATGACTGCACCAACCTTAATATTCATTTGTTCATGATGGAAGCCTGGAGTGTTGGACTATTGAAGCTTCTTCAGTGTGTCAATGTCACCTTTTTACTTTGTTGACAGACAGCATTATATTCACTCTAGACACCAAATACCTACATAGAGTATAAACAGTTTTATTTCTACTGTAAATGGTGAATCATATTAAGTAATTACAAGGAGAGTTTGACATTAGTGTGACACTGGAAAGTCACATTCGGTCTGTTCTGATAGAATTCCTTGGCAGGTGCCTTTTTCTGAAGAAAGCAAAGTGCATCTATAAAAAAGTAAAATGGTAAAATTCAGTAAAACACAAACAGCAGTTCAAATCAGTTTTGACCCCCCCCCCTTCCCCCCTGTCCTATTAAAACTGTCCTATTAAAACTCTTCAGGGATTTTATTAACATTATGCCTACTAGAAATTCCATCCATGGCTCAGAATAGAAACCCTCGACAGGTAAGGGGCCACTTCTAAACTTCATTACTGCCATCAGATGGCGCCAACCACTAAACTGTGGAGTCCCGCGTGTCGGGGTCAGTCACCGGCGTGGCTGATGATGAGAGGATGAAGCCGCCAGGTGCCAATACGAACTGCGCGTGTTGTCATTTCGACGAACGCTTCATTTACATTCTCTCGGATATCTCGGGTTCATTATGCAAAAGTGGCGCAGAGCGCTTCTCAAGGGTCCTTCTGTTCTGCGGCGGGGGTCAGCAAAGAGCGCGAAGGCCACGGAGGCACCCGCTGGTTGCTATAGGGACATCATCGCGAGCAACAAGTCATTCCCATTGCTGGGATTGGAAGGGGGGAAAAAGGGGGGGGGGTGGAGGGGGAGGAGAGAGGGTCACTAAAATTGGCTCATTATGTTACAGGACTGAAGCAGATGCATTGTGCGGCGGGTCTTTGGGGGTCTATGGAATCAGGACAGGAACTAGTTGGACATGGAAAATATGCAACGGAACCTGTGCCAAAAATGCACAAAAAAAGACCCTGCCCACTCGTCCCTTTTATCTGAAGACATAGCCTACCCGTTTGTTCTTCGTTCAGAGCATAAACTGCTTAAATGTGCTTGTGGCAAGTTTAATTGAAGGCGGCATTGGCACCGTTTTGTGTTTTTGTCATATTACCTCGTCACATCCCAACCAAAATATTCTAAACAATCCTTGGTAGACCTCATTCGGTTTTGAGAAAACATCCTACGCGCCGAAATACTTTGCTCAGCCAGCCGTATGGGGCTTCTCTGAATAGCGTGGGGTCCCTCTCTAGCCCCCAAGCCCAACCATTTAGTGCTAGGCTTTGTCCTCTGGGGCGCTTTGTTTTCAGACCGTGATGGTCCAGATTGTCGCCTGTTTGTTAATGAACGTCCACCGCCTAAGCGTTCCTTAGGCCCTAATTGTGCAGCAGCATGTTCTTTTGAGTCTGGAGGAGTCTGCATGTCCTCCCCGTGTTACCGTGGGTTCTCTCTGGGTGGAGTCTGCATGTCCTCCCCGTGTTACCGTGGGTTCTCTCTGGGTGGAGTCTGCATGTCCTCCCCGTGTTACCGTGGGTTCTCTCTGGGTGGAGTCTGCATGTCCTCCCCGTGTTACCGTGGGTTCTCTCCGGGCACTCCGGCTTCCTCCCACCGTTAAAGATGCACGTGGTAGGTTCACTGGACATTGTGACAACAGAATTGTATACAGAAAAAAGGAATAAATAAATTGTGCAGCAGCGCAACGTGAATTTGGACGGACACACACACACACACACACACACACTAGGGAGAGGACCAGGACTGCAGTTCCAGAGACAGTGGAAGAGAGTGACAGATATTTAATTGGCACTGCGGCTCTTTGATCTCTTTTGCATTTAACCTAGAGGCCTTATAATGTAGGTGAGACCTTTTAGCACAAAGCCGGGGTACACACTGGGATATTTTTGGGGTAATATATCATGTTCACAGAACCATGCAAGCCACAAGCAATTAATGCGCAATGATGAATGTGCAATCATGCAAAATAAAATAAAAAACCTCCAACAAGGTATGGAAAACGTTAGTTGAATTCTAATGGATAATCGTTCAAGAGAAATAAAAAATTGTGGGGGGAGGCGGGGGGGGATGTCGCGCACATAAAAGCTGGCTGACGGATTTCCCCTGCCTAAAGACACACCCTCTTCGCCAGGCACACATGACACATAGATATATATCACACACACACACACTAAACTCCGGTTGAAATAGCCGACTCTTTTTATTGTTCGCTCCCAGAGCTGATCCTCACTGAGTCTCCGGCGCGTTTCTGATCAGATGACAGATGAGAGAAGGGACCGTGCAGGGTTGGACGCTGATGGACACTTTATGGACATCAACGGTGGATGAAACGTAGTTTTGACTGACTTGAGCCCATTACCTTTTTTTTCCCGCTCATTGAGCAATAGTGGAGCGTGGTGTTTTAACTAGGAAAGAGCGCGTGTGTTCGTGTGTCTGTTGGACTTGAAGGAACCGAGTGCGAGAGAGAGAGAGAGAGAGAGAGAAAGAGAAAGGGAGAGAAAGAGAGAGAGAGAGAGAAAGGGAGAGAAAGAGAGAGAGAAAGAGAGAGGGAGAGTAATCGGGATGAGAGCTCAGTGAAGCCAGCAGACGGGACATTCAAAGCTTCTTAACGGCAGGTGGGAGGGAAGATCGAGCTGGTGTGTGGCTGTGGGAGTGTCTCCCCCCCTCCCCTCCCCACCCCTCCCTGTGGACACCCACCCTGGACAACCGCACCAAGTGGGAGAAGAGCCAGAAGCTTGTAGCGTGTAGCGGGCAGGTGTCAGCCCTACTTACGGGGCGAGTAAAACAGTCCAAACAGTCCATGTAGAGGATATGATTTTCTACGTTCAACACGATGAACTGGCATTCTGATAGCTGAGGCCAAAGAAGGGATATCTGGATCGATATAAGTCCTCGGACCCGTGACGTTGATATGCGGAGAGAAGGAGGTCGTCAGAGTGGAGGAGCAGGGAGCAGAGCGTGGAGGACGGAGATGAACCGGGACCGGGAGCGGGGCCAGCACTGGACCGTGATCCTTCTGGTCCTCCTCTCGCTGCAACCACAGGTTAAGCTGCACTCTAATTCAGATCTATTTTGGGGAGAGACGTTAACCCTGGTTATTGGTGTTTACCTCCAGTTCACAGCCTGGTGAAAGCAGCCACGTTTTGATTGTTGCTCCACAATATTTTTCCTTAATTTCCCATTTGAGGGCCATGTTTCCAATCGAGCCTATTGTGAACGATGACATTTAACGCATTTCAACGTATTCAAGAGAAGCTCCACAACCATGTATTGACTATACACACAGTCCCACTCTGACCTTGCTCCAGTCCAACCAGCCTGTCTGCAGGTACGCTGGCCTGGTTAAGTTAGGTCACCCAGATGGGTTGACAAAGCTCTCACAGCTGGGGCTGGACAGGGGTCTTTGTGTGTGTGTGTGTGTGTCCTGCATTTCCTCTGGGGTCTATGAGTGCATACTGTATGGGTTAGGGGTGTTTGTTGGGCCAGGGGGCATTATAGAGAAACACTGAGGGTGTGTGAACACACTGTATGCTCCACACCCCTCTGTCTCTCTCTCTCAGGATCTCTGTCTTTCTGCCTCTCCGTCTCTCTCTCTCTGTCTCACTCTCTGTCTCTCTGTCACTCTCTGTGTCTTTGTCTCTGTCTGTCTCTCTGTCAGTCTCTGTGTCTTTGTCTGTCTCTCTCTGTTTGTCTCGCTGTGTCTCTGCCTGTCTCCCTCTTTGTCTCTCTGTCACTCTCTGTGTCTCTGTCTGTCTCTCTCTTTGTCTCTGTCTGTCTCTCTCTCTGTCTCTCTCTCTCACTGTCACTGTCTCTGTCTCCCTTGCCTGCCAGACCACTAGAAGCCTACCTTCCCCTGCACTGCAGTAAAGTCTACTGTACCATCGTCCATTTAAAATGTAGGGAAGCAGTGAAACATTGATGCAGCTTTATATCCTCCTAGCAGGTAATACACCTTGATGGACATGGCCTTTTAAAGTTACCAAACAGGCTTTGTGTGAACAACCTTTACCCAGTGTGAGCAGCCAAAGGAAGAGTTCAACCATCGTTGGACTCATGCAGCTCTGGGTCCACTGTTGGGTTCAGGGTGTGGTCAGCTTGTGGTCAGCTTGTGGTCAGGGGGGTTGTCAAGCCCAGCATTTGGGTTCTAACGAGGATCTCATACCCATGGCTCTCCTGCAGGCAGATCCCTGGAGTGCTGCTGAAACACAGGTATTCCTGGAATGGTGGAGCGAGGGGGGAAAGAGGAGAGGAAGAAAGGAGGATGGAGGGTGATGAGTGGCCCTGTATCTCCACAGGCCTTTTGATGTTGGGGAGTTAGGCTGTCCAGGAGAGGGGCGGAGGAGGGACCCCGGGCCAGCACCAACAAAGGCCTGGCTGAAAGGCTGCTCTCACGCAGGCTGAGGTCACATGGTCTGGGCCCGGTGTGGTTGTAGCTGAGGTCTTAGTCCTTTTGCAGAGTGAGCGACGTTATTAAAGTCATTTCTGATAGCTTCGCTTTGATCCTGAAGGAATGGGATAGCTTGTTTGTAGATGAGGATGGTGGTCGTTGAGAGAAGAAACAGTTTGTGCCCTCACAGTGGTGGAATAGTGTGCTTGTGAACGCACAGGCACACGCACACGCGCAGGGACGCACACCTCCTGTGATCGAGTTCGATTCTCTCTTTGGGGCTTGTTAGCTTGAACATGGCCATGTCAGTACAAACTCTGAAAGTGTGAAAGATGACAGAGACCAGCTACGATCGTTAGCAGAGAAGCGGCTGCAGAGGGAGAGCGTGACAGAGGGCAAACGTGAACCAGCGTTCCCTGTGAGGAGGGGAGAAAGCGCCTGTGTTTCTAGGCCTCCCTGGGGAAAGAGGGAGGGGAAAGAGGGAGGGGTGCTGGTGCGGAGCGCAGAAGAAAGGAGCTGGATGGAGAGGTGAAAGGGGGATGTGACACAGGGGAGGGGATGGCAGAGGAGACAAAGAGAGAGGAGAATAAGAATGAGAGAGAGAGAGAGAGCGGGGATGATCCAGAAAGATGAACAGGAATATCGAGAAACTGATCTCTGAGGAGAATGCGTATTTGAGCATTAAATGTACGTGTGTGTGGTTGGGGGGGTCAGTCCATGTGAATTAGACAGTGGTGAGACATATTGTCAACTCTATAGTGTAGGATAGGGAAACGGTGTTCATGTATGATTCCTGGGATAGGGCGGAGGCCTATCGTATTGATTAAACAAATATATTGTATTATATTGTCTCTGCTTTATTCTGTAGTGTACCCTGCTGCTGTTGTAGACTGCAATTTCCCATCCAGGGGACAAAAAAATGATTTTCTTATCATATCTTAGCCTTATAGTCCTAGATTCTTCTAGAACCCTTCCTAGAGCTGCTAGGTAAGGTGAGGTTCACCACCTCAGGAGGAAAACTCCTGAACGTTGGTCATGAACAACCGTTGGGTTCAGTTCGCATCCCTAGAAACTGTAAGATGAAGCAGTCTCTATGTCTTTTCTACGGCGTCTCTCCTTCTTGTCTTCCTCCATCTTGCCTGCTGTTTTGAGGCTCGTCTCTCCACGGTGCGGGTCCTAAGTCTCTCCCCCTTGTCTCCCCTCAGGCTGTGCAGGCAGTTGGCATGTTTGAGCTGCAGATCCGTCACTTCCAGAACCCTCAAGGCCTGCTGCTCGACGGGCGGTGCTGCGACCTCCAGGCCAGCGGGGGGCAGCGCTGCTCTCTCAGGGACCAGTGTGACACCTTCTTCCGCGCCTGTCTGAAGGAGTATCAGGCTCGCGTGGCCCCCATCGGTCCCTGCACCTTCGGCTCGGGCAGCACCGGGGTCCTGGGGAGCAACACGCAGCTGATCCGCCACAGAGGTCACGACCTGGGAGGAGGGGACGTCGGACACATCGTCATCCCCTTTAAATACGCATGGCCGGTAAGTTCCACAAGATCTACATTGACATGGAGTCATTTAGCAGACGCTCTTATCCAGAGCGATTTACAGCAAGTACAGGGACATTCCCCCCTGAGGCAAGTTGGGGGATGTTGCCTCAGCCGGGAATCGAACTGACAACCTTCAGCCCGACACATTAACCACTCAGCCATCTGACTTCTGATTTGTCACAGTCCAGTTTGTGGGCTGGGATGTTAAGCTGCAACACAGGCAGACAATTTGATACTCCAGCCTCGTGAAGCCCTCCTTCCCTCCTCTTTATCGATCGGTCTCTGTATCTTACACAGAGCCTGCCCGCCTGGCTGTCTGGCCGGCCGGCTAACGCACTGCCACGGCCAGTGTCTTCATTAAAGAGCAGACCTATTAATCGCACATTAGACGCAGGACAGCTCCAGATAGACCCGATATCGATATCTCCGTCGGCTCTCCCCGCGTTTCGCTAAGGGAACAGGAAGAGGAGAGGAAGGAATAACAAATAGATGTGGCAAGGAATTTAGTCTACAGGCCTTGATGGAGGCGTGGGGGGGGGGGGTGTGAGGCGGGACAGGCTGGGTGTTGGGGGCACAAAGCCCCCCCTGGACATGCCGAGGGGAGGCTGCAGGCACCAGGAGGAGGAGGGGGGGGGGGCTCACAGCTGTTCACATGCTGCTTCCTGCGTCTCTCTTCTGGAGCTAGGAGATGTTCACCAGGGAGACCAGGTAGGGTGTGTGTGTGTGTGTGTGTGTGGGGGGGGGGGGGGATCAGGGGGGTCCTGTTGGTTGCAGGTCAGACATCTGCACAGGGAAGCAGGGGAGGGGAGGGGGGGGGGTCGGGCGCATTGGTTGAAAGCTTTTAGCGGAGAGGACCGCTAATTTTCTCAACGATCTCGCATCCACTAAACCCATTAGGGATGTTTCTCTGGCTTTTGGCTCCTGTTAATGTCTGTCTGTGTCTGTGGCTGGGCAGAAGGAACAGTGACAGGGATGTACGCAAACTACCGGAACCTTCCGGAAGCCTCAGCATTCGTTTGCTCCTTTCTCTCAGTGACTATTGGTATGCTCTTGATTTTATTATCTGGCAAACTCTGTGACCCTTCTGAGGTTGAATGATTCTTCATAACGAAAGCATTATTTTTTAAATATGATTTTTTACGGTCAATAAAGAACTAGAGTATGTATGGTTTTAATTATGTCTGTGCTGTGTAGCGTTTTAATATGGTCCAAAGCCCTGGTGGAGATTAAAAGAGGACAGGGACTTAGTCTGGTCTCTGGTCAAGCTCACCAGCTGGCCTAGCGTTATACACAGGTCTGGGGGTCTTTGCTTCAGGGGCCTGGCACACACACACACACGCACACCCATACACACATCCACTCACACACAGGCACTCTCATACACACACGCACACACACTCATACATGCATTCAAACACTCCTGAACTAGAATAACTGCAGTTTGATACAGTGACCTCATTTTGATCATGATTGGCCTGTTTACCTGTGACGGTGTGTGTCCCGAAGCCAGTTACCTACTTCCTTGTGTGTGTGTGTGTGTGTGTGTGTGTGTCTTCGTGCACATCGTCAATTCTTTTCCTCCGCGACAGAGAGGTGTGTGAGTGGCAAGCATGAGTGTGAGAAAGTTTCCAGTCAGAAAGCCTATATGGATCAGTTTCAGGGCCAGGCCACAGGCTGGGCTGGGCTGGGTGTGTGGGGGGGGGGGGGGGGGGAGGGGGAGGGGGGTGCGGGGGAGAGGCGAGGGAGGCAGGGGAAGCACCGCGACACATAGAGGCGGGCTTGAATGCATTTCTATGGTGGAAACCAGAACTGAAAGACTCACATTATCTGTCCATCTCAGGGAGGGATGGGGTGGGGTGGGGGGGGTGGGGGGGGGGGGGGCAGTGGGGGGTAAGGGTGGGAGGAGGGGAGGGGGAGGGGGCAGTATTCCGATCCCTCCGCCCCAGGTGAGGGGATGAACAGGTGAGCGCAGTCATTATGAGGAAAGGTGAGCTCCCTTCATCCACGGCCCTCACTCTTCCTTTCTTATGCGCTCTTTCTCTCCCCTCTAATCTCTTCAGGGGGGAATGAGAATGTTTGCATGTGTGGATGTCTGTGTGTGTGTGTGGATACGTGTGTGTGTGTGTGCTTGCCTGTGTGTGTGTGTGTGTGCGTGCATGTGTGTGAAAGCAGGAGCATGTGTTAGTAAGTAGTGGGCATTTGATTTCTTCATTGTCTAAAGCCCCCCTGGTTGGGTGGAGGGACTGGGCTGTAGTTTGACCTCAGTTCCCCACACAGAGGGTGCAGGGTCTGGGACTGTTTTAGCACAGAGGCCGTCCTGCACAGATACAACACATCAAAGAGCCTGTATCTATGAGGTAATGTCCCTGTAAAAAGTCTGTTTCTCTGTGTGTGTATCTGTGGGAGCACAGTGTGCCTGCCTAGCTTTGTTCTGAGGAGTTGCTCTGGTGGACTTTATGAATGAGTCAGCGAGCAGATGAATGAATCCAGAATGTGTGCGCGTACGCTGGAAGAGGCCAGCTGGCCATCGCAGAGCCTCCGAGATTCAGTTGGAAGACTCTGGTCCCTTTGAACAGCGGGATCTACATGCGGTTCTGATTCGCAGTCGACTCTGATCTCCCTTCCCGCTATTCTATCCGCTCCTCTGCCCCCCCCCCCCCCCCCCCCCCCCCCCCGCCTGTCGCTCCAGGCTGCTTTCAAACAGAGAAGGGTTGGGGCATGGTCGTTTGTCACTGTGCGTCCTCTGACAAATGACTCGTAGACCCGTGCTGTCTAAACACTGTTAAGGTGAACTGACTGGGTTAGGATCTAGGTACTCTTCAGTCTCCATCTTCAGTCTGTCTTTCATCAGCCTCTGTCCTTAACACGGTCAGGTCCTGTCCTAGAGGGAACTGACACACGGGCGTGTAACTGTGTGTGTGTGTGTGTGTGTGACTGTTTGCATGTTCCACCATTTACTTCTAATTTCCTTAAAATATATTCCTCTTTTGTGTTGATAGGAACAATCGCTACTGTGCTATGCAGCTCCAGTGTAAAGCAGTGGCAGGGGGTGCATTTCGCACCTGGGCCTTCAGTGAGGTTCTTCTCAGTCCACCTCTTAATATCGTCATTATGATGCCATGGCTCTAGACCAGAGGTGGGCAATTCCAGGCCTTGAAAGCCGCTGTCCTGAAGGTTTTAGATGATTCCCTGCTCTGTGGAAGCCTGATAATTAGCATTCGTTAGAATCCGGTGTGCTGGAGCAGGGAAACATCTAAAACCTTCAGGACAGCGGCCCTCGATGACCGGAATTGCCCACCTCTGCTCTAGACACTATATATTTAGACAGAAACTGCACGTTTAACGCAATATAACTGGCCAGTCTCTCCTTACGATGTCTAGCTTTTCTTGAAAGGTTCGTCTTGAGAATGGCATTGTTTTAACTATGTCTTCGACCAAATTTACATCTTCTCCTCCTTTTCGCCATTGTGGGTTGAAAAAGTAGTTTATATTACACGAATTCGCTCGTTCATCATGTTTGCTAGGTCTGCATAGCCCTGCAGCTCATCAAGACGTGGGCCAGCAGGCCTACGATAGTCAGCTCGAAAACTGACTGGTTAACGCTGGAGTTTAATTTATTTTCACTGTAAGCTACATTTGACCGAACTGTTGATTCTGAAGGCTTGAGGGCAGATTTGAGACCCTAGCAACACATGATGGCTGAATATGATTGGATAAAACCTCTTGGATAAAATCCCAACCTGAAGCTGGAAGCAGAGCGTGCAACCAAGAGGAAAACAATGAAATGAAGAGTATAACTATGCAGAATAATATTTGTGGGGAAATATATACAAATTAAATGACTAATTATTCTAATATTATGTATTATTATATCATATTCAGATGATGTTTAGGCCAGCAGAGAAGGTCTTGCTGGCCCTGAGGGCCCACCAATGGTGTAAAGAGATTAGCATGTCGAGTTTGCTAGTGTGTTCACATCGGGTCAGGGATAAGTCATTTAAACACACACACACACACACACACACTGGCTATAATCTTGTGAGAACTCTGGTACCAGGAGCTGTCAGTCAGAGGCCAAAGATCTATCAGTCTCATGATTCCGGAAGGTTCCAGGCCTTAGTTACCAGACCCGCCTGGCTGGCTGAGTATTATGGTCTGTCTGTGTCAGTGTGGGACTTGCTTTTTCTGCGAGCGCATATCTTGGGACAGCCTAGCCGGAAAATGAGGGCTGAGATGTAAAGTGAATGTAAATGTGTGCTCCAGCTGGGATGCTTGATAACCTTCACTGGGCTGTCTGCACTTGTGTGTTGATCCATGAGTTGATCCCTCTGTAATTGTTCTCATATGAGCAAGTCATGGCAGGGCCATCATCTTGCATTGTATTGAGTGGTTGCTTGGCTACTTTGTTTGTTCGGCAACATTAAACTAATCGTTGCTGGGTTTTGTTAGGTTCCAATCTACCACACAGCTGAAGTTCTTACGTTCTGTCCTTCTCTCTTGGGCTTTCTTTCTTTCTCTCTTTTTATTTCTCTCTCTCTCTCTATTCCTTCTTTCCTCTCTCGCTCTCCTTTTCTCTCCTTCGTCCTCGTTTCCACCCCCCCGTCCCATTCTCTCACTTTCTCCCCTGGCTCGTTCTCTCATGTTCTCCCTTCCTCTCTCTCTCTCTTTCTTTCTTTCTCTCTCTTGTTCTCTCTCCTTCCTCCCTCTCTCTGCGTCTCTCTTTCTCTTTCCCACACATACAATGCTGGGTTACCTGTGCATTCCATCCATGTGGGAGTCCCACTCATGGGGAGGGTATAGGAGGAGAGAGGCGGACAGAGAGCCCAGTTAAAGGCCTCTTTCTCTCCGCCTTCTCTCTTTCACTCTCTTTCTCTCCTTCTCTTTGTGTTTCCTTCTCTTTTGTAACCGCGGCGACTCTCACTCTTGCTCAAATACCTGTGTGCTGATACTGGCATAGTCACACACACACACACCCGTGCACGGGCACACACACACACACATACACACACAGACCCGTGCATGTGCACAACCCACACACATACACACATACATACACACACACCCGTGCACACACATACACACACATATGCGCGCACACCAACACACACACATACACACACACACATACACAGGGTCACCCTTTCAGCACCCTCCCCCCCACTCAGACACGCTGTATGTGAATTAGTACGCAGTCTCAGACACACACTTTATCATGACACACAAAGAAAGTTCATTCCATTAGGGGTTTCCAGCTTGTGTTTTTTAGAGATAAGTTAATAACCCTGAGGGTAGAAGTCCCAGAGGACTCTGGGTTTTAATGATTTCATTTGTGTGCAAATTGGATTGAAAGGAGCGTTTCTATTATATGCAGAGACTGAAGGAGGAGCTGGCTTTACACGATCACCTTGAAGATACTGTACAGACTGTATGTGTGTGTAAAGGTGTGTGTGAGCGAGAGTTTATGTGTGTGTGTGTGTGTGTGCGTGAGGCCAACAGTTAGGGTGCACATCCTTGTAAGTGGTTGTGCAGGTGTAATTACACCAAATGGTTACCTTTCCTTCAAGTCCATTGATCTGTCTCCAGATAAGCGTCCCTCTCTTTCTCTCTCTCTGTCTCTCTTTTTCTCTTTCTACCGCTCCGTTCGCTGTTTCCACCCCCTCCAAAATCACTCATCCATCAACTCCCACACGCTCTCCCTTTCTTGCTCCCCTCTCCATCATATTTGTCTATTGCTCTCTCTCTCTCTCTCTCTCTCTCTCTCTCTCTCTCTCACTCTCCCCTCTCTCTCCGTCCCCTTCTCTCTTTCTCCCTCCCCCCATCCCTCCCCCCTCTCTCTCTCCCTCTCTCTCACACACTCTCTCTCTCTCCCACTCACTCTCTCTCTCCCTCTCACTCTCTCACTCTCTCTCTCTTCATTGTATCAGGGCTCCCTCTCCCCTCTCCCTAGACCCACGCTCCCAGGAAGCCTGCCTGTTCTCCTCCTCCTCTACGATCAGGCAGAGCAGGGGGACGGGGGTCCCGGTCACCTGATGGGGCTTTGGTCTTGGGTCTTTGAATCACGACTCTGCCTCCTCCTCGCCCGGCTTCTTTCTTCTCCTTCATCCCCGTCCATCACTCCTCCTATCTCCATTGCAGAGTCTACAGATGAATCATCTGTGGGTTTGTGTCCGAACCCTGCGGACGCTCTCACGGTCTCCTCTGGCTCCTCCGGGCCGTTTTGATCTCGTCTATCTCCACGCGTGATCTCGTCTATCTCCTGCTTCTATTATCTGCTCCATCCGCTACATGCCTCATTTCTGTTTTTCATAACCTTCGCCTGTGTTTACTGGGAAATTAGAGACTTTGAGAGGCCATCCTTGGATCACAGACTCTCTCTCTCTCTCCCTCTCCCTCTCCCTCTCCCTCTCCCTCTCCCTCTCTCTCTCTCTCTCTCGCTGTCTCTCCCTCTCTCTCTCTCCCTCTGTCTCTCTCTCTCCCTCTTTCTCTCTCCCTCTCTCTCTCTCTCTCTCTCTCTCTCTCTCCCTCCCCCCCCCCCTCTCTCTCTCTCTCTCCCTTACTCAATGTACTCACACACAGACACTGACGCACACATACCCATGAGTACACACAAATGCACACACACTCAAACCCATTCCCATACCTACCCGCTCTTTCACTGGCTGTGCCCCTTACTAAACACACAAGTGTGGAGAGTTTGTACTGAGTGGCCAGACAAGGTCATTTCCTGTGGAAGCTGGAGGGGGCGTTTTCTCAGGGTGGCAAGCTGGGGACTGGGGGGTAGACTAGGAGGGGTGTGTGTGTGTGGGGGGGGGGGGGGTAGACTGTGGAGGGACGCTGGGAGGGGGACGTGGGGACAGGGGGAGGCTGGGAGGAGTTGGGGGAGTGTGGGGGTCGAGAGAGTTGATGTGGGAATTGAGACTGTTCACTTAGATGGGATGAAGGGGGGAGCGGGGACACAGAGGTTTGGGCTGAAGGGGGGGCAGGGGGGATGAGGGCTGGGGTGGGGGGGGGGGGGGTGAGGGCTGGGGTAGGGGACCAGAGGGTTGTGTGTGTGGCGGAGGGTGGGGGGGGGGGGGGGGGGGGGCACTCTGAGCATGCCAAAATGTGAGGGCTCTGTTGTTTCAGAGCGTTTGAAGTAGCCTGGAATCACATACCTTTGTGCAAGCCAATTAACCCTGGAAGAATGTGACTCAGAGAAGGAGGGGGGGGGGGGACAGGAGGATGTGACCGAGAGAGAGAGAGAGAGAACGTCTGATGCTAATCACGTCCAGAATGAAAGAAAAACAAAGAGATGAAGAGAAGAGGGGATCTGAAAGCTGTAATTATCTGGCCCGGGTCACCAGGGTGACAGGGCGGGGTGTGCATGGGGACACCCAGGGGGCCAGTTTGCTCCATATCTGCTTATTGTTTCAAGAACCAATAAGGGGGAAGATGTGTGTGTGTGTGTGTGTGTGTTGTTTATGTCTCCATGTTTGTGTGCCCGAGGGTAGAGTCACAGGCGGCATAGTGGCTGATCTCCATAGCGACCCATCGTACATTGACCAATGAGCCACTGTGCTTCCTTATTTGCGTGTGTGTGAATCCACCCACCCTCCCTCTCTCTCTCTCTTTCTCTCTTTTAACTCACCCTTTCCTTTTTCTTCTCAACTTCTTGCTTCCGGTCTACCTCACTCTCACACTCTCTTTCCTTCTCTGTCTGACTTTGTGCATCGTTTAATTTTCCCTCTCTTTCTCTCTGTAGATTTTTCCAGAACCTTTCCAGTTTGGGTACTGTACATCAAAGTAGAGTCCGACGCAAACCACTTCCATTGACTGACTGGACATGTATCTGACTGCCTGTGGGAACAGGGGGATCAGGAATAACACTGGCTATTGTTGCCGTTGTTACTCTAAGCTTTGTGCAGGTGGGGTGTAAGCCATCGACCGCTGTCATGACAACGCGGTCAAAGAGTGTGAGGTGTGTGTGTGCCAGTATGTGTGGGAAAGTGGGTCTGTAATGATGGTGCATACAGAGGAGTAATGCTAGCTGTGTGTCTCGGGGATTGAAACAGTTTAGTGTAATTCGGACAAGTTATGTGTGCGCTCAGCTTAAGTGTGTGAACGCGAGCGTGTTTTCGTACGCGCGCGTCCATCCGTGTGCATTTGAGCCTGCGCGAGGATGTGTGTGTGCCCGTGTGTGAGTTTTCCTGGGTGTGTGTTTGTGCGCGCGCATGTGAGTTTCCGTGCGTGTGTGTGTGTGCGCACGGAAGGGAAATTCCTCTCTCAGGGCTGGGAGTTCTTCCTGTTGTAGAGCTGTGTTTGTACAGCCTGGCTCAGTCGGGATATCCTACCCTGCCCATGTCTGGGGGGGGGGTTGCTGCTGGGCAGGGTGCGGGGGGGGGGGGGGGGGGTTGCGGGTGCTGGGGTGGGTGGCGTCATAATTAGGAGGTGATGTGACAGAACTTGAGGGTGAAAAGGTAAACAGAGAGAGAATAGTTAACGAGGTCTGAGGACTGTGAGGACTGTGAGGACTGTGAGGTCTGTGAGGACTGTGAGGACTGTGAGGACTGTGAGGTCTGTGAGGTCTGTGAGGACTGTGAGGACTGTGAGGTCTGTGAGGACTGTGAGGACTGTGAGGACTGTGAGGACTGTGAGGACTGTGAGGACTGTGAGGTCTGTGAGGACTGTGAGGTCTGTGAGGTATGTGAGGACTGTGAGGACTGTGAGGTCTGTGAGGTCTGTGAGGACTGTGAGGACTGTGAGGTCTGTGAGGTCTGTGAGGTCTGTGAGGTCTGAGGACTGTGAGGACTGTGAGGTCTGTGAGGACTGTGAGGTCTGTGAGGTATGTGAGGACTGTGAGGACTGTGAGGTCTGTGAGGTCTGTGAGGACTGTGAGGACTGTGAGGTCTGTGAGGTCTGTGAGGTCTGTGAGGTCTGAGGACTGTGAGGTCTGTGCGGTCTGTGAGGTCTGTGAGGTCTGTGAGGTCTGTGAGGTCTGTGAGGACTGTGAGGTCTGTGAGGTCTGAGGACTGTGAAGTCTGTGAGGTCTGTGAGGTCTGTGAGGACTGTGAGGACTGTGAGGTCTGTGAGGTCTGTGAGGTCTGTGAGGACTGTGAGGACTGTGAGTATGTGAGGTCTGTGAGGTCTGTGAGGACTGTGAGGTCTGTGAGGACTGTGAGGACTGTGAGGACTGTGAGGACTGTGAGGACTGTGAAGACTGTGAGGACTTTGAGGACTGTGAGGACTGTGAGGTCTGTGGGGACTGTGAGGTCTGTGAGGTCTGTGAGGTCTGTGAGGACTGTGAAGACTGTGAGGACTGTGAGGACTGTGAGGACTGTGAGGACTGTGAGGTCTGTGAGGACTGTGAGGCCTGTGCGGTCTGTGAGGTCTGTGAGGACTGTGAAGACTGTGAGGACTGTGATTTCTGTGAGGACTGTGAGGTCTGTGAGGTCTGTGAGGTCTGTGAAGACTCTGAGGACTGTGAGGTCTGTGAGGTCTGTGAGGACTGTGAGGACTGTGAGGTCTGTGAAGACTGTGAGGTATGTGAGGTATGTGAGGACTGTGAGGACTGTGAGGACTGTGAGGACTGTGAGGACTGTGAGGCAGGGAGGAGGAGAAGCAGGGAGGAGGGAGCATGCTCCGTCCTGCCAGCTCTGCAGCGCTGCCCTGGTCTGTGCTCAGGACAGGCAGACTGGAGAGGAAGACAGGGCGAGTCTGGAAAACAGACATGCAGCTCCAAGCCCAGACAGATCATTAATGCCCGTCTTAATCTTTGTTGTTTCGGTCGTCTTGTTTTGGGTACCACCCTTGCCCCCCCCCCCCCCTTCTCCCCCCCCCCCCCCCCCCCCTTCTCCCCCCCTGCCAAGCTGCCAGAGCTGCTCAAGGAGCGCACGCTCACAAGACGCGCAGGGAAATTCACGGCCCCTTTTGACAAGACAGCAACAAAACAAGCCTCGTTCCCCTCAAAGGTTGTGGACTAAGAGGTCGTGACCCCGGGGGACTGTGGGGGATGACAGTTTTTGTGTGCTCGGACAGCAGTTTCGAGATGGGTTGTGAGAAAAGTCCTTTGGGTTTCCGAGAGTTCTGGAATATGTTTCTGAGAGGAATTCTGAGAGGAGGAGTTGAGTAAGAGACTTCTAGACATTCCATGGATGTTTCTGAAGGAAATGAGTCCTTTAGGAAAGCCCAGTTAAGTACATGCTTAGAGACGACTCCAGATTGATGAAGTGTTTTAATGCTGTTCTTCAGACCGACCATACGGCCATCACAGGGCTCTCCGCAACCATGTGATCCCAGAACACCTCTGCAAGTTCACTCACGGACACGCACGTATGCCCCCCCACACACACACACACACACACACATCTCTCTCCGGCTCTGTCATCTCTCTGGATGTACCGGGGCTCGCGTCACATCTTAGAAATGTTTGTTTTGGTCAGAAAAAGGTTAAAAATATCACCACATTGTTGTGGTTGATTGTATCAGCAGCTGTCAGATGCTGTTTACTGTTTGGTTTTCCGCTCTCTCTTGGCCGTGTTTAGTCTTCGGCAACCAATCTGTTTAGCTGTGTTGAGGAAGGGCAGACTGGGGTGAGAGGTGTAGCTGTGTTGAGGCAGGGCAGACTGGGGAGTGTAGTTGTGTTGAGGAAGGGCGGAGGTGTAGCTGTGTTGAGGCAGGGCGGAGGTGTAGCTGTGTTGAGGCAGGGCAGGGGTGTAGCTGTGTTGAGGCAGGGCAGAAATGTAGCTGTGTTGAGGCAGGGCAGAGGTGTAGCTGTGTTGAGGCAGGGCAGGGGTGTAGCTGTGTTGAGGCAGGGCAGAGGTGTAGCTGTGTTGAGGCAGGGCAGAGGTGTAGCTGTGTTGAGGCAGGGCAGGGGTGTAGCTGTGTTGAGGCAGGGCAGAGATGTAGCTGTGTTGAGGCAGGGCAGAGGTGTAGCTGTGTTGAGGCAGGGCAGGGGTGTAGCTGTGTTGAGGCAGGGCAGAGGTGTAGCTGTGCTGAGGAAGGGCGGAGGTGTAGCTGTGTTGAGGCAGGGCAGAGGTGTAGCTGTGTTGAGGAAGGGCGGAGGTGTAGCTGTGTTGAGGCAGGGCGGAGGTGTAGCTGTGTTGAGGCAGAGCGGAGGTGTAGCTGTGTTGAGGCAGGGCAGGGGTGTAGCTGTGTTGAGGCAGGGCAGAGGTGTAGCTGTGTTGAGACAGGGCAGAGGTGTAGCTGTGTTGAGGAAGGGCGGAGGTGTAGCTGTGTTGAGGAAGGGCGGAGGTGTAGCTGTGTTGAGGCAGGGCAGAGATGTAGCTGTGTTGAGGCAGGGCAGAGGTGTAGCTGTGTTGAGGCAGGGCAGGGGTGTAGCTGTGTTGAGGCAGGGCAGAGATGTAGCTGTGTTGAGGCAGGGCAGAGGTGTAGCTGTGTTGAGGCAGGGCAGAGGTGTAGCTGTGGTGAGGCAGGTCGGAGGTGTAGCTGTGTTGAGGAAGGGCGGAGGTGTAGCTGTGTTGAGGCAGGGCAGAGGTGTAGCTGTGTTGAGGCAGGGCAGAGGTGTAGCTGTGTTGAGGAAGGGCGGAGGTGTAGCTGTGGTGAGGCAGGGCAGAGGTGTAGCTGTGTTCAGGAAGGGCAGCGTGTAGCTGTGTTGAGGCAGGGCAGGGTGTAGCTGTGTTGAGGCAGGGCAGAGGTGTAGCTGTGTTGAGGCAGGGCAGGGGTGTAGCTGTGTTGAGGCAGGGCGGAGGTTTAGCTGTGGTGAGGCAGGGCAGCGTGTAGCTGTATTGAGGCAGGGCAGAGGTGTAGCTGTGTTGAGGCAGGGCAGAGTGTAGCTGTGTTGAGGCTGGGCAGACTGGGGTGTAGCTGTGTTGAGGCAGGGCGGACTGGGGTGTAGCTGTGTTGAGGCTGGGCAGACTGGGGTGTAGCTGTGTTGAGGCTGGGCAGACTGGGGTGTAGCTGTGTTGAGGCTGGGCAGACTGGGGTGTAGCTGTGTTGAGGCAGGGCAGGGTGTAGCTGTGTTGAGGCAGACTGGGGTGTAGTTGTGTTGAGGCTGGGCAGACTGGGGTGTAGCTGTGTTGAGGCTGGGCAGACTGGGGTGTAGCCTTGTCCTGTTCCCTTCGCTTCTGGGAACAGCTTTGCTCAGATCTTGTTTACAATCTCAGAATCGGAGCAAATTCTTGTGCGTCACGGCATGTCTGTGTGTGAATCTGCGAAAGAACAGACGCTCACGTATGTCCGTGACTGAGTGTTGCTGTTGTGGCCCAGCAGTGTTTAGGCGAAAGCAGATGTTGGTTTTGTGTTCGGTCAAGTCACTTGTTCATGTTTTGCAGTTGTCTTTCTTGCCGAGGCTTTCAGGAAGTTCGTCTGGACATCCATGAATGACCTTCACGCTCTGTGTCTGGGCTGGACTGAAGTCCTCCCTTCCTGAGTGAGTCACTCACCTGGATGGGGGTCTGGGACCTGGGTCCCCCCCTGCTGGGGCGTGTCTGCCTGTCTGTGTGTGTGTGTGTGTGTTTCACCTTGACCTTCTCCACTGTGTGTGTGTGTGTGTTTCACCTTGACCTTCTCCACTGTGTGTGTGTGTGTGTTTCACCTTGACCTTCTCCATTGTGTGTGTGTGTGTGTGTATGTGTCACCTAGATCTTCCCTGTTGTATTTGTGTGAGTGTGTATATGGGTCAGTTAGACTTTCCCTACTGTGTGTGTGTGTGTGAGTGTGTGTAAGTGACCCAGACCTTCCCTGTTGTGCATGTGAGCATGTGTGTGTGTGTGTGCGTGTGTGTGCTGGCCCTTGGCTAGGCAGCGATGGAAAAAGAGGGAGCTGGGGAGACGGAGAGAGAGAGAGGTGCGGCGTGTCAGAGCAGATGGAGGGAGAGACGGAGGATGGGAGAGCAGATAAGAGACTGGGAGAGAGCCAAGGCTGAGGTCATGCTGTACGACGTGCCCGTCTGGGGGTCAGAAACCCGCTACTTAACCCTGACAAACCATCTCTCAAACCTACCAACACGCCTCTACTGAGCCAGCGATGGAGGTGACATC
Organism: Protosalanx chinensis; assembly: GCA_030340685.1. Classification (NCBI taxonomy): domain Eukaryota; kingdom Metazoa; phylum Chordata; class Actinopteri; order Osmeriformes; family Salangidae; genus Protosalanx; species Protosalanx chinensis. The sequence continues at coordinate 3,399,597 of CM059325.1, read as the reverse complement.
TCACCAGACCCCAAGGAAGACCCCTCTTTATCGAGCCGCCAGTCAAAATCAATAAACACTGCTGTACTACCGTGTGCTATACTATTATTATTATTATTATTACTACCTTATCACTTAACCGCGTACTTGACTCATTTTTTTTATTCAATTATTTATATATTGTACTATATCGTGCCCCCCTTATTGTTATTACCCTGCAACTCTGTGCTGTACTTTATCCTGCTGCTGTTGTGAACTGCAATTCCCCCCCCCCCCCCCCCCCGGGGGACAAATAAAGGCTTTCTTATCTTCTTATCTTATCTTATCAAATTTGAACGCAGCAGTATTTGAAACGTCTATATGCGATCGCATGAACACCAATAAGTCCAACTTGTAAATTCATTATGGCCGGCGTAGGGAAGGGGGTACGGCGTAATGAATCACGGCGAACATGACTGGCGCCGTGCCAGCTGGGAACTCTCTTTGGACCTCATTAGCACTGGCACTGCTGGTGGAGAGTGTGTGCGTGGGTGTGTGTGTCTGTCACAGGCCGTAAACACCCTAAAACCACCAATAAGAGAGTGTACCATCCCCCCCCCCCCCCCCCCCCCCCCCGTCGCTGTGCTGTGTGTGTGTCGGTGTGTTTGTGTTCGTTGTGCAAGTTGTGTCTTCAATTTCCATCTTTTAAGTCGCTTATCTCCCTTCCCTTTCCTGTCCTTTTCATACAGTAGCTGTTGTTTCCCCCCCCTCCTCCCTCACGTTCACCCTGTCGACCCCCATCCCTCCATCTTTCCTGTCCAGCATCTCCAGGCCTCCTCCTCCCCCTCCTCCTCCTCTCATCACCTGCTCCCTCCTCTGCTCCTGTCTTCCTCTCCTCCTCATCCTTTCTCAGCTGTTCCTCCAGGCTGCCGCTCAACGAGACCACAACCTACATTTACCTTTAAATGTATTCATTTAGCGGACGCTTTTATGCGTCTTCCAAGAGAGACTTCCAGGAGAGAGCTTGACAGAAGAGCATCGCTCACCGACCATAGCAGCGTCATAGACCTCAAACATAGCAGATTTATAGATTAGGAAACATACATCGTGAGAAACCAAACAAGTGCCGGAGGGAAGAACCATAAGAGCATTCAGCCAAACAACAACTTCTCATCTTCCCTCATCTCCATCTCCCTCTGGTCTGCCACTCCTTCCCACCTTCCCTTCATCATCACTCCATCTGTTTCTCCCTCACCCCCTTCTTGCTGACCCTCCCCTACACACACACACACCCACCTCCTCCAACCCTCCCTCTGTAACACTTCTCCATCCCTCCCTCCTTCTCTCCACTCTTCTCCTCGGCAGTGGATCTTCACGGCAGAAGCGTGACCGCACATCCACGCAGCCCTTTAGGAAGAGCCTTCCCAGAATGCACCGTGGGCCGATTTGCATGGCAGGCGCTCGTGTGTGTCATGGAAATGGAGAGAGCGGGAGGGAAGGAGGGAGCGAGAGTTGGAAGGATGTGGGTCTGAATTATTCATTGCTGTTCTACAGGAAAGACAGAAAAATAAGGAGGGGGAAAATACAATAATGTCCTCCTCTGTTATCTTCAGTGTTACATCCAGGGGGAACACAGTCAGTGTTTTAACATGGCTGCTCTCCTGTGTCTCTGTGTTAGAGGCAACCAAGGTGCCTGTGGGCAAATGCTGCCAGTTTTACTAAGCATCCAGGCAGTGGGTGTCTGGAACACAGTGCTTCAACCTGTCCTACCTTAAGCCTGGGAAGGAGGCAGACTTCCTGGTAGATGAGGTGAACTGACTCCACCTGGTAGCTGAGGTGGACTGACTCCTTCCTGGTAGCTGAGGTGGACTGACTCCACCTGGTAGCTGAGGTGGACTGACTCCTTCCTGGTAGCTGAGGTGTACTGACTCCTTCCTGGTAGATGAGGTGGACTGACTCCACCTGGTAGTTGAGGTGGACTGACTCCTTCCTGGTAGCTGAGGTGGACGGACTCCACCTGGTAGCTGAGGTGAACTGACTCCACCTGGTAGATGAGGTGAATAGACTCCACCTGGTAGCTGAGGTGGACTGACTCCTTCCTGGTAGCTGAGGTGTACTGACTCCTTCCTGGTAGCTGAGGTGGACTGACTCCTTCCTGGTAGCTGAGGTGGACTGACTCCTTCCTGGTAGCTGAGGTGGACTGACTCCCCTGTAGCTGAGGTGAACTGACTCCTTCCTGGTAGCTGAGGTGGACTGACTCCTTCCTGGTAGCTGAGGTGGACTGACTCCACCTGGTAGATGAGGTGGACTGACTCCACCTGGTAGCTGAGGTGAACTGACTCCACCTGGTAGCTGAGGTGGACTGACTCCACCTGGTAAATGAGGTGAACTGACTCCTTCCTGGTAGCTGAGGTGGACTGACTCCACCTGGTAGCTGAGGTGGACTGACTCCACCTGGTAGCTGAGGTGGACTGACTCCACCTGGTAGCTGAGGTGGACTGACTCCACCTGGTAGTTGAGGTGGACTGACTCCACCTGGTAGCTGAGGTGGACTGACTCCACCTGGTAGTTGAGGTGGACTGACTCCACCTGGTAGTTGAGGTGGACTGACTCCACCTGTTTGCTGTTAAGGATGGTAAAGTGTTGACTGTCTGACTGACTGATCGACTGAATTACTGACAAGCTGGCTGGCTGGCTGAATGACTGGCTGGCTGGCTGGATGGCTGACTGGCTGGCTGGCTGGATGGCTGACAGGCTGGCTGGATGGACTGACCGACTGATTGGCTAGATGGCTGGATGGCTGACTGGCTGGAGTTGTTGACTTCCCTTGTCGTCTGTTTCTGCAGAAATCCTTCTCTCTGGTGCTGGAAGCTCTGGACCACGACAACGACACGTCAGAATTAGGTAAGCTGAACAGACTGTGCACGTGTGTGGTGTGGGTGGTGTGGGTGTGTGTGTGGTGTGCGTGTGGTGCGTGTGGTGTGCGTGTGGTGTGCGTGTGGTGTGCGTGTGGTGTGCGTGTGACACAGGTCACAGAGAGGGGCAGGTGTGTTTGTGTCTGTGTGTCGGATCGCCTCAATTCTGGAGAGAAATAAAGAGGCAGACAAAGTAACTAAATTGTTTCCTGCTTGAATAATACGACTGGAAAACTTTCCCACACACATAAAAGACAATCAGTGAGGTGGGGAGGAAGAGAAGGGGGACTAGACACAGCAGAGCAGATGAAAGCGAGACTGTCTGTTTGTCCTTCTGCCTCCATGTCTACAGCTTCTCCCCCCCCCCCCCCCACCCCTTTCCAGAGCAGAAGCAGACAGTTTATTTTTGGACTTGAGAGATTGTGTTTGCGTGTGTGTGTGCATGTATATTTGTGTCTGCGTGTCTCCTTGTGAAAGATTGTCTGTGTGTGTCCGTATGTCTGATGTGAATGACTGTGTGTGTGTGTGTGTGTGAGAGAGAGATGCTGGGTTACGCAGGGGTCTCCTGGTCAGACCCTTTCATTTCCTGCTCCTCTCCTGTTGTTTCTGCTCTTAATCAGGGAAAGCTCCATGGCAGAGACTGTGAACGGAATGGTCTAAAAACAGACACAAACACACACACACACAACATTCATAGACACACGCGCAACTTCCAAGACACAAACACATTCACAATTCCATCAATCCTCGATGCGAACAAAGAAAAATCCCACAGATGCACGTTTTCCTTTCCCTCATTCCTGTTGTTCCTTTAGTCTTGTCTTTCATCCTCTCCTTGTCTGTCCTTACCCCCCTCCCTCCTCCACCCCCCCTTCCCCCCCTCCTCCCTGCCCAGTGAGCAGTCTTGTCTAAAATAATCTAAAGATAACAAGAGACTGGAACCAAACCACATCCACTCCACCCTTATCGAGACGCCCTCCCCCTCCTCCTCCTCTCTCTCCTTTCCCTTTCCTTTTCGCTCCACCTCTCCCTTCCCTCCTCTTCCCAGCCTGGTTCTTACCTCTGGCTGTGAACCTCGTCTCCAGTTCTGTCTGTCTCCTGTAAGACTCTGTCCCAAAGCCGCTCTCTGGACTACCACAGCTTAGCGAAGAGGAGAAGGGAGGAGAGGAGGAGAGAGGAGAAGGAAAGGAGAAGGAGGGATGTGGATGCTGGCTAGGCTTTCAACATAAATGACCTTCACTGCCTCTGGGGTGATGCTGGGGGTAGAGGAACACGTCCCTTTCACTCATGCCTCTCCCTCTCTCTCTTGCTTGGACTTTTCTGTCTTGTCCTCTCGTTCTCTCTCTTGCTCTCTCTCTCTCTCTCTCTCTCTCTCTCTCTTGCTCTCTCCCTCCCTCTCTGCTTGCTGCTTGCTCTCTCTCTCTCTCTTTCTTCAACCCATCTGCTATTGCCCTCTTGAACAAGGCCAAGGACTCACAGTGACATTGTCATTAACAATCAACACCCCACACACACACCCACACCCCCATCCAGAACCCCACAGCACAAGCCACTTTCACACTTATCACTGATATTCTGCACTGCTGTGTACACCCCCCCCCCCAGTACTATATATATCCATTGTCTACTATACTATACTTTATACTCGTACTTGCTATAGTTTAAATGGCCCCCTCTGTACAGCTATTGCCTATTTTATTTTATTTGGTTTGTTTGCTCCATCCTGCCACAGTAAATTCCATGTTTGTGTAACTTGCTTGGCGGGAAAAAAAACACTGATTCTCTCGTTCCTGTTCTCCCCGTCTCTTTCTCTTCGTATCTGGGCCTTCTCATACTGAACTATTGACCTGTTTCGGTGTATCGATGTATCCTGGGTCCCAGATGATTAGGAGGCAGGCAGAGCCAGACATTGAGCAGGCTTCTCACTGGCAGTCAAGGGCAAACACTTCAGATCCAATACCAGGCAGTAAGACTCCAGACACTGGAGGAAAGAGAGATAAGCATCCCCCCCTTTGCTTGCTAACACGATGTGTGTGTCTACGTGTGTATGTGTGTGTGTGTGTGTGCGTGTGTGTGTGTGAGTGGGTGTGTGTGGGAAGAGTGTATGTGTGTGTGTGTTTGAGTGTGTGTGTCTGTGTGTTTGAGTGTGTGTGTCTGTGTGTTTGAGTGTGTGTGTCCTGTGAGAGCGTGTACGTGTGTATGTATGCGTGTGTGTGGGTGTGTGCGTGTGTGTGTGCGATTGTGAGTGTGTGTCAGCTCACAACTGCTGTTCCGGAGTTCTTTTGTTGCTGTTCCATCTCATCACATTAGGGAGAGAGAATCCTACTCTAACACCCTCTTTGCTGACCAATTCTTTACATCCATTTTTTCCTCCCCCTGTTTCTCCTTCTCTCCTCCCTCGGCCCAGCCTCGCTCTCTCTCTTCTCTCTCTGGCAGTTGGCAGGTCTTTTCATTGTGAGTGATGAAATTAGCTAGCGGGCACATCATATTCACAAAGTAATGGAAATGATCAAGCAGCATCAAGGACTGCAGAACAACAACAAAAAACACACACACAGAACACACACAGAACACACACAGAACACACACAGAACACACACAGAACACACACAGAACACACACAGAACACACACAGAACACACAAAGAACACACACAGAACACACACAGAACACACACAGAACACACACAGAACACACACAGAACACACACAGAACACACACAGAACACACACAGACACACACAGAACACACACAGAAAACACACAGAACACACACACAGAACACACACAGAACACACACAGAAAACACACAGAACACACACAGAACACACACAGAACACACACAGAACACACACAGAACACACACAGAACACACACAGAACACACACAGAACACACAAAGAACACACACAGAACACACACAGAACACACACAGAACACACACAGAACACACACAGAACACACACAGAACACACAAAGAACACACACAGAACACACACAGAACACACACAGAACACACACAGAACACACACAGAACACACACAGAACACACACAGAACACACAAAGAACACACACAGAAAACACACAGAACACACACAGAACACACACAGAACACACACAGAACACACACAGAACACACACAGAACACACACAGAACACACAAAGAACACACACAGAACACACAAAGAACACACACAGAAAACACACAGAACACACACAGAACACACACAGAACACACACAGAACACACACAGAACACACACAGAACACACACAGAACACACAGACACATAAACACAAACACACACACAAACATACACACATGAACACAGACATACACACACCGGAGAGCTTCCAGTTCAAGCATTGGAGAGGCAGGGGTACAGTACTCAGTGTCCACTGATTCCCTTATCCCCGTTCATCCATTCTCTCTCTAACACACACACACACACACAAACACTCAAACACACACTCAAACACACACTTGACAAGCAATCGAACACACTGACTCACACTCAGACACATTCCGACCAATATGTGCCCCTGTTTTGAATCCTTTGTTTCAAACCCAGATGATGTCATCTCTCCATCAGGAGGCTTGTTATGGGTTATTAGCTCCCTCCCTTCCTCTCTCTTCCTCCCCTCTCTTCCTCTCCCCCTCTTTTCCCCCCTGTTTCTCTTCCTCTCTTCCACTCTTGCGGGGCCCCCCTCTCTAGCTCTCTATCGCTCGCTCCATCTCCCCATCTCTTAAACACACACAGTTGCTATTCCATTTCATTGTCAATGCACACACATACATTCCTTCGCTCTCAGACATTCAAACAGCTCTCCCGCACTCTCTCTCTCTCTCCGTCTCTCTCTCTCTCACTCACCATTCTCTTTTTCTCTCTCTCTCTCTCTCTCTCTCTCTCTCTCTCATATGCATGCACCACACACACACACACACACATACTCAGTGCTTTGTGTGTGTTAATCCCTGTCAGGGGGATTATAGGCAGAGTTGGAGATGACAGGCCCTCTGGGAATTTCCCTTGGGGTCAGGAGTATCAGCAGTGAGCCCAGCAGTCCCCTCTCTCCCTGCTGGCCCTCACCCACCCTTTCTCTGTCCCTGTGGCCCTCACCCACCTTACCTATGTCCGTCTGGAACCCTCCCTTCCACCCTCTGATCACCGCCTGTAGGTCTAGTTCTATAGACAACCTGACTCTCTCTCTTTGTTTCTCCCTCTCTCTTTGTCTATCTCTCTCCTCTCTCTTCCTCTCTCTCTCACTCTTTTCCTCCCTCTCTCTCTTCCTTTGTCTCCCTCTCCCCCTCTCTCTCTCTCTCCCCTCTCTCTCCCTCCTCTCTCTCTCTCTCTCCCCCCTCTCTCTCTCTTCTCTCTCTCTCTCCATCTCTCTCTCCCTCCCTCTCTCCCTCCCTCCTCTCCTCCTCCAGGCCAGGGGGAGCTGATTGAGCGGGTCCTCCTGTCCTCCATGTTGAATCCCGGGAGCAGTGGCAGACCTACCGTCACCACGGACGCACGCTCACGCTGGAGTACCGGCTGCGTTTCCGCTGCGACTCCAACTACTACGGGCCCTTCTGCAACAAGTTCTGCCGCGCTCGAGACGACTTCTTCGGCCACTTCGGCTGCGACCCGAACGGCTCCAAGGTCTGCAAGGAGGCTGGGCCGGGGCGGAGTGTCGCCAAGGTGAGGCTGCGCGATAACAAGCTGCCCTCTGAACCAATCAGGCGTGGCGTCCTCACCAGCCCCCTCACACCCCGCAGTGTTATTGAGGTGGGACTGAATGAAGGAAATTATGGCGGAAACCGTGGAGGATATGAGGCTAGAATAATGACATCCTGTGGTCCTCCTGGGCACGCCCTTCGCCGGGTGATTTCACTTCCCTGCTCTGCCAACTCTACTTCCCCCCACAGCATGTTGCTGATTGGGTCACAGGGAAACAGGAAGTGTTGCTAAAAAGACCCGGAGGCGCAGAATCACGTCATTTGAACCTGTGCGAAGATTCCTGTTGGATCGTGTTTTTTTGTGTGTCATCAGTTAGTTGCGGGCGTTTTATGTTCCTGTTTTGGGATGGTAGAAATTAATTGTTCCAGGTCTGACTGATTCATCTGTGTGTGTGTGTGTGTTTGTGTGTGTGTTTCCAGCACTGTGTAAACAGAGTTGTCACCAAACCCATGGCTCGTGCACAGTTCCTGGAGAATGCAAGTGAGTCTACCTTCTCTCTCCGAAACGGCCCTATCCATTACGACAGCTCTAGCCTAGTGAACCACAGTTCCCCTCAGCGAAGGCCAACGCACAATGAACTCTAGCCGCTATAATAAGAAGCACCTTAAAACCGCTCTACGCAAGGCTGTCACTCCAGTCAGCTCAGCCCCGGCACATTTAATTGGCAGGAAAAGTATGTTGCCGAAGCAACAGAGGACTTTAAAACGATCATTAGCGGATGTGATAATGCACGGCTCCGTGGCCCCTTAACCCCCTCTGCAGGTGTCATTACGGCTGGGAAGGCGCTCTGTGTGACCAGTGTGTGACGTTTCCCCCGGCTGCGTGCACGGAGGCTGCTCTGAACCCTGGCAGTGCGTGTGTGACGTCAACTGGGGCGGGCTGCTGTGCGACAAAGGTGAGGGGTGTGGGTGAGGGAACAGGGTGAGATCCGTGGGTAACTCGATAGCCTTGGGTACGGCGAATGTGAGCTGGGTTGAGCTAGCTCCCTCGCATGGGTGGGGGTCTCCCCGTGGAAGCGCTCTGTAGAAAGTCACAAAGAGCCTGGGAGACCGCTGGAGGGGATTATAAGTCTGGAGTTTAACAGACCAGGAGATACACCCAGGGCCTGCAGCTAGTCCTTAAACACACTGTGTGTGTGTGTGTGTGGGTGGGTGGGTGTGTTTGTGTTGTGTGTGTGTGTGTGTGTGTGTGAGAGAGAGAGAGAGAGAGAGAGAAAGAGTTAATAAGAAAGAGGAGGTGAGATCAAAGGGATGGGAGGGTCTCTATTTTATGAATCTTTTCTCATGTCCCTGATCAGTGAGCAAACATTGTTACCTGCAGCAGTCTGCTACATTACTGAAAAGGAAAATGCTCTTCATCTCTGGTTTGATGTCTCTTGCTGTATCTCTCTTTCCCTCTCTCTCTCTCTCTCTCTCTCTCTCACCCCCTCCCTTCAGATCTGAACTACTGTGGCACCCACCAGCCATGTAAGAACGGGGGCACATGTTCCAACACGGAGCCTAATGAGTACCAGTGTGAGTGCCAAGAGGGCTTCAGGGGACGCAACTGTGACATTGGTGAGCAGGATCCCAGGACAGAGCCCATCTCTGACCCCAGACACTCTGACACAAAGCCTCTGTTTTTGGAAGGGAACTCTTAGAGCGTCTTATGAACCTTGTGGTTGAGATTCGTGGCATTCTTGCCCTTCTTGAAACCTTTCTCTTCATCTCCTCCCTGTTCTCTGTCCTCCCTCCCCTCTCTTCCCTTCCTCCCTCCCTCTCCTCCATTTGCTCTTCTCCCTCCCTCCCTCCCTCCCTCGCTTCCTCTCTCCCTCCCCTAGTGGAACATGCGTGTCTCTCGTCCCCCTGTGTGAACGGAGCCACCTGTGTTGAAGACCCTACAGACTTCAGCTGCGTCTGCGCAGACAACTGGACTGGACGCACCTGCTCCAACCGTAAGTACCAGCACAGCTACACACACCTATGCACACACACACACACACACACACACATACATACACAAAGACATTAGACCATACACATATGTGCTCTGGAACTCTCTATCTCCCTTTCTCTCTCTCTGAAAATGTCCTGGATTGGCTGTGATTGGTTGTAATTTGTTCTGATTGGATGAATTGGAGCAGAGCCAGGGAACAGAGATTCTAATCAGTCCTGCAGGATGAGACTCATTTCAATAGAACCTAACTTGTCCCAGCAGCAATCAGTGCGTGTGTTTCCCATAAGGAGCAATCAGGCCCTTTAGTATGTGTGCTTGTGAGTGTTTTCAATGGCAAAGATCAACAACGATGAGGCCAGGTACAACAAACGTACTCAACAAATAATGATTATCTATCAGGAAACACGCAAACACAAGTACATACTCAGCCTCTCTCTCTCACACACACACACACGCGCGCGTGCAAACCACACCTTTCTCCTAATCTCTGTGTCTAGAACACTTTGTCAGAGTTGCTAGTTTTCCAGGTGGACAGTTAGCCAAGCACCACACCCTCTGGACAAGTGCTGTGATGGGTCCTCTGTGACCACTAGGCTTCTTTGTTCTCCTCTCCCCTCTCGTCTCCCCTCTCACCCCCTCCTCTCCCCTCTCCTCTCCTTAAATTCATTTCTGTACACGTTTTCTAGTATTCGTTGCTCGTTGTCACACCTTGGATTATTCTCTCTCTCTCTCTCCTGATCAGCCATTCCCTCTGTTTCCCATAGTTCCTTCTCCTCTCTGCTGTGTCTTTTTCACTCATGTCCCTCATGAAGGCTCCGTTTTCAATTCCTCTCCAGGGGAGTGGAACCAGGCGTAGCAGCTCTGTCTCTCTCTCCCTCCCTCTCTCTCTCCCTCCCTCTCTCTCTCTCTCTCTCCCTCCCTCTCTCTCTCTCTCCCTCTCTGTCTCTCCCTCTCTCTCTCTCTCTCTCTCTGTCTCTCCTCTCTCCCTCCCTCTCTCTCTCCTCTCTCTCTCTCTCTCTCTCCTCTCTCTCTCTCTCTCCCTCCCTCTCTCTCTCTCTCTCTGTCTCTCTCTCTCCCTCCCTCTCTCTCTCTCTCTCTCCCTCCCTCTCTCTCTCTCTCCCTCTCTGTCTCTCCCTCTCTCTCTCTCTGTCTCTCTCTCTCTCCCTCCCTCTCTCTCTCTCTCCCTCCCTCTCTCATCCAGCCATGCCGCCCTCCCTCTCTCCCCCTCTCCACTCCTCTCTCTATGCCTCCCTCTTTCCTTCCTCTAATCCTTCCTCCCCACCACTCCCTCACTCTTGCCCTCTCTCACTCTCTTCCTCCTCTCCCTCCTTCCCTCTCTCCCTCCTCCTCTCCTTCTCGCCCTCTCTCCTCTGATATCCCATTCTCCCTCACCCTGTCCCTCCCATTTTCCTTAGTCTATTTCCATCTCTCTCGCTCCTCTCTCCCTGTTTCTCTGGTGTCTAGAAGGTTCTATGAGGTGTGAGCTCAGGGTAGCAGATGATTCTTTTTTTATCAGTGTTTGCCCAGGAGAGGGAACGAAAACACAGACACACAGGAGCATCCGCATACCAATGCAACACACACACACACACAAACCTACCCTCGCACAGACCCACACACACATCCAAACCTGCCCACACACACGCACGTAATCCCACACACCCGCGCGCATCCGAACCTACATGCAGGCACACCCGCGCGCGCACTACACACAAACGTAAGCGTCCCTTTCATGCCGTATTTGAATCACCTCTCATTGACGGATGGTTGGATAGATGGATGGATTGACGGATTGATTGATTCTGTTTCTCTCCCTCTCCTGCCCTCCTCTCCCCTTCCCTCCCCTCTCCTGCCCTGCCCTCTCCTGCCCTCCCCTGCCCTTCTCTCTCCTGCCCTCCTCTCCCCTCCTCTCCCCTCCCCTGCCCTCCCCTCCCCTCTCCTGCCCTCCCATCCCCTCCCCAGCGGTGTTACATTGTGAGTCAGGTCCATGTGGGCGTGGCGCGACATGCCAGGAGTCTCCAGAGGGATACCAGTGCCTGTGCCCCCCCGGGTGGATGGGCAGAACCTGCCAGCTGGGTCAGTAGAACGCCCCAGCAGAACATTCTGGACTACTGAATGGAACCTTGCCACAGAACCTCGGGGATCACATTGTGCTCCTTGGGAACTACAGTACACCTTTAGTGTCCCTATATTGAGCCAAATGACCCCCAGGCTCAATCTCTTTGCTTGGATTTCAAATGACTGATAGTCTACACACACACACAGACACACACACACACACACACACACACACACACAGACAACACACAGAGGACACACTGGGGGGATATAATAGTTAAGGGAGATGCTATTTCATGATGACAGTCTCCCAATATTCCTCCTGTTAGAGTTATATGTCACTTATATGTTATATGACACCTGATAATCCCACACAGATACGCTTCATAGCCCAGAGATACTGCTCCCCCTTCCCACACACACCGCACTCACACACCGCACACACCACACACTCACACACCGCACACACCACACACTCACACACCTCACACACACACACCACACACAAATGAACCACAGCTCCTCGCAAGAGATAGAAACCGACCATGAGAATTGCCCTGACCCAAGTTTCAACGGCAGGAAAGGTATTTTTCCCTCTCGTCCCACCTCCCTCCCTCTATCCCCCTCCCGCTCTCTTACACCCTACATCACTGTTTAACTCTTGCTACCTCTCTCACGCTATACCTCACTGTATGTCTATCCCTCCCTCCCTCTCTCCCTAGCTCACTCCCCCCCTCTCTAGCTCTCTCCTCCTACCTCTCTCCCTAGCTCTATCCCCCTCCCTTTCTCCCTAACTGTCTCCCCCAGTCCTCAGTCTCCTCCATGCTGTGGCTGTGTGTTTTCTCTTCCTTCTGGCTCTTTTATCGCTGCTCTCTCTCTTTATGCTCTCTCTCTCTCTCTTCATGCTCTCTCTCTCTTTATGCTCTCTCTCTCTCCCACATCTCCTGGGAACCATCGTTCCTGTAAAACATCTTAGTGGGACTCGACATCACAGGAGTAGGCTTTGGATCACCTTACTTGACCACTTCCTCCCTCCTCATTCAAGGTGTCACATTTTCATTCTTCCCCCTTTCGTTTCCCATCCTCTAGTGTCAGACTCTATCCCCAGGGAGAACAGGGGAAGAATGGAGGTGGGGTAAGGGGACAGACAGACAGACACAGACAGAGAAGAAGAGGCGAAGAGAGTCAAGTTAAGAGATGAAGGGAGGGGAAAGAGAGGTAGACAGCTACAGTAACGTCAGTTGGAATTTTCGAAATGCGTATCACGGTGGGAACCAACCCAGCAGGCATGCATTCACTTCAACAATCGTGAAAAGATTTCAAACACCTCTGCAAGGTTTTTCACTGTAGAAATCTCATTCTGCCATGTGCGTAAAGTCCCTGTGGACGTGGTCACTCAGATCTGTGTCGCTTGGCTGATGGTGAGAGCGATATAACGGCTTCACCGAAAAAGCATCGAAAGCTTTATTGCTTTTCCGTCTCCCGACAGTTTGATGTCATTTGGGCCAGATACAAACACACAGATGAAATGCGGAGCTGGTAAAGTTGCGCTCGGCAAAACACACCCACGGAAGCGCGACAAAGTGCGGTGCTTCGTTCGACTCGGGACTGGGGCGGTTGTCAGAATGCACTTTCTCACGCACGGGATCTCCCTCTTCTTCTCTCAGACACCAATGAGTGCGAGATGGATGTGTGCGTCCACGCACGCTCCTGTCGCAATCTGATTGGTGGATACCTTTGCGACTGCCTGCCGGGCTGGACGGGACCGAACTGCGACATCAGTGAGTAACGAGAGCTTTCTAGAATTCTAGAATAGTTCTAGAATGATTTACACTTCCACAACGAGCCACCATCATGAGAAAGGAGAATGTAATTTGATGTTGTTGCTAGCCTTGTGAGCTGCAACATGTGGTTTGAATACACCTTATTATGGCCTGGGGGTGGGGTGAGGGGGGCGGGGGGGTGGGGGTGGGGGAGGGGGGGGGGGGCGGTGGATGTTGTGTGTCTGAAAAGTGTGTGATTGAGTGTGTGTGCTCTCCTCACTGTGATCTTCAGGGGACAGCAGCTGCCAGGGGCTGTGTCTGAACGGAGGTCAATGCGAGGTAAGAGCGTTTCCTAGGTGGACTTCCTGTTTTCGTCTGGGTGCGCCTTACATTTAGTTATTTAGCAGACACTTATCCAGAGCAACTTACAGTAAGTACAGGGATATTCCCCCATGAGGCAAGTAGGGTGAAGTTTCTTGCCCAAGGACACAAGGTCATGTTGGCATAGCCGGGTTTCGAACCTTGGGATTAGTAACCCGACACCCTAACTGACTGCACCACATGACTCCCTTCTTGTTCGCTCGTGTGGCCTCAGGATTTGCCCAAGGTTCAAATCCCAAATTCTCTCTCCTCGCCTGAAACCAGGTTGTCTGTGATTGGTGGGAAGGACCTGCCACTCAAACAGTCCCAGCTTCTCATGGTGACCGCTGGTCAGCCAGTGTTCTGACGTCTCTCATCTTTGTCCCCCTCAGAACCTGGTGTCAGGGCCACGCTGCCTGTGTCTGCCAGGGTTCACTGGGAAGCACTGCCAGAACGCGCCCAGCGCCTGTGACAGCGCCCCCTGTCTGCACGGAGGACACTGCGTGGAGGAGGCTGGCAGAGCCACATCCTGCAGCTGTACTGCAGGATACTCCGGATCTTTCTGCGAGGTCAGCCGACTCGAACAACGCAACATCTCAAAATGAGAGAAAAGGAATGAGCTCCGAAGGACGCCCCCTCCCACCGACCGTCACTTCCATTCAATCTCTCCTTCTTTTCTCTCTATCCAGGTGGTGGTGGTGGATCCTTGCAGTCCCAGCCCCTGCCAGCAGGGGGTGCCATGCCGGACCGCAGACGGGGGGTACGTGTGCGGCTGCCCCGAGGGTTACTATGGCAACGAGTGCACAAGCCTCAAGGACCCTTGTCATGGCCAGCACTGCCCAGGTACGTGTGAAATGCAGAGTGTTTGGAAAGGACTGTTACACATACAGAAACGTGACGACACAATTGGTCCACTTCCTAGAAGAATATCTATACTGTAATCTCGGTCAACTACGGTTGCTATGGACTGCTCTATTGTCAGCCAAGATTATGTTATGTGAGCCAAGTAGGATGTGGCCCCTAATTGTGTTGTTGGTCTAAAATGTTGTGCTATGTTTTTCTTGTTCCCCTCTCCTTGCCTCCCCTCCTGACAGGCGCCATGTCGGACCCGGCTCGCGGAGGTTTCAGCCTCTACATGGTGCTGGTGGGCGTGTCCGCCCTGGTGACGTCGTGCGGCTGCGCGGCCTGCGCCCTCCTCCTCTCCCGTCTCCACCGGCGGCGGAAGAAGCAGCAAGGAGGCCCTCCGGAGGAAGAAGCCATCAACAACCAGAGAGAGTTTGTCACTCTCATCCGAAACCTGGACCGCCCCGAGCCCCTCCTGCCCCCCGCCGGTCCCCACACCTCCGTCCCCGCCCCCAGCTGCTGCGAGGAGTTCGAGCTGACTCGACCCCCCTCGCCAGCCCCCTCGCACTCCTCCCCGGCCCTCAAACCCTCCCACGCCCACAAACTGGACATCTCCAACCTAGAGAGGGAGAAACTGAACCGCATCCATTACGCAGACAACCAGGAACTGGAGGTGTGACGTCTGCTGACCTTTGAACTCCCAGATCCCGGTCTGTTTGTTTTGCACCCAGCAGGTCTTTCTGGATTCTGACCTCTGACCCCAAGCTCCGGTGCTGTGCCATTGCTGCATTACTTCCTGTGGTGGTGGTGGTGGGTGACCCTAGTCTGACCCCTCCCCGATATTGACCCCTTACCCTAAGTAAGATGAGATTGCCATTGGCTGCTCTACTGCCAGCCAAAACTATTATGGGCTGACCTTCTGTGAGGTTAGTAGGATGTGGACCCTAAATTTGCGGTTGGCCTTGATCCTATTGTAGGCCGCAGCCTTGCCAACGGGGAGAGAGACGGCATAGATCTGACCTATGACCTCTGACTTCATCCTGAACTAGTCCGATGTGGGCCTGAGTTTTGTGTCTGTCCTGGTGGGAGAGCACACGTGACCCCGTTCCTCTAATGCGATTGGACCAGCTTGCACCAGATAAGGCCAGCTTCTTGTATGGTCTGGGTCTCCAGCCTGGCAGCAGGCTACCAGGTAGTTACAGAGGGAGGAAGGAGGGGGCGTCATTCCAGGAAGGATGAGTTGATCTGAAGGATCATCTGAAGGATCGACTCACATTCGTAAATTTAAGTGTAGGTGTTTGTAGTTACTCTGTGTTTCTTGTTTTGTTGTGTGACTGTGTGTGAGTAAGTGTACGTGTGTAAGTGTATGTGTGTGTGCGCGTGTGTGTGTGCGTATAAGCCTTCATGTCTATTATTCGGGGGACCAAGAGAAGATAAAGGATTAAGTAATGAAAGAATCAGATTTACTGAATCAACACATTCGAAATGGTGTCCTTTAGTAAGGGAAAAAAACAACTGAGAAACAAATAAAATAGAAAAAAGGAAGGAAGTTATATCTTTGGGAATTGACTGAATTCTAACACTACACTGTTGCCTGCATGGTCTCTTTAACACTGCAATTCAAAGATGTATGATTTTTATACCTTTGTGTAAAATAGCAATGTTGTATATTTGTTGTACATATTGATACTGATCTTTTTGTACTGTGGTTTGGTCTCAGAATGTTTTAATTCCTGCTTTTTTGTCCTCTGTCCCCTTCCATATGTCTGATAAGACCAGCTAATATGGATTGTGATTAAAGTGCATTTACCTGACAAATATATGTGTGTATCTTCACTACAACCTGTGTGTGCATGTGTGTATGTGTGTGTGTGTGTCATGTGGCGCAGTCGGTTAGGGTGTCGGGTTAGTAATCAGAAGATCCCTGGTTTAAACCCCTGGCTGTGTCAACATGAAGTTTTGTCCTTGGGCAAGGCACTTCACCCTACTTGCCTCAGGGGGGAATGTCCCTGTAGTTACTGTAAGTCGCTCCGGATAATAGCGTCTTCTAAATTACTAAATGTGTGTGCCTGTGTATTTGTGTGTGTGCACATGCAAATCTCTTCACTGTGACCTTGCTTTTGTTATCCCATCATAGCTGTCGGCTACTGTGATTGCGTCACTCGGTCAGACTGCAGACGTACATTATCTCTCCACCATCATCTCAATCAAACACACACACACACAAACACACACACTGAGTCTGACTGCCAGGAAAAAGCGGACCACCTAACTGACCTCCATGTTCCAACTGATGTCAGAGCCGGTGAAGTCTCCTGTTCAGCCAACTCACAGTGTGGGAGTGTGTGTGTGTGTGTGTGTGGGGGGGGTGGGGGGATGTGTAAAGTGAATACATGCCTTCAATACATGTGTGTTTGTCTATATAAAGATCATAGGTGCCTTCAGTTTGTTCGTAAACTGAGAGAGATCAAATAGAGAGTGATGCTGAAAGTAAGTGAGAGGTCACAGGGGGGAGACTGTGCTCTGGTGAGGCTTCTGAGTATGACAAATGTGACCTTTGACCTGCTGGAAATGACCATGAGCTTCCTGTCCCCACCCTGACCAGAAGGAAACGTAGGAAATCGTGTGCTCTTACCATCTCTCACTCTCTCTGTCTGTCTCTCCTCACTCACTCTGTCTGTTTGTCTCTCTCACACACACACTCAGACACACACAGACACACACACACACTCTTAATTGTAGAAACAGCTTCACACCTGCTGTGAACCTCAGGGTGTTAAACTAATCCATCCACGCTCTGGACATCACGTTTTCATTTTTAACAGATCAGTGCGGGATAACACAAGTCACTGTTTGATCCAGTGTTTCAAGTGCATCTTCGAATGTCTTTGAATGTGTGTTAGATTTGAAGTTTGTTATGAAGTGAATGCATCTTGTTGCCTTTCTTGCCTTGGGTGTGAATCATTGGAGTCTGTTTCGTGGGGATCCAGAAAGTCTGGTATCACCCAGGTGGTTCTGAGGAAAGGTCTTTGTAGTTATGACACTTTCAAACACAATTTCTGTCAATGCAGCAAGGCAACGCGATACAGAGGAATAATGTATAAACCCATGTGAATACCGCACATTTTCTCGTAAACTTGCTCAATCGTGATACATAGAACAACAAGACTGCCCTCTCCTGGTGGTTAAAGGTAACGCAGGCACACTGGAGAGACACGGGGAGGAGAGACCATAGAGAGAGACCACATCTCTGCTGCCAGCGAACAATCACAGCGGAATAACCCCAAGTGTCTAGTGGTGCTCCACATAAACCGGTGGGTATTCAACTGTTTACATTTATGAACAGTTCACATGCATTTCAGTACCCTATTTTCCTGTCTTATTTAATACTTAGTTATTCCACGACATAGAAAGCTCTAGTTAGCATTAGCTAGGCTAACTGAGGCCTGGTTCATTTAGGCAGCTGTGTAGTTCAGTTAGCTTGCTACATGCAGGAGTACATGCTTGTTTTGATTGGCTGTCGAACAGCATATAAGTAATAGTTTGGAATCTAAATGTGTTTTTTATAGTTGTATGTAGCTAGTTACGTTAAAGAAAGCAGCACTATTTAGTAATTATATGCAAAATAATGGTTTCTCTGCTTCCCTCGTCAAGCTGCATGGCTGCACAGCAGCTGTTAAACTAGCTGGAGTCTAGCTGGGTTACAGAGCACTGACTAGTTGCCACAATACCCGTAATAACCTAAAACGCGTTACATTTACGGTCTTTAAGGACTTAACGTGATTACGTTACCGAAAAATCGTGTGATTCAGAGGTCTTAAACGTTTCAAGGTGCCTTGTGTGTTTGGACTTTGCGCAGTGGACAAATGACCAGCAGGTGTAGGATCATATACCCCTTATCCATGCAAGGCAATGCTGGTGCAGATTGGGGGGTTAAGACCAGACTATAGAGCAGGGGTGGGCCACCTGATCCTCGAGGGCCACTGTCCTGAAGGATTTAGATGTTTCCCTGCTCCAGCACACCTGATTCTAACGAATGGTTAACGAATCAGGCTTCCACGGAGCTTCCACAGAGCTTGATTAAAAAAAAAAAAAAAAATCTGTTCATTAGAATCAGGTGTGCTAGACCAGGGAAACATCTAAAACCTTCAGGACAGCAGCCCTCGAGGACCGGAATTGCCCACCTCTGCTATAGAGAGAGAGAGAGATGCGTACACATCCATCCTGTTTCTCTCCCCCCCTTTCAACACACACCCACTGACTTGCCTCCTTCCCCATCTCCACAGCAACCGTGCCGCGTCGCGCCCCCACCCCGAGCGGTGCCGTCATGTGGCAGGAGGCCCGCAAGCACGAGAGGAAGCTGCGAGGCATGATGGTGGACTACAAACGACGCGGCGAGCGCCGGCGGGAGTACTACGAGAAGATCGTAAGACCCCCCCCCCCTCTCTCTCTCTCTGGACGTCTGAGGCTGTCAGAAGTGTGCCCTCTGCACTAATGCTTCTTTCTCTGTCTCACTGTGTCCCTGTGTTTGTCTGTGTGTGTGTCTCTCTGTATGTGTGTGTTTCTGTGTGTTTGTCTCTGTCTGTCTGTGTGTCTCTCTCTGTCTGTCTGTCTGTCTGTGTGTGTGTGTGTCTCTGCAGAAAAAGGATCCGGCTCAGTTCCTTCAGGTTCACGGCCGGGCCTACAAGATCCATCTAGACTCTGCTGTCGCGCTCGCTGCAGAAAGCCCCATCAACATGTGAGGAGACAACACGCACACACACACTTACACACGCACACACACACACACTTACACACACTTGCACACACAGACCACACTCATGTGTCATGTTTTTCCATGTTAGGATGCCCTGGCAGGGAGATGCCAATAACATGATCGACAGGTTTGATGTGAGAGCTCACCTGGATTACATCCCCACCTACACTCCTCCACTGCTCAACACAGTGTAAGTACATCCCCTCCTCCACTGCTTAACACAGTGCAAGTCCACCTCAGGGCATCGCCTCGGACCTAATACTTTGGGTTGTGTAGGAGGAAATAGTGTGTGTGTGTTGTGGGTCTGACATTGTGTACTGTATTCCTTTGTGGTTCCAGCACTCCGGAACAGGAGTCTGAGGAGAGGAAATGCAACTATGAGCGCTACCGAGGCCTGGTGCAGAACGACTTTGCCAACAGTGAGTTCCCACTGTCCTTGTTCTTCACACAGAGCTGTCCTGACATTTTGCTCATGTTGTGTCTGTCCTCTGTCTTCCCTCCCCCTGCAGTCTCTGAGGAGCAGTGCTTGTACCAGATCTACGTGGACGAGCTCTACGGTGGCCTGCAGAGGCCAAACGAGGACGAGAAAAAAAAGTACGTCCCGCCGACTTCACAAACGAGCGCTCGGTCCCCAGGAAGTGGGTTGGTGTTCAATGTGCAAGCTTTTTTCCTTTGCGTCGCAGGCTGGCTGAGAAGAAGGCCACCATTGGCTACACGTACGAGGACAGCACGGTAACGGAGCCCGACGGCCAATCGGACAAGGGAGAAGAGGAGGACTCGGAGAACAGCGAATCGGAGGAAGACGAGGGCATTCCTGACATCGGTGAACAACACTTTGATGATGAACGTAGCGTTGGAGTTGAACATGCCACAGTCCTAACCTGTGTGTGTGTTTGTGTTTGTCACAGATGTGGAGGTGGATGTTGATGAGCTGAACCAGGAGCAGGTGTTGGACCTGAACAAGATGGCCTCGCCATACGGCATGGCAGAGGGAGACTTTGTCAGGTTAGTGTGCCTCACCCCCCCCCCCCCCCCCCCCCCCCCCCGTCTCTGGTCACGAGACCACACCTGAAATCAAATGCAGCACAGGAAGTGACCTATGACGATGTCCAATAGGATGCTGAGGAAGGACAAGGAGGAAGTGGAGGCCATCAAACATGCCAAGGCCCTGGAGGCAGAAAAGGCCATGTACTCTGTAAGACTGGAACCATGTGTGTCTGTCAGTGTGTGTGTCTGTGTGTGTGTATGTGTCCGTGTCCGTGTGTGTGCGCGTGTCTCACTGCATGTGTAATGTGTCACAGGGGCGTCGTTCTCGCAGACAGAGGAGAGAGTTCAGAGAGAAGAGGCTGAAGGGAAGACAGATCAGCCCCCCCAGGTACCTAACCTCCCTCCCCCAGGCCTGAACACCTGGCTACCTCCTTCACCCTCTCCCCTCTTTTAAAGCCCCCTCTTTTCACAAAAACCACCAATCCCTGCCAGGGGAGCAAGTCTAAATGCTAATTATGCTGGAGTCATGTGACGCAGTAGTTTAGGGTATCGAGCTGGGAATCATAAGGTCCCTGATTCAAACCCTAGCTGTGTCAACATGACGTTGTGTCCTTGGGCAAGGCACTTCACCCTACTTGCCTCAGGGGGGGAATGTCCCTGCGCTTGCTGTTAAGTGGCTCTTGATAAGAGCGTCTGCTAAACGACTCCATGGAAACGCCACGTCTGTTTTGTGTGTTCCAGCTACGCCAGGAGAGACAGCCCGACCTACGACCCCTACAAAAGGTGAGGACCGGAGCTGCTGCTGATCTCCCCTGCTGGGGATACCAGGGCAAGATGGCCGCCAGAACTGCTCATCCATCTCTCCCTCTGTCCACCAGACCTGAGTCCGAGTCCAGCTCCGCGTCCCGGTCTCGCTCTCGATCGCCGGGCCCCGAGAAGATCACCTTCATCACCAGCTTCGGAGGAAGCGACGAGGAGGCCGCCGCCGCTGCAGCCGCCGCCCAGGCTCCGCCCACTGCCCTCTCGGCCCACGCCCCCGCCAACTCGCAGCACCACCCCGCAGGTCATAGCAGGGGCTCCCGGTCGGTAACTTTCCCCTTCCTGGCTTCTCATTGGTTGTGTTCTACTGTCACTCATTTTGCTGTCCGACCAAAGTAGATGTTGATTGGCAGACGGGTGCTAGTTTGGGTGGCAGGTGTGATCAGACCAGCCTACTGGATCCTGCTAGCCATGTAGTGATTTAGCCTACAGACAAAGATCACAGTTGGAGCTGTGCATGTCAATACCAGCAACAAGCACAATTCAGACGTGTGTGTGTGTGTGTGTGTGTGTGAGAGAGAGAGTGAGAGAGACATTCAGTGAGTGATGGGACTGCATGTCATGCGTTGTCAGCTAAATCCAAAGCCGCCCCCCTCCCGGAACCCTGGGGCTCACTTTTCCCACCGCTACTTGATCACCTGTTTCTTGACTGTGATTGGCTGTTCAACACTAGCAGCTTGAAGTTACCCACGCCCCACAGAAGATCCCTGAATCCAAATCCCCAAATAACAATCATTCCAAAACGAGCTTCCGATGGAACCTCCAGGGTTCCGTCCGCCCCGCAGGAGCGGCTCCTAACACCCCCCCGTGTGTCTCCGTCTCTCCAGCAGACGCAGGTCGTCCTCCAGCCGCTCCTCCTCGTCCTCCTCCTCCCGCTCCTCGTCCTCCCGCTCCTCCTCGTCGCGCTCGCGCCGCGGCCGGCGGGGTCGTGGGGGCCGGGACGGCGGGGGGCGCCGCTCCCGCTCCGGCTCTCGCCCCAGACGGCGCTCGGACTCGCGCTCCCGCGGGGGGAGGGGCAGCAACGGAGGGGGCGGGAGCCGGAGGAGGTACAACCGCACGCGGTCGCGCTCCAACGACCGGGAGAGGGAGAGAGAGAAAGAGCGAGAGAGGGAGAGGGACAGAAGTCGGCGCTACTCGGCGCGTAGAAGAACGCGGTAAGGGGGGGTCAGATGGCTCAGCGGGTTAAGGCGTTCGCCTCACAAGCGGATGGTTGTGAGATCGATTCCTGGCTACGGCTACGTGATGTTGTGTCCTTGGGCAAAGGCACTTCACCCTACTTGCCTCAGGGAGAATGTCCCTGTACTTACTGTAAGTCGCTTTGGATAAAAGCGTCTGCTAAATGAATAAATGTAAATAGTAAGAATTTTGGCAGCTGCTAACGAAAAAAACACAATTACCTGGAACGTGCAGGCGTGTAACCTTGACGACCGGCCCCTCTCCCGTAGGTCTCGCTCCAGCTCACGGCAGGGGGCCAGCGCCAGGTGGGGGGGTCGGAGTTCAGGAGGGCACCGGAGAGGGGGCGGCAGCAGCAGCCCCAGCCTGCCCCAGTCCCCCAGCCCCCCCAGCCGGAGCCTCTCCCCCACACCCAGGGGGGGCCCGCCCTCTGCCACCGCCCTGTGTGACAAGCTGAGAAAGTGAGTGACGGCTGTGGGCACGCGTGCAGAGAACATGAGCCCACACACTCCACACACACACACACACTCAACCCAGCTCTACTCTCAGTAGATCAGCCCCAGCACACCTGATCCCCTGATGATTGTGTCAACATGACATTGTGTCCTTGGGCAAGGCAATTCACCCTACTTGCAGAAATTGACCAATGGAGAACACCTGAGTCTAAATGAGGATGTTAAATGTAATACTGATGATTGTCCTGTAGGTGGAGCCGTTGGACGAGGGAAAACTCGTTGTTATGCATGGCGTTCATGTTTCTCTCTCCCCCCCTCCCCTCTCCTCCCTCTCTCCCCCCAGGCCTGATACCCCGGGTGGTAAAGAGACGGGAGCTGCCAAAGTCAGTAAGAATTTGATCTCGCTGGGTTTGTTGCTAAAGTCTACGCCTCCCTCACTCCTGACAGGCTGCCCTGGTTGTCCAATCAGGCCGGGGGTCCCGCCCCCTTCCCTCCGGGCCTCACAGCCACCTCTCTTTGACTCCGCCCTCCGTTCGGATGTGTGTGTGTGTTTAGCGGCTCCCAGTGTTAACCCTGTAACCACTTAGCTCACCTGGCTGGCTTTAGCCACGCCCTTTTCTTGCCGTTCTGCCAAGAATGTGGGAGGAGCCTCCAGAGTATCGCCCCCTCTCTCTGCCTGGAGGTTTCTCTGATCACGTCTGCCTCTCTCCTCACTTGTGTTGACTAGAGTCAGGGGCGCCCTCTCTGCCTGGGTCGAAGAAGCCAGTGAATGTTCCTTCAGAGCAGAGACAGGATGGGGGTGGGTAACAGGGTTGGGGTGGTGGTAGGGTAGGGGGTGATGGTGGGGTAGGGGTGGGGTGGTAGGCCTGATTGGAGTCACTGAGTGAATGTGCGGCGGTCAAAACCCCTCCAATTGTCTTCTTTTCTCGCTTCCTTTCCTGTGTCCTGCCCCCTTCATCCTTGACCTCTGTTGATTTGTGGGTAAGTGTTGTCGTGGATAGAGTAGTTGTTAAACGGTCCCTCTAGCTTTGCTAGGTTAGCCTTTCTGGGGAGAGATAGACGGGTTTGAAGGACTTCTGCGACTGGTGGGACCCTTAATGGTCTGTCCTGACATCTGCCTGGTGGGGGGGGGGGGGGGTCAACAGTATTGTAGTAGAATTTCCATGTAGGTTGTCGAGATGTCGTTCGTAGACTTGTGTCATAGGGAAGTCTAGAAATGCGGTTCACAGACGGTTCGGATCCTCTGGAAACGCATCCTCACTTTAACCGCTGACGTGGAGCAGCAGAAGCTATGCTGTTCTTCAGCCCCGGGCCGACGGCTTTCAATCCTAGCTTTCCCCTGGAGGCGGCGAGGAAGATGCAGGCTTGCGTTTCCAGATGGTTCAAGACGGGGGGGGCTGTGGACTTGCCGCAGCCTGTGCTGCGGCACAGCCAGCCAGGCGGGAGGGGGAGGGGGGGTGGTGGAGGGAGGCCTGGGGAGCTGGGATCTCTCCTGGACACCAGGTGCTGCTGACAAGCCCCGGCAGCCCCCCCCCCACTCCGCGCCCCCTGCTCTCCCCCCAGAGGGCGTGTCCAGAGATCGAACCAGCTCAGGACTGAAATAAATAATAAACATTCATTTTTAGGACATCACCTTTTTTAGGACTTCGCCTGGGCACGCACCGTCACCGGGGCATTCGAGCCCAGGGGTGTTTTGGCTAGAGAGCGCTGTCTTTGTCGATCACGTCCCTGAGTCCTGGACAGGATAAGCTAGTAATGAGATGGTGGTGTGGGGGGGGGGGAGGGGGTTGCGAGTGGGTGAGCGAGGTAGCGTTCTCTACAGCAGGGGAGCATGCTGGGACAGGACTGTGTCTGGAGCTGTTTTGACCTGTAGTTCTTGCATGACCAGCTGAATTCCTACCTGGCCAGGTACGCCCAGGAAAGGGGCGTGGCCTCCAGGAGCGACACTAACGGCTCCCTGACTGAACTCGGTGGACCTGAACTTGTTGTTGCTTTGTTCAGTTCCCTCCCTCCCCCCTGCCCCCCCCTACCTTCATATATACATTAGACCCATATGGAGAGAGCAATGAAACGTAACCCGACCCCACCCCCTTTACCACCCACCTCCTCTTCACCCAGTCACGCTGCCCCAGATGATCAGCAGGGACCAGGCACAGGGTTCATCTCTCCTCCTGGCACATATCGCCCTCTCCCCCAGTCGGAACATGATAGACCCCTTGCATGGGATTTATTTATATGTATATGTGCCCTCGGCTAAACCCGGGTCAAAACCACCTGGCACTGTATATGAGTTAGTGCACGCACACACACACACGCACACACACACACACACACAGAGCCTGCACCCTGGCCTGGGACAGGTTCTGATGTGGGCGTGTGTTTTTGCAGCCCAAGATGACCCCGCAGGAGAAGTTGAAGCTGCGCATGCAGAAGGCCCTGAACAGGCAGTGTGAGTAACACACCTGCTCAGCACGCACACGTTAACACACACACACACACACACATACATTAACACACCACACACACACGTAAACACACCACACAAACACACATTAACACACACACATATAAATACACCACACACATTACCACACACACACTAACACACCACACACACATTAACACACACATTAACACACACGCACACATTAACACACACACACATTACCACACACACACTAACACACCACACATACATTAACACACACATTAACACACCACACATTAACACACCACACATTAACACACACACACATTAACACACCACACACACATTAACACACACACACACATTAACACAACACACACACATTAACACACGCACACATTAACACACCACACACACATTAACACACACGTCCTCTCTCCCTGTAGTGTTGACATGTTTTACTGAAGGCTCTGTTGTACTGTCAGCGTGTTACAGTTGAGCACTAGGGATCAGAGTGCATGCTGGGATGTTGTGACGTTGCCCAGTCATGCTGTAGGAGGGCTGAGCTCTGTACTCCTGCTTATGCACAGAGTCGGTGTGTTTCCTCTCTGTTCCCTCAGCCAAGGCGGATAAGAGAGCGGCCCAGGTGAAGATCCAGCAGCAGGAGAACAAGCGGCAGGTGTGTGTCTGGCTGTCTGTATCTGTGTGTGTGTCTGTCTGTATGTGTGTGTGTCTGTCTGTCTCTGTGTGTGTGTGTCTGTCACCTTCACACAGTCTCCACCACACACACACACACGTGGCACATTCCTCCCAGCAGCAGACAAACGTTTTTCATGCCGCCCACATGTTTGTCTCACAGGAGCGAGAGGGAGAGCTCCGAGCCATGGCGCGCAAGATCCGCATGAAGTAAGACTGTGTGTGTGTGTCTGTGTGTGTGTGTGCATCAGGGTTGTGTTAGCATGAATATCTGACCAACCAACTGTCCTGCAGGGAGCGTGAGCGTCGTGAGAAGGAGAGAGACGAGTGGGAGAAGCAGTACGGACGCCAGAGCCGCTCCCCCTCCCCCTCCCCTTCACCCTCCAAATACAGTGAGTCCCTGAACGGCCACCCCTCACCTGGCAGCAGGGCAGGACCCCCTGACACACACATACACACACACACACACACACACACACACACCCCCCCAGGCTGCTCTTCAGGTCTTCCAGTGGGGGACCCTGACTGCACTCTGGTCTCAGCCACCAGAGCGTCATGTTGCTGCAGGCTGCATCTTAATGAGTCATGTTTTCTTTGCTCTCTTCTCTCCCCCCTCTTCTCTCCCCCTCTCCTCCCCAGGCCGCGACTACAGCTCATCCAGAAGGTATGTGAGGACACCCAGAGAACACGGGTGCTTCTGTCACCACATACACACACGCACTCACACACCGTTCACATAAGTTTGGGGATTTGTCTTGTTGTGGCGACTTTGACGATCTTTTGTCGAATTTGACTCGCGTCAAACGTGCGTGCGCCCACTGAGCTGTCTCACGTCAAACCATGAGGAGAGTGTGGGACTGGTGAGTGCAGCTCTGCAGGATCTGGTCTCACGCTGTCAATGCATCTTGCGTGCTTCTCTCTCTCTCCTCCCTCCCTCCCTCCCCTTTTCCCTCCCTCCTCTCCTTCCTCTCTACCTCCATGTCCGTCTTCCAGGAGGTCCCGTTCGCGATCAAGGAGCCCATACTACCGATACTGAGACCGCCAGAGAGGCGCTGAACCTCCCCCCTTTCATCATCCCTTCCTCTGCCTCGGTCTTGTCCTTGAGGCAAAAAGACATGAGAAGAAAGTCTGCCTGTCAGAAGATGGAGAGAAAAGAGAAGCGAGAGACCTGGAGGGGAAAGAGCAAGTGAAGACCTGAAGTGAAGGCCAGGCTTGAGAGAGAGATGTCATCATAATGAATTCTGATCTGGGATCATGGGTTACTTCATCTGCAACTTCAGTCGATGATGAATTATCATTAAATCTGATAACAGTACAGCTATTTGGTCACACCTCTTGAATCATTAGTCGTGGGAACCCAGAATTCCTCCCTTAACTTTTCCTCTTCCGTTCGCATTGTCCCTTCTGCCTGTTAAACACGGATGTCTGTAAATATGATTGCTTCTTTATAAGTTGGCGGAGAAAACTCTGAAGATGGTAAACGGTCATTTTGTGAATATTTGGAAAACTTTTGATTAATTTTCGCCTCTGAGTCTTTGCAATCCAGGCAGCTCAGTCAGTCAACTAAACAGTTATATACATGTAAACCTTAGTGAACTGGTATGAGTTACGTTTTGTTTTATCACGAATAATGTCAAATAACAGATGTTCAATTACAAATAAAACGAACACAAGCCTATTGGATGTGTCGAACACTTCATTTGTATTTTAAGAATTTAAGATGGAATGAAGCCATATGAAGGTTTGGTCGTTTCACCACCAGGTGGCGCAGTAAATAATTCTTCATAAAAAATAACTAAATGTCTTAAGAAGAAAAACAATTCTACATTGTCGGTCTGTCAAAGTATAGCCGTCGTCACGTCTTATTACATTGTTTAACGAAAGTCAAAAATATCTCAAATTCGGACACTAAATATGAACTCAATTATCTATGAGCCTATACACTAAGACATGTATTTTTGTTAAGGGGGTTATTTTGCATTATGGACTAAAAAATACATTTAAATGTATTTGTCGCATAAGGATTTCAGTAAAGTATCTGTGCAGTCTGTTAGTGGAGTGAAACAAACCGACAGTTTGGTTTGGAAATCAGCCGGACAGTAAAAACACCTGCAGCGACCTCGATAAAGACGACTTCCCCCACAGCCACATCCTCAGTGCAGCCTCAACTTCTGACAGCTTAACGGCTCATATCTGGCCTTAATGTGAGTATTATTGCTCTTAACACGCCATTATCATCCATTATCAAATAATAATTAAACAATTAATAAATGTTCCCTAACGTTCTCTCGTCCCCTTGCAAGCCTTTTATATCTGTGTGTTCCAACACGTGCTTATTAGGATGGAAAAGTATGTGTTCGCGCGCGTGCCGGCGCGTGCACGTATGCGTGCGTGCCTGCGCGTGCGTGTTTGGAGGGCGGGGTCGGGGTCGGAGGATCATTGGCAGGCGGCGCCTAAAAACGTGTTGCCCCTGCCCCCCCCGCCCCCCCCCCCCCCCCCCCCCCCCCCTCCCCCCCGCCGTACTCCGCTGCGGGGCTGGTAGCCTGAACTTGAACAGGCTTGGTTAGACTTCAGAAAAGCCCCGTAGTCACAACAACGTCCCGTCCGCGCGGTGGATCCAGGCGGTCCTGGTTCTGACTTCCAGGGGGTTTCAGGATCACTTCACTCCGCTTCTTCTAGCCGCTTCACTACTGACTGATCTCGGTGGATCCCGGATCGTGGATAATAACCCAGGTCAGACCTTCTGCACAGAATGTCCAGACGCAAACTCGGAAGCCGACCGAAACACCTGACCGCCATTCAAGGTAGGCTGAGCCACATCAGAACACCTTTCACTGATCAAGCTTCATTTGGAAATCGTTTAATTTGACCCAATCTAATGAAAAAATGTAAACAAGATGAAACGTGTTAGTGTTTATTTTTTTTCATGATAAAACCATTCAAAGTAGGCTATCAAAACGCTATTTGTGAGTGGGTTCAAAGTATAATTATTTTGTGATTTTCTGCTGTATTAATGGAGTTTAGATGATATTATATACAATGCTCAGTATGTTTCGGGGGTAAGTGAGACGCGGGAGTGATCTTGGTGACGCTTCATTTCCTTATTGCATCTTGACCCGAGAGACGCAACCTTGTTTTTGTCCAAAAGTGGCTTCACAGACTTAGTCAAAGATGATCGTAGAAATATTAATTAATTATAAATGATGGACTGGACAGGCCGCACTCATCTGACCCGGCGACATGACCTTGCCAGGAATGTCCGTAACGAGTAATTTACGACCGGCCACGTGCCCCATTCATCTACGGTCCACTTTTATCAAGCCATGTTCGGTTATAGTGTGGGAACTCAATCTGGGAATCTTTCTGTTCCCCAAACGGACACCAGAGGAGATTTTCTAGTTTGACCACAAGCTCGACGTGGTGCGCGCAACCGCGCCTCGCCTGCACAAACAGCGAGCTTAGCAGCAGCACCGAAAACAGGAAAGGTGACATTTTTAAGTAACCACCAGTGAGATCCCCTTAGACTGTACTGTCTCGACCTGTACACAGGCAGGCACACAGGCAGACACGCAGCCCAGCCTGGCCAGGTGAACTCGGCCCCAGCTCCAAGGCGTGTCCATGACAGCAGCGAGTCTAACTGACTCCAGTCCAACATGACCTTTACCTGCCCAATACTAGAAGATCTCTTTAAGAAACGTTCCTTTAGTTATGAACGTTGGAAAATCATTTTGGACAAGATATAGGGAAGGCAGGCGGGCAGTTCTCTCATTAAAATTTCTTGAATTACTCCTGAGAAATACAGTTGGTTTGAGAGTTGGTGTTGCTTGTGTGAGATCAGAGTTATAGGTCAGTATGCGTCCCTCACTGTGAGACAAGCTAAGATAGCTGGAGGAAGTAGACAGTAACATGGTTTACCTTCGTACAACCAGAGAGAGGACTCGCAATGAAAATATGCTTTCATAATGAACAGTCATTCTGTTCACTGTTGTTTTAACTGTTTGGGATGACTTACCAGATAGCATGTATGGGGTCATTAAAATCAAGTTGCTAAACTTGATTTACAAGGAAGCGTTACAGTTTCTCGCCCAATTCCCCATAATTGTCCGCGTCTTCTCGTCCTTCCTGACACCCGGAAAACCCTCTTTCCCCTCCTCCTCCCAGATGACGTCACAGAATCCTCAGATTCTGCAGCGACCGCCCCATTGGTGGAGAGGTCGTCTCAGCCGGAGGTCAGCACGTGCGATGAAGGTCGTGACCTCCTGACCTGCGGGCAGTGTGGCCAGGCCTTTCCTCTCGCCCACATCCTGGCGTTTATCCAGCACAAACAGGGCGGCTGTCGCTCGAGAAGCCACGCCCCCAACGCCAACGCTCCTCCGTCCCCAGCCAATCGGGCGCAACCACGCCGCACGAACACTAGCAGGGGTGAAGGATGTGTACAGCTGAGAGTGTTGGATAGGGACGAGTCCTGGGGGGAGGAGCCCAATGGGAAGGTGAAGGCGGAGCCTAACAGAACAGGTGAGTGCCTTCATGTCGTTAATTAGTCACTTTTTTTCCCCCTCCTCTCCCCTCCCCTATCTCCTTTTTTATTTTATTGTGTTTTGTTGTTTTTGGGTGGTGGTGGGGGGATGGGGGGGGGGGGGGGTGTTCGCTCTTCTTCTTTTCCTACTAACAACTGCCCCACCTCCCAGTCCAGCTCATTAGTTAGCTGTTGCCAGTACCTGGCCCTCTGTGAGTTAGCAACGCGGAGGCTAATTGTGTGGAAAGGACAGGCAGCAGCGGGGGTTCAGGAGCCCTGGGGGCGTCCCTGAGGGCCCCGGAGCACCTGAGCTCCCCCTCTATCTCCTTGGCTGTCAGTCTCTCAGGTGAAGTGGCCAGGTAAACACAACACAAACACACATCGCTGCTCTCAGGCCACACAACGACACAGGCCTCTGGTGGGAGGAGGAGGAGGAGGAGGACCAGCTGGGCTGTGAAGAGCAGAAAAGAGTGTGGGTGTCATCTGAGTGTTTGTGTGTGAAGGTTATGACACAGACAAACAGATGACACCATTTTAGGATGTTGCGTCATGTACAAAACGCAACTCTAAAGGCTCCTGGTCTGCCTTGCGCCAAGCTGAGGTCTTCTATGTTACCACCACTGTTTTCATTATTCGGGCCTTCCATGTTCTGAGGACGTTCACAGAGGCGCTTACAGGGCTGAAGCACATAGTCGTGTCACGTGGCAAGAGTATGAATCCTTTAGATCCTGTCTTACTGTGTCACACCACTGGAGAATAGTTAAGGATTCGGTCCACGTTCCGAGGGATTTGGTATGTCTGTTGTAAAACAGTGTTTGCCCGGTCTGAGAAGGCAAGCTAGCTTGAAAGCAGTGTAAAGGATTCGACCAATGAACAAGTTCATCTTTATTCAACGTTATCGAACTAGTGCTGAGATACACTCTCATTTTCCCTGCTGTTCTCAGTTGCGCTTCTCTCTTGTAAGGTGTGTGTGAGAGCGGGGCAGCGAAGAGAGGATGAATGGCCCGTATGTGAAGCACCACACACACACGCACACACACACACGCAGGGTAAAAGAAGAACAAGCGCAAACATGCTCATCATGTCCAACCAGTTGTGACTGGACATGATTTTCATGCATGCATAATTTCGGTACCACCAAAACCTTTTACCAGCTTAGCACACCGCTGTCTTAACACACACACACACACACACACACGAGTACACTCACACGCTCTCTCTCTTCCTTCCTTTGTGTAACACACAGGGGAGCTCTGCGTGCCGTTTCCGTCCATCCAAGACTCTTGATTTTCGCGTGTCGTCTCTACTGAAACTCTCTTGTTTTTCTTCTTTCTCTCTCTCTTCCTCTCTCTCTCTTTCTCTCCCTCCATCTTGTTCTCTCTCGGTCTCGATCCACACATGAGTTTGGTAGCTCGTTGCCCACAGCCTTACACAACAAACGAACCCACGTGCGCTCGACCCAAGAGCAACACTGTATCTGAATAATGCCTAACGAGAATCATTTTCCATTTTATTTAAGTTTAATAACAAATGTAGTTGCTTGTGTATTATCTAGCAGACTGAGATTGATGAGTCAGACTTTTCTTTATTATTTGTTCCTAAGAATGTCTTTTATACCAAATATGTTGGAACACGACGTGGTCATGATGTTTTGTGATGTACAGCACTTGTTGAGGTTGTTGGTTTGTTAAGATCTTGACAGTGTAAGCTGAGCAGAGGGTGAGTGGCGGTTAGGGAGGGCATGGTGTTTTTGACTGTGCTGTTTGATATGGGGGGGGGGGGGGGGGGGGGGGGGGGGGGGGTTGTCCGTGGGAGGGGGGGGGGGGGGCGGGGACGGGGACTGTACCGGCCTGCTTGAATCTTCAGCAGATGAGTCAGAGTGAAAGAGCAGTTATCCTGCAATGATTAGGTGGCCCTTCACGTGTCGAGAGAGAGAGAGATAGAGATGGAGGGAGAGAGAGAGATGGGGAGGGAGAGGGACAGAGAGATGTTTTACAGTGTGCATCTGTCTCATTTCTTTTTATTTATTCTCCTTGTTTGTTTTTTTCCTCATCTCCAGAAATACCCCCCCCCCCCCCCCCACCGACCCACCCACCCATCTTCAACACTCTATCGCTTTGCCCTCTTTCAATTCTGCCCCCCCCCCCTCCTTTCTCCTCCCTCCTTTTCCCGAGGGAGAAGAGATTCTGCCTGCTGCTCGTTAACGCTCCCAGCCAATCTGCATTTTTAATTAGTAGTTATTGCTTCTGCTTAATATTCAAGTGCTACCCCGGGCCAAATGGGAATCCTTACAAAAAAAAAGAAGGAGAGCGAGGGAGAGAGGGGAAAGAAAGAGCGAAAGAGAAACTGGCCGGGTATTGTGTTTCACTCCAGGACCCCAAGACAAAAGCCCCCCCTCGGGGAGAGATTTGCAGGGTTTGAAGAGTTTGCTGGGTTGAAAGGGTGGAGGGGTGGAGGGTGGGTCTGTAGCACAATCCGTGGGGTGACATATTTTTCGTGGCGCATCTCGAACCATAACTAATTCTTTCTTATCTCTGAGTCGCCCAGTCCCCCCTCTATCTTTATCACTTCACCCCTCATATAAAAATAATCGAAGCTTCTTCCATTGCTCCCTCTACTCCAGGCTGGGTGAAAGGATGAGTCCATCACTTCGCCTCTCTTCTTCAGGCAGCGGGAGGTTTGGGAGGAGGGGGTGGGGGTGGGGAAGGGGGGGAGGACAGAAAGACAGAAAGAAACAGTTGCCTTCTTCTTTTTCATCTTCTCTCTCCTCCCCCCTCTGGTAAAATACAGACGGATTTGACTTCAGGAAACATGAAAGAGGCTTATAGCAGAGTCGGCTTTGAACCTCTCAGAAAAAAATATAACTGTCCCCCCCCCCCTCCTCAATTTGGGTATCTTCTCCCCCAATTTTGATTTATGCAGAGGGGGTCTCATTTGTCAAGCAGGCTGAGTCAGTGCCTGATTTGCATAAAGCCTTCGTTTTCTCCGTTCCGCTAATTAGCAATTTGCAGCTTAATTGGAGAGTGGCTCTGGGTTAGGGGGACAAAGCTAACCACATATAAAAATATCTCCAGATGTACTTGGCTACCCATCTCCCCACTCTCATATTCCCACTTTTTCTCTCTGTCTCTGCTGGCTTCTCCATTCCTGATTCACCCTCTCTTGTGGGCTTGCAGCCCAGCCACTTGCCTCTGCCTCAGTCTACCTCAGTCTTGCCTCAGTCTGCCTCAGTCTGCCTCAGTCCCAGCTCTCTGTGTTCTTCTTGTGTTCTGTCTGTCTGCACTCTGTCAGGCTTCCCTCTGTCTGGACCTTGGTCTGAGACAATATCATTACATCCTGATCATTAACCCCCAAAAACAGCTTGTCTCTGACTGTACTGTGATAACTAATGGTCTCTCTATGTCTCTCTCTCTCTCTGTCTTTCTATGTCTCTCTCTCTCTCTGTCTTTCTATGTCTCTCTCTCTCTCTCTCTGTCTTTCTATGTCTCTCTCTCTCGCTCTCTCTTTCTATGTCTCTCTCTCTCTCTCAGCCGAGGAACCCTCTGGTTTCATCTGTCAGCAGTGTGAGGATGTGTTCCCTTCAGCCTGGGCCCTTCTCCAGCACGCCCAGCACACACACTCCTTCAGCATCTACCAAGAGGAGGAGGCCTACGAAGAAGTGAGAGGAGGAGGAGGAGGAAGAGGAGGAGGGAGGGGAGCTTCCCGACGACTCAAGCCCCCTACCGCCACGCTCGACCCCCGTCACCTCAGCCAGACCTTGGCTTCCGCCTTCCAGCCGTCCGCCTCGCGCCTGCATCACCACCGCCAGAGCGACGGCTCCATCTCGGCCCGGGCCACCTCCGCCCCGTCCTCCAGAGACCAGCAGGCCCTCAACTTCTCCGTGCTTCTGAGAGAGCTCGCTGAGGGGAGCGGGGGCACCAGCTCCGCTGCCGTAGGCCTGGGCCCCTCTCCATCCCTCTCCCCACCCGCTGCCTCTCCCTTCCCCCAGGGGGGGTTCCCCTGTGAGCTCTGTGGCCAGGGCTTCCTGTCCCTGCGGAGCCTGTCTGCCCACCGCAGAACCCACGCCTGCGAGAGGCCCTATCACTGCGGCCTGTGCGACCAGGCCTTCTCCCAGAGCGGCCAGCTGGCCCGCCACATGAGGAGCCACCGCAGGGAGGCCGGTGGAGGAGGAGGAGCAGGAGCAGCAGGAGGAGGCTTCGAGGGGATTGACATGAGGCGTGGGGCGATTGGAGAGGAAGATGGGAAGCAGGGCGTGAGGGCGGGGTTTCTGACTCAAGGAGCCGAAGGGGGAGATGGGGTGGTCAGCAGTGACCAGGGAAACGCTGAGCTGGACATGACCCTGCCCAAGCACCTCTCCAATGGGTCGGGCCTGGTGTTGACCCCCCCCCAGTCTAGGGGTTCTAACAGGAGCCTGCTGAGGCTGTTCCAGCCCCAGAGGGAGGCAGGGGAGGACGAGACGGAGGGACAGGGAGAGACGCAGCATGCGTCGCCCTGCGCCAGCCCGTCCGAGGGCTCGCTGGAGAGCGGAGAGACGGGTGGGAGCGGGGAGAGCGGCATCGCCAGCGGCAACTGCACCCCCAAACGCCCAGAGAGGGATGAGAGAGGGAGAGCGGTCGGGGAATGGGAGGGGGAGATGGTGGACGGAGAGAGGGATTGGAACGCCGATATAAACAGTGAGGTCATCCACAGCTGGCAGAGGGAGAGCGAACAGAGAAGTGGAGGAGGAGGAGGAAACGGCAACAGCAGCAGCAGCAGCGTCTCAGGGAAGAAGAAAAGGGACGAGGCGTGCGAGTTCTGCGGGAAGCAGTTCCGCAACAGCAGCAACCTGACGGTCCACCGGCGCAGCCACACGGGGGAGCGGCCCTACCGCTGCGGCCTCTGCAGCTACGCCTGCGCCCAGAGCTCCAAGCTGACGCGTCACATGAAGACCCACGGCGTGCGCGGAGCCCGGGCGCCCTTCCTCTGCCAGCTGTGCAAGGTGCCCTTCACCGTGTACGCCACCCTGGAGAAACACCTGAAGAAGGTCCACGGGCTAAGCCACGCCAGCGTGGGGGCGTACGCCCAAGCCAGCGCCGCCGACGCCAGCGCCGCCCCCAAGCTGGAGGTGGACGGCGTGGTGGAGAAGATGGAGGAGGAGGGGGAGGAGGAAGAAGAGCAGGCCAGCGTAGACCAGATGGAGGCTGGTGGAGCAGAAGTAGACAAGATGGGGACGCAGGAGGGCCAGGAGGCTGAGGTGGAGGATGGGGTGAGCCCGGCCCGGCTGGAGGACTGTGTCAAGGGGAACCTGGAGGACAGGCTGGAGGGCAACCTGGAGGAGCTGGCTGGTGATGTTAACACAGAGGTGGCCTTGGTATAAACCAACATTCCTCTCCATGCTTACGATCGCCATTGCCTGACCTAAGCATCAGCAAATGCATCGAAAACGTCTCGACGCTAGTACGTTCGTACGAAACTAAAGCATAGAAACCGGTGGTCAGTCCAGACTAGAAACAGCAGCTGTGGTCACCAGCCTTCACTTCCCTTTCCAGGAGAGCCACCCACTCTCATCCTGCTGATTAGTTAGCATATGCAAAAAAAACAAGTGCCTTTTTGACCACAGTACTAAACTAGGACATGCAACCCATAGGGGGCGGGACTTACGGGGTTCACAGGAAACAAGAAGTGAACCACCGCTGCTCCTCAGAACGCAGGAAGTCGATTACCGCTTTTTCTGACACAGAATACAGGAGGATCGCATGGTCTCCCCATGGCAAACTGGTTACTTTAATTTGGCAAATAGGAAAGCAGTTTGATTTTGATTTCTTATCAAAATTGTATTCCTATTACTCGGGTGAGACAACAGGACAGGATGCGGACATGGAAACTATATAATGTGGTTGTACCGTAACGGTCAGACACATATCTTACTGCTGGACTTTTCAAATAATCAAATACATGGACAAGTTCTTTTTTTTTTTTTTTTTTTACCTGCCGATTCTATAACTGTCAGTTGAAAAGGCCCTTGGATGTGACAACATGTGTCTGGTGGATGTAAAGTTTACAGGGCTGTGGAGCCTGGTGGGATTGTGTTCCTATCTTTGTGTAGGGCAGTTTTGTTGTTTTATTTTTTATAAATGTGAATAATATGTCGTACTGATGCTTTCTTTGCTTGGCTTCTATGCATCTCAGAAATGCAGTACATATAAAAAGAAATATGTACAAATATAAAACGGGTGTGATCTTTGACAAAATCGTAATTTTCTTTTTTTACTTGACTATTGTGGGGGAACTCTTTTCTTTGTTTACATTTTTGTAAAAAAAAAAAAAAAGACAAAACAAACTTACAAAAAAAAAACCTGCTTGAAGCGTATGCATGTTTAACTGCCATTTGATGTTCAATTGGGTCTTTGGCCTGTTTGAGTTATTCCTTATTTATGGGCACTGCATGTTAGTGGTTGTGCAAATGAAAAGTCTATATCCAGCTAAACTACAGGGTTGAAAGCTACAGTAATAGCTAGTTGATTGGTGGGAGAATTTTGTGGGAACCACTGAATGAGCACTTGTGTGTGAGTGTGTGTGTGTGTTGTTGCGATGTGTGTGTGTATACAAGGATGTTATTCCAGAGTACTCCGCTTGAACCCGCTCTTGTTCTGTCCTGGGAGTCCATTTTAGGCCACGATGTGACGAAGTCATGTGTTTCGTGTTATAAAGCCCATCAAGGGTTATCAGCATGCATCAACAACAACAACGATGCAAGCTAGGAAGCAAGACGAGTTCAAAGGTCAGCGAGCGCATCCTCTAGCTGTCCCCCTGCGATGGACACCGCTCTGCAGAACCCAGCGACTTCTCTCTGATGTGACTACTGTGACTTATGTTGTCCTTATCGTCTATTTACACTGATAGCAGGGAATACCTATTTTTGACACTTTCTGAAAGAATTGTAACTATTACGCTTTGTGAAATTAGACAATAGGGTTGATGTGAATAATATGACAGGAATACTGTTTGTTCAGGGACCAATACTTCTGTATATAGCAAAGGGCAGTCTTCTGTGCTGTGTTGTCTACTTCCTGTACTTGCTGTATGCCTTGAACTCACTTTCCCAGCATTCCGGTTGTCGTCTCTGATTCTCTCTACGCTGGGCCTATTGCAAGGAGCCGAAACCCTCACCTATGGCAGTTCTGTTATTGACTTGGTTTGTGAGAAAACTCATTAAAAATTACGAGAGGCAAAGCCGTAATATTGTGTGCTGTTTCTCTGTTTTGTCATTTGAAAATGATTTAGAGTGTCCAGCAGGCGCATCGCATAACGTCCTAGAGTGTTGGTTTAAGCAGTGACTGCAGTTAACCCCTGACTTATTCAAGTTTAATGACATTTCTGAGAGGCTATTTGTTTTTACGTCCTTATGATGTTGCTGCTTTTGTCTTTGAGGGTGGGATTTACCATTCTTTTGGGTGTGTGGGTGTGTGTGTGTTACCGGACACGATCATCTACAGACATCATCAAAAAGTTGTGCGTCTTCACACGTTGTGTTTCACGGGTACGGTAGCAGGGGGGCGCGTTGAGATAACAGAGGGGGTTAGGTAAGGGCGGTTGTGAGGGAGGGACGCCGGGTTGTTTATGGGCATGGGGGCATCACTGGGTGTTGGGCGGGCAGGCGGGGGTGGGGGGCGGTGGCGGTGTTTGGTGGTTGTATAATTGCTGACTCCATTTTAGGGGGGCACAGAAAAGCACTACGCCAGCATCTCTGCCCCTACCCCCTCCCCTAATGAAAACGAATCTCTATGATCCTTCTAGCTCATTAACAGCAGGCTTTTTTAATGAGCTTTTCAACAGGGTGGGGGGAGGGTGGACTGAGGAGAGTATGGCAGCAGATGCACGCACACCCCCACCGCCAATTACCATTGTGTTGGAGAAAATAAGGAGGAAGTGAAGACGCAAGCGGAGCCATTCACTGCCGGCCCCCGGACCCAGACGAGTCCAGTCGGCTTTGCTCCTTGTAGGGAGAGAGGGACGGGGGGGTGGGGAGAGGGAGGCCCGGGGGAGGGCCCAGCCCAGGTACTCCTCAGGTGCACTGGTGTGGGACAGTTGAGAAGTAATCACTTCCTCTGCTACCTTCTCAGCCCTGGTGGGTAGGCTTCCCTGCCGAGTACCCTGGCGCCATTTGGTGTCCGTATGGGCCCAATTACGTAAGGTAAGGTGATACACAGCCCGCTAGCCCCTTTAGCAAGAGGATATCTTCCCATACCCAACTGCCCTTTGTCTCTTCGCCAGCTAGCTTGCGTCCACACCTCTGGGTACTGCAGTGAACCGCCAACTCCCTGGCCCAATGAGTGCTGTCGTACCAGGCAGCCAATCATCTGCCATGGCTTTTATCAGACACATGTCCTCTCCGCCATTAGGTGGGGCAGGGTGCGGGTAACATCAGCTGACCCTGTGTGTGTGTGTGTGTGTGTGTGTCTGACCAGCAACTGCCCTGGAGCGGTGGTACTGTGGACTTTGAGATGTGAAGGCAGCGTCTCACAGAAGAGTCTTTTGTTGGTCTAAGCACAGGGTGAGGCAGCCTGGCCTCGGAAAACGAACGCAGCACGCAGCCTAGCAGGCAGCTGGGAAGCACATTCCCTATCACTGTGCTCTCTCTCAGAGTACACAGGCTCCAACAACCACCGGGGCTGCTTGTCCCAGATGACCTAGATGCATATAGAACAACTTCGGTTGTAACCTCCTCCTCTGCTACCTTCAGATCCTTGGACAAAAGCAAGAGAGCTGTTATGTGTGGGCATGACACGGTGGATCGGTTGTATATTCAGGCTGTGCTGCTTGAGTCATAAGACAAGGTGAGGGGGATGAATGTGTTGGCACGGTTCAATGCAGACGTGAGAAATGTAATAATATACATTTATATTTATTCCGAAAGTGAGAAATGTAATAATATACATTTACACTTGCATTTATTCGTATAGATAACTATTCTGATCGCGCTCCCTTAAAAAAAAAAGAAGCCGAAAATAAATACATTAAATGAAGTCTGGTGGGAGCTTCATAGCAGTGTGTTATCACTGTTCTTCTGATCTGCAGAGATGGGGAACCACAGAGGGCGATCTGGACGGTACGATCCCGGGGATGACTGTTCCTGAAACAGGAGTGGGTTACCAAGTCGTCAGGGGTGATAACCGTCCTGCTTTAACGCGTCTTCACAGTGCCAGCGTTTCACGCCGGCGTGTCTGGTGTTTGTCACCGACGCCACTCTAGTTGACTGTTTTGAAGCTAGAATTGTAAGGATTTCAGGATTCGTTCAGATGAAGGTAGCGTGGCGATGCGACGTTAGATAAATAGGCACTGTACGCTAGGAATATCTAACAATACGGAAGATTAATCTGTGTACCGTATCACTGCTCGAAGAGAAGCTGGCAGCCAATACAGGGAGCTCACTTACAAATGAGAAGATTATGTTTTATCATGTAGAAAGCCAATTAACTTTGTATTAATTACATTTCTTAACATATGCACTGCCTCCTCCCCCATCCTTGGGGACCCATGGAGAGATAGGCATAGTTGGGTTACAGAGGTGGGGGGTGGAGGGGTGGTAGAGAGCATGCTGGAAGAGAGGTTGGGGGGGTCGCGAGGAGGGAGGGGGAGAGAGCGTCGGGGAATGACCAGGCCGCAGGATCTCTCCTCTCCGCTCTCTCTCCCTCCTCCGTTCCCACATTCTCCACCTACCCACCCCCGCCCCCCCCCCCCCCTACTCTCCTCCTCCCCCCCCCCCCCTCCACATCCCCATCCTCACCCCACAAAGACCACAATGTGAAACCCGAACCCTGGAATTAGCCCCCTCCTTGTTCCCGGCCGCCAGCCCTTCCAGGGAGAGTGTGACAGGACGGGTGGGAGGCGACATGGTCCCAGCCGTCAGCCCCACTGTCTGCCATTCAACACCTTCCCATAATGAGGGGAGAGGCGAACAATACATTCAGATGGTGTCCATTCTTAGGGGAGTTATATAATGACATTGAATCACTGAGCGAGCTGCATAGGAGACTGGTGGAGGGGGGGGGGTGGGGGGCGTGGGGGGGGGGGGTGAGGGGGTGCCTGATCATGACTAGGTGGAGGCGCCGGAGTTACAAGGTGAAGTGCTGAAGCAGGGAAGAAGGGACTGGCGTCGGTGCCTATTCAGCATGTAGAGGGAACATACAAAGAACATGCACAGCCATCGACCTTAATAGAGGACCTTCAGAGAAACTGGATAAACCCAGGCTGCCATTCAGACCAGCCTTGAACTATGAGGTCGGATTCAATGAGAAGTTCTGAGAAGTTTGAAAACATGCCCTGCCATGGTTACCAAGGATACCGCAGTACATTATAATGTGGGGTTGATCATTATCATAATTACTTAATTGTCACTTTATGACATCATCATCATTGTCCATATTTTTTTAACCAAAATGGGGTGGAATATTCAGGTCAGGGTTCTAATGATGTCACAAAGTGCTGAAGTCTATATAAGCAGTGCCTAGTTGGTCAAGAGGCAGAATTTGACAGTCACCTACGATGGAAGAGAATAGTAAGCACATAGTGAAAATGAAAGACAATTTCCACCCAGACTTAGAAGAGGCCTCCGGGATGGCGCCTAAGATGGGGATGTTTGAGGAAAAGAGGGAAATGGAACGTGAGCGGAGAACACATGTTGAGATGGAAAGAGTACAGCAGGAGGAGAACGAAAGGGGAGAGAGAAGGAGGCAGAGGGAGATCTTGGAGGATGAGAAGAAAAAACAAGAATCTGAGGCACCAAATGCCGTCACTTCCCCTTGCTCCAAAAAAGACCTGGAGTACAGAATGACTGGACCAGACAAAGAGGAACAAGCTGAGCAGCAGGGCCTCTTAAGAAAAGACAAGCTGAGTGATGCGGGTAAAAAGTTTTTGGAGCAACTCAGAAAGCTAACTCACCACAGAGGAGAAGCCGAGGAGGATGGAGACGCTCTCCAGGATGAGGAGGAGGATGTGTTTGAAGACTGTCTGATGTATCAACAGAACCTGCCTGAAACCAGCCAGAACACCCAGACCCAGAGAGCGATGTTGATGGTAACTGAGAAGCAGCTGCAAAAGATCGACCTTTGGAACCCGGCAAAGCGTGCAGCGAGGCAGAGGTGCCTCTCAACAATAGAAGAAGAGCCGAGTGAAGTGGTGGAAAAGTGTTTGGAGCAACTCGGCCACACAGGAGAAGCTGGGGAGGATGAAGACGCTCTCCAGGACGAGGATGTGTATGAAGACTGTCTGATGTATCAACAGTACCTGCCTGAAACCAGCCAGAACACCGAGGAGCCGTTAGCCAACAACAAGAAGGACCTGAACTTCAAGCAAAAGGCCTTCAACTGGCTCAACAATAAAGTAAAGGAGCGAACCCTCCAAAAAATTGAGCGGACCTACCAGAGGGAGGCAGAGGAGGGGAGTGAGCCCTACCTCCCGCTGGTGAGATGCATGGCCTCCGTGCGTGACAGCCAACTATCCACTCGTGCTGACCGCGAGAGAGCAAAAAGAGAGAAGCTGATGCTATTCGAGGAGCAGCGGCAAAAGTTTGAAGACCGTTGGAACCAGAACCAGGCACAGCGTGCAGAGCGAAAGAAGGCTCTGAAGATCAGGGAGGAGGAGCGATACGAGAGGTGGAGTGTCAAGAGATGGGAATGGTTGAAGCAGAACATTGGAGACGATGAGCACTTCATGGAGGACAGGGTGGACACCTCAGGCTCTACCACTGCCAAGAAGCGAATGAGCATCTGGCAGAAGCGTTTCCTCCGAATCAACTGCCTTATAGGCTGAGAATCCCCCAAAAAACTCTCCTTCCCTTGCCCACCCACCTCCCTTCCAACTCAAAACTCCCCCCCGCTCCCACACCATTCCCTCTTAAATTCAGGCCTCTTCTGTTACTTCTGTTTTTCTGTAAACAAATAAAGAGAAACTTTTCTCAACAGTCACTTGTCAGCATTGATTGATAGATAGATCTTTATTGTCATTGTCACAGGCACAACAAGATTAAAAGTGCTTCCAGACAGTAAGACAGTACTAATAATAAGTACTAGTAATAAAAAAGATTAAATATATCTAAGACATGCTAAACATAAATCACTGCACACACACACACATTCTAGATACATTTCAATCGTTTTACCTCACCACCACAACCAGAGAGAGATACTATCACCTCCACCCCCTCCATGACAAACCGTCTGTTCACCACACGCTCGTTTGCACATTCACAGGTTTTCTCTACACATTCTGACCTGGTTTTTGAACCTAACACACACACACAAACAACACCCCACGCATACAGTTTGTCTCTGTCGTTCGTTGTGGCCTGAGGACCGCGGTCACAAGGTCATTTTCTGCCCTGCAGCGTCAAGCGAGGAAAACCGGACGAGCCTGTTCTGACCCTGGAGCCGTCGTTGCAGCTTTGGGGAACACGTGACGGAGCGAGAGGCGTGTGCGAGGACAGGGAACACTGGGGTCAGGGTCAAGGTATTTTCGACAGGTGAGACGTCTTTCATGTCTTAAAGGTAGCAGGACACAAGCTCCAGGGCAGCTGAACTCTGACACGAACAACCTGAAACGGAGACATGCAGGTGGAGAGGATGAGAACCCGGAAATGTTGTCAGTTAAGGAAGGTGGTGTTAGGAAGTTTGGTAATGGGGAGGTAGTATTTAGAACGCATTCAAGATCCTTTCTGATACACAGATGGGCTTTAATACGGAACCTTGGTATTCTGTCAGGAACCTTCTCCTTCAATGGTTCTTTCAGTCTCGTCTCTTTGAAGAACAGATTCTTTATGCCATGTTTAGATCAGAATCACAATTCATTTGTATTCGCCATGCAAGTTACACAAACACAGAATTTACAATGGCAGGATGGAGCAAACAAATATATAGAACTTAAATAAGATAATACGATAAAATAGAATACAAATAAAAAGAGGGCACTAGCTGTACAGAGGATTGGGGATATAACAATAGCAAGTATTTGTATAAAATAAAGGTTGACAGATCATCCACCTTCAACAACAAAAATTATAATAGCTTCCACTGGAAATCAGACAGTTAAAAAAATGAAAAAATCCAGAAGTTTACGCGTTTCATGATTTGCCTCCACGTTTCAGAAGAAATAATTACTTTCCATTGTTTCACTAAAAGCCCAAAGACCAGAAGCAGAAATGTAGGGTAGGAGTCTGGAGAGCATCTTCCCCTGGGAACCGGTCCGCCTTTCAACAGGCCTGAGCCCACCAGGGTGTCGGGGGGTCGTGTGATCAGAAGGGGTCAGGGAAGGTGTATGAGATCCGGCACGATAGGGGCGGGCTCTGACCTTTTGTTATTGAGTCTGGGCCATAGTCCCGGCCTCAGCTACCATACGGCGATAATAGGAAGGCGGTAAATAGAGTTAAATAGGCACCATTGTATAGATCCGTGTCTCTATTATTCGTGTTTGTTTAGGTCTGGTCACCGCTTTCTCGTCTGTACTTGTTTGTGTAATCAGGCGTAATGCAGAGACCCTCTACAAGAGGGCTGAAGGGGTCTGGATAATGTTCTTGACCACAGAGTGCAAACCAAACCGGGCAAAACCATAGATTTAATACAAAGGGTTTTAATCAATGAGAATCCACAGCTCGTAACCATGAATGGATGTG
Source organism: Protosalanx chinensis (assembly GCA_030340685.1). Classification (NCBI taxonomy): domain Eukaryota; kingdom Metazoa; phylum Chordata; class Actinopteri; order Osmeriformes; family Salangidae; genus Protosalanx; species Protosalanx chinensis. The sequence goes on along the minus strand of CM059325.1, from coordinate 3,355,569 downwards.
GTTAAAACATATCTACAAACCTTTGCATTTGCACAGGCGTATAGGCGAGGCTACTTAAATCACAAATCCAGGCGCACTAATATGGCTATAGGCTGGCTACAGTAACAGCATTAAAACAGCGGCTTCTTGTGAGAATAACTGCCAATGCGCCCTAGTTATGAAAGACTTTGTACCACTGCTGATGTGCTTTGTCTTCCCTCATGCTGAGATAAGACAAGTTCCTTCACTTTCCGCTGCCCTCAGCGTGGACAGACTGCCATCTAGCGGCGACTTGAAATACGAGGGTCATTCAATAAATAAGTTGACTTTTTCGGTATAAGGACTTCTAATACAAATAGAAGCTTACCTTTTCCCCCCGAAAGTTTTAAATTTTTAAGAAATTACATCCATGTAAAAAATAAGTTTTAAAACAAGTCCTTATACCGAAAAATTCACCTTATTTGTTGAATGACCCTCGTATGTTCTGGTTCCAGAAAACTGCCCTCCATACCTGCTGCGGATCTGTTTCACACACACATGATGGCCTCCCACTAGATATCAAAGAAGCTACATCCATTGATATTTTTATGTCCCGTCTTAAAACTTACCCTTTCAGTCAACATGTTGGTTTAAAATCATTCTTCACTGTTTTATCATTTTACTGTGGTGTTTTAATATTGTTTTACTGTATGTTATTTTTATTTTAAAAAAGTTGTACCTGATTTTATGGTAAAGTGTATTTAGACCATTTGCACTTTAAATAATAAACTGATTGATTGATGATTATCCCACTCGTTTTTCACGCGCTAACCCTAACCTGCGGCACTTTTATAGGATAGTTAGTCGATCCATATATCTTGTCTAACGCAGACAGACATGTTCCCTCTCCATGATGAGGGTGTTCACTGACGATCATGCAAGGATGAAAGAAGATGATTTGGCACCATGTCATTACCCGGACGCCAGCTTCCCCTCCGGCCTTCTGCATACCTTCCCGGGATGGTCTGGAGGAGGTGGGGTGCGATCTAATGTTTCCCAACCAGGTCGACGGATGGGTGTGTTAGCATATTTAAACAGAGGTTCTCCTCCATAAGACCTTCACTTCTGACGAGCAAGAAACATTTGAAACTACACTCAACCTCTGTAGTTGTTGAAGTCGTTTTCTTTTCAAATCCCAACGGACTTTTTTTGATCGAGATGTCATTACTGAAGCCGGGTGAACTTGGCTCCATTAACAACCCATTACGATTTCGTGACCAGGACTACGATGCTCTTCTGAAAGCATGCCTCAAGTCCCGTTCGCTGTTTTCCGACCCAACCTTTACCACAGACCACAAATCCATCGGTATGCCCGTCGACCCTGACCCCAAAAAGGCGATCAAGTGGTTGCGACCCAAGGTAGGACATTCCTATTAGTCAAAGGTGGACTTTAATAGTTCTGTGGAAGTTCATTCCTGGGGTGGGATACAGGCAGTCGTACAGTATTTGAATGACAAGAAAAAAGCAGAATCAAGGAGCATCAATAAACTCTTTGTTGGAGTTTATTAATGCTCCTTGATTCTCCTTTTTTGGGGGGGAAGGCCAGGATAGAGATCTCATATATAGGCAGAGGTTGCAGGAGTGCTAAAACCAGACATTTGCTTGACTTTAGCTCAGGTGTGTCTGGTGTAGGGTCTGTCTTGTGTGTACTGTCTTCAGTGAGGGAAGAAGGACCAGGAATTCAGCTCTAATAAACTTGTTTTGTGGGGTTGTCTTTTTTTAAAAACAACATCCTGTCCCTCCTATCTTTGCAGGAGATCAGTCCGAATGCTGTGTTTGTGGAGGGCAGCACAGACACCACTGATATCTGCCAAGGCCAGCTGGGTGAATATTGTGGAGAGTGTGTTTGATGACCCCCCCCCCTCTCTCTCTCTCTCTCTCTTTTCAGCCTCCCAAGGGTGTTGAGGGAGGTCTAAATCCTGCCCTGGGGACATCTCTGTCTTCAGTTAGAAACAATGATTTCAGTTGTCTGTGGTTCTGTTCAATCTGTTCTGTATTGGTGAGTCATGGTGAGAATGTTCTTCTAAGTCGGTTGGGGGCATTTTGCTCAACCGTGGGTCTGATCCTTGGGGGTTTGAGGGAGGGAAGTAGGAGGGGTAGTTTCCAAGAACACGAAGCAGATGTTTCGAACAAGAATGTGTGTGTGTTTATGAGTCTGTTTGTGCGTACCTTCAGAGTTTTCCCCAAGAACTGACACCAAGAGTAATGGTGTCAAATAAAATCACGGTTGTTATTCAAATGCTGTGAAGTACTGGCAACGCTTTTGTGAAATATGAAAGATATGGCAGTCCGTTCTTTAAGGCCAGTGTGATACACGTAATATGAGACTCAAAATTAAGTTGCAGTTTGTGTCTCTTTCCCTCCCAGGTAACTGTTGGCTCCTTGCAGCGCTGTCCTGTCTCACCATGCACCCCAAGCTGTTTGCCAAAGTGGTACCTCCCAATCAGAGCCTGACTGACTCCTATGCTGGCATCTTCCATTTTAGGGTAAGAGGGATGAGTAGTGTGTGGTGCTTTGTGGTGTGTGTGGTGTTTTGTGGTGTGCGTGGTGTTTTGTGGTGTGTGTGTAGTGTGGATGGGGAGGGGGGCTTGTAAATAAGGCCCAGATAAGTAGCTGGCCTAGATGTACAGAGGTGTAATTACTCCTCCCTCTCTCTCGCTAACGAGATAGCTACCTAATTACCACCCCCCCCACCTCCCCACACAGCTACTCAAACAGCTGGGACTCTCATGCAGTATATACGCCCACTCATGTTGTCACCTGACCCACCAGGCCTTCCCATAACCCCCTCACTGTCTCACCAGAAGACAACCTCTCAGTAAACACCGTAACCGTCCTTCTCTCCGCTCCAGCCCACATCACCATCCCGAACAGAACAGTAAACGTCAAGAAAACAAAAGAACTACGTCTGGGAGTTGTTTTTATAACGATCGAATATAATGTAATGACATGAAGAAAGATCGTGGGTTAGTTTGTGCTCGTTGCCTGGTTTGTGCTGGTTCTTCGCTTTCGTGGAAAAGATTGGGAAGGGCTGGTTCAGAGAAAGATGGGTAGTGATTATAGAACATAGTCCAGACACGTGTTTCATACCTCGATGGCTCACTTCTTTGACAGACAAACACGAAGCAGGCTTGCTGCTACTTGTCCACCTTTGTGCACGTGCACTCACAAGAGTGACTGTGTGACTCACGTGCACTCACAAGACACAGCACAGCTACTAATGAAAAGGCACTAATGTCCAGTGACTGCTGGAGTCAATCCATCAATCCATCTATCCATCCATACATGCATCCATCCATCCATCCATCTATCTATCTATATATCTGTCTATCTATATATCTATTTATCTATCAATCTAGCTCTGTCTCTCTCTCTCTGTCTTAGAACGTCAGCGTGATTCCAACTGGACTGTGTTCCCCTCCTTGGCTTGTGTCACCTCCTCATCCTCCTCTTCCCACCTCTCGTCTCCCCCCTGTGTTCCTCTGCAGTTCTGGCAGTATGGTGAGTGGGTGGAGGTGGTGGTGGATGACAGCCTGCCCGTGCGGGGAGACCGTCTGCTGTTCGGATACTCTTGCACCCGGAATGAGTTCTGGAGCGCCCTGCTGGAGAAGGCCTACGCCAAGTCAGTGTGCGGCATATGTGTCTGTGTGTGTGATGACTGACATCCCCCATCTGTGGGGAAATATCTTTGTGTGTGTGTGTGTGTGTGTGTACGTGCTGAGGCGTTCGGACTCTGTGTCTTTATGAACTGTCACAGTGTGTCCGTGTGTGTATGTGTGCGTTTGTCTGCGTGTAAGTGCGTGTGTGTTTGTATCTGTGTGTAAGTGTTTGTGCCTGTGTGTGTGTCTGTATGTGTGTGTGTGTGTGTCTGTGTGTGTATATGTTCATCTGTATGTAGGTGCGTGTGTCTTTTTCAATGTGTGTGTGTAACTGTATGTGTGTGTATCTATGTGTGTGTGTGTGTGTGCACAGACTGATTGGCTCCTACGCCAGTCTGAAGGGGGGGAACATCTCTGAGGGCATGGAGGACTTCACAGGGGGGATAGCCAGCTCCATCCACACCTCCACCCGCACCCCCCTGGTCCTCTGGCGTGCCCTGCATGGGGCGCTGGGGCGGGGCTGCCTGCTCAGCTGCTTCATACAGGTGGGTACTAAGACACACACATGTACACACACACAGGTACACACACACAGGTACACACACACAGGTACACACACACAGGTACACACACACAGGTACACACACACAGGTACTCACATACAGGTACTCACATACAGGTACACATACACACGGTTACACACACAGGTACACACACACAGGTATACACACACGCAGGTACTCGTGCACAAATACACATACATACACACACCACTACACACACACAGGTACTCACACAGGTACTCACACACATACACACACACCAGTGCACACACATATATAAAAGTGAAAGCGTACACATCGCTCTGCATCTTCCATCTACAGGCAAGCAACGTGCAGGAGGTTGGCACGGTGACCGCAGATGGACTGGTCAAAGGCCACGCCTACGCCATCACAGACACAGAGATGGTGAGCAGCAGCCCCAACCACACACAGATCCTCTGTTGAAGCCCAGGCCCAGAGGCCATCTTGACTGGGAGAGAGGTGGTGAGGCCCAGAGGCCGTGTTGACTGGGAGAGAGGTGGTGAGGCCCAGAGGCCGTGTTGACTGGGAGAGAGGTGGTGAGGCCCGGTGGCCGTGTTGACTGGGAGAGAGGTGGTGAGGCCCGGTGGCCGTGTTGACTGGGAGAGAGGTGGTGAGGCCCGGTGGCCGTGTTGACTGGGAGAGAGGTGGTGAGGCCATGTTTGTTGTGTTTGCGCTCCAGGTGAAGAAGCAGAGCGCAGGGGATGTTCTCCTGCTGAGACTGAGGAACCCCTGGGGGTTCGTCGAGTACTGCGGAGCCTGGAGCGACAGGTGAGGTTACCTGCCTGCCTGCGTGTGTGTGTATGTGTGTGTGTTTGTCATCTGTTCTTCCTTCGGTCATCCCTGCTGTGTGTGTGTCCTTGCAGATGTAAGGACTGGGATGATGTGGACCGTGCAGAGAAAACCAGACTCAATCTGAAGAAGATCGAGGATGGAGAATTCTGGTAGGGAGAAATACACTCCAAGGCATTTCAGCTAGGGTTCACACTGTACAGGGCTAGCCCAGTGTCCTTGAGCTGTCTGTGTGTGAGTGTGTGTTCTGTGTTTATGTAATGTGTGTGTGTGAGATGTATCTGTGTATCGTGTGTGTGTTGTGTCTGTGTAATGTGTGTGTGTGTGATGTGGCTGTGTAACGTGTGTGTGATGTGTTTGTGATGCGTGTGGGATGTATCTGTGTAATGTGTGTGTGATGTGTGTGTGCATCAGGATCAGCGCAGAGGATTTCAGTAAGCAGTTTGACACAGTGGAGCTGTGCAGCATGAACCCAGACTCACTGGCTGAGGGGGAGCCGCCCTCCGCTGCCTGGACCCTCAGCGCACACAAAGCATCCTGGACCCCAGGAAGCACCGCAGGGGGCAGCCGCCGATTCCAGAGTGAGTGTGTTTTTGTGTGTGTGTTTGTGTGTGTGTTTGTGTCTGTGAGTGTGGATGTCCCACAATGTCAATTTCAGTGTTTTGTTACCATACATCTAGTTTCGCAACTTTAATCTCATCTTTTTGCGTAACGGTACTCTACCTCTCTCCCCCTCTCCTCGCTCCTTCCCCTCTGTCTAGGATCATTCTGCAAGAACCCCCAGTTCCAGCTGGTTCTCTCCGAGCAGGACAAGATGGATGATGAGGAGGAGGTGGAGGAGGAGGAAGAGGCGGACGGACAGGAGGACGAGGCTCCCGCGAAGCTGACTCCAGAGGAGCAGAAGGCAGCGGACAAGCTGAAGGAGAAGGGCAAACACTGCACTGTCCTACTGGAGCTGCTGCAGAAGAACCGGAGGCAGAAGAACGACGTCAACTTCCTCTACATCGCCTTCCACATCTACAGGGTGAGAGAGGGGAGGAGGGAGGGGGAGGGAGGGGGAGGGAGGGGGAGGGAGGAGGAGGAAGGAGGATACAGGGCGAGGGAGGGGAGGAGAGGGAAGGAGAGAGGAGACAGGGTGAGGAGAGAGGAGTAGGAGAGAGGAGGAGGAAGGATACAGGGTGAGAGGGGAGTAGGAGAGAGGGGAGAAGAGAGGAGGAAAGAGGGACACAGAGAGAGGAAGAAGGAGGATAGAGGGTGAGAGAGACGATAGGGGGAGACAAAGGAGGAGGGAGGCTACAGGGCAAGAGAAGGGAGGAGATAGGGAAAGAGGGAGGACACAGGGTGAGAGAGAGGAGAGGGAGACACAGAGGAGGAGGGAGGAGGGTGGATCCAGTTGATGACACACCCTTTCTCCGTTCTAAGTGCTTCTCCTCTTTGCAGGTTCCTCCGGAGGTGAGCATCTTTCAGAGAACCATCTCAGTCCCACTCAGTATCCACATCAGATTACTGACCTTCCCCCTGCCTACTCGCTTCCTGTCCTGCTCAGATGGAGGGTCTGTGTCTGGACCAGAACTTTTTCTCCACCCATAAGCCTGTTGCTCGTTCGGGGAAGTACCGGGCTCTCAGGTACCGCCAGCCTCAGAACCCTCTTTGACAGGGACTGTCCTCATTCTGCTAACTTCAATTCAGAAACCACTGCTCACTTAGCTACAGGACATGTCAAGTATATGAAACTATAACAGTTTGGCTGTTACTGTGTGTGTGTGTGTGTGTGTGTGTATGTGTGGTGTGTGTCAGGGGTGTGTGGAGGAGGGTGAAGCTGGATCCAGGTCACTATGTCATCGTGGCATCCACCTACAGACCCAACCAGCCTGGGGAGTTTTTCCTTCGGGTCTTCTCCAAGATAGGCAACACCCTGGGGTAGGTTGTGTGACCCTGGGGTGGGCCTGGGTTAGGTCTGGGGTGGGCCTGGGGTGGGCCTGGGTTAGGTCTGGGGTGGGCCTGGGGTGGGCCTGGGTTAGGTCTGGGGTGGGCCTGGTATAGGTCTGGGGTGGGCCTGGGGTGGGCCTGGGTTAGGTCTGGGTGAGTCTAGGGTGGGCCTGCAGTGGGCCTGGGTTAGACAGTGTGCATTATGGGTTAGTATGTTTTATTGCTGTGCACTAGTCCTAGGTGTGTGTTCTCATGGAAGTGGAATCATGACAAGGCTGTGTGTTCCAGGACCCAGGACTTCACCTGCAATACTGAGTTACTCATGGTGAGTCAACATCACAGACTTCTTCTGACAACCCCCCCCCCCCCCCCCCCCCCCCCACTCACCAGGGTCCCTCGTTTACTCTTTGTGTGTGTGTGTGTGTTTGAGGGAGTCAGGTGGCTGAGCGGTTAGAGAATCAGGCTAGTAATCAGAAAGTTGCCAGTTCGATTCCTGGCTGTGCAAAGAAATTGACGTTGTGTCTTTGGGCAAGGCATTTTACCCTACTTGCCTCAGGGGGGAATGTCCCTGTACTTACTGTAAGTTGCTCTGGATAAGAGCGTCTGCTAAATGACTAAATGTAAATGTGTGTGTCCTTGTCTAAGGCTGATCCAGGCATTTTTAAGCCTGTCTTGCCAGCGGATCACAGGAGAGTACAGAAGACTTTCAAAGAGGTGGCTGGACCGGTGAGAATGGTTACCCCCAGTCTGCTGCTCTACAACCACATCAATCCTGCATCTGTAGAGACCGCTTTGCTTCTGTCAGCCATGACAGAAACACACATTAATCACCTAATGTGTCTTAACACGGCAGGACGACAGACTGAACGCGAAGGAATTCATGGAATTGGTAAACTCAGGTAAAGAACACTGTTAATTTATGATTTATTTTATAAACTGGTCATTCAGAATCAATGCATTGAAAATTTATTTTAAAAGTATAGGATTTGTTTTCCATGCTATTTAAAAAAGAGATATTAGTGTAGTACCAGTGACGTACTGTACTAGTACAGCACCAGTGATGCAGTACCAGTGATGGCCACTAGATGGGAGCAGGTAGCATGTTTCCTGTCCCAGGCATGCTTGACACGGGCAGTGGAGGTTAGATTTAGATTAGATGAACCTTTATTTGTCCTCCAAGGGGGGGAAATTGCAGTTCACAACAGCAGCAGGGTAAAGTACAGCACACAGAGTTGCAGGGTAATATAACAATAAGGGGGGCACGATATAGGTTAGGTCGTCTAGACAAGGTCTCATGGTTTACATCAGTGCTTCTCAATTATTTTCTGGTACGCCCCCCTAGGAAGAAGAAAAGATTTCACGCCCCTCCACTCTCCGCCACGTCTATAAATAGTATCATTTATTAAATTGTATAAGTACACCTCTGCATAACACTGTATCCTTATTAATGTTAAAGAAAACATAGATACAGATCTACTTACAAAGGATAACTTCATTAACATCATGTTTAGTCTGTAACAGAAACGATTTAAAGTGCATTGTGATAAAGTGCACAGGTAGTAACAAATTCCTCTGTGGCTCAGTGGGTAAGCATGGTGTCACCAAGTCTGAAAGCCATTTCAGCATTTGTGGTTCAAGTCTTGCTCAGATCAATTGCTGAATTATTTAACCACTTTATATGTGTCAAATCACAGTTAGTTTGTTTAAAACAAGAGTATCCTCTGTGGCTCAGTGGGTAGACATGCGTAATCTTAGTTTAAATCCCACTCAAGCCAATTCATTTAACTTATCAGCAATACATAGGTTGTCTAACAGGGTGGTGGATGGCAACCCAGGTTCAAATCCAGCACAAGGAACAGTGGTAAATGCCCAACACCCTGTGAGTGCAGTTTCCCCAAATGTCTTGATGACCACTTCCAACAAGTGCTTTAAAATATCACATGTAAACAGCTGGGATTCAAACCCTCAACCTTACGGTTAACAAGCATCATCTCACCTCACTGAGGTAATTCCAAGCTACACCTGATTTATTCTCCGGGTGTTTTTCAAGTTCCTCTGCCAATCTGTGCTTTAAAATATCACATGTGAATAGCTGGGATTGAACCCCCCGACCTTGTGTTTAAGAGGTAGCATCTCACCTCAGTGAGCCAACTCCAGGCTAACATTACACAGTCCTTATTTTTAAGAATTGAGGTAACTATACACGCAAAATTGACCTAACAACATGTAAGCGATAACTATAAGATAGTTTGCAAAAAGGTACAAATTCTTATAAAGTTGGGCTTCCTACAGTTTCCTCACTTACATTATATTTAGTCAATTAGGAGATGCTTTTATCCAAAGCAACTTAAGTACAGGGACATTCTCCCCAAGGTGAGTAGGGTGAAGTGCCTTGCCCAAGGACACGACATCATGTAGCCACAGCCAGGAATCAAACTCACAACCTTCCGCTCACGAGCCCAACACCTTAACCACTGAGCCACCTGACCTCACATCACTGTGAAGTGGTTTGAGTTGAAAGCGTTCGTTTTCATCCTCACAGTAGTTCTTTGTTTTTAGGAATGATTAGTTGATGATGAGCTGATTTTACAGTACACCACACTGTCACCAAGGCCATTGACTCCTCTGTGTGTTCCTTCTGTCCCAGTTCTTGTGAAGGACTATGAGATTCCTCTGGAGACCTGCAGACAGCTCATCTTTGGAGAAGATGTATCTTTGAGTTCAGCCTTCTGTCCCAGCTCTCTACATCTTTATCCCCTGTTCCTGTCAGTCAAGTCTCTCGACTGTTCTACCTGGTCTTCTTCCCCTTTCCCCCCCACTGTCTCTCTCTGTCCCTCTGCCTTTCTCCCTCTATTTCTCTATCTCTCTCTGTCTCTCTGTTTCTCTCCCTCTCTCTATATATCTCGCTATCTCTGTCCCTGTTTCTCTATTTCTGTCCATCTGTCTCTGTGTCCCTCTCTCTCTCTGTCTCTCTCTCTCCCCCTCTCCCCCTGTGTGTCTCTCTCTCTTCATAATGAGGATCCCTAACCCTGTTACTAGACTGAAGGTCGTGGGACTCTGAGCAGGGAGCAGACAGAATCTCTGCTGTGTCTCCTTCAGGGTTTACAGGTAGGAGTGTGTGTGTGTGTGTCTGTGCTTATGTCTCTTTCTCTCTCTGTGATGGAGATTTTAGTTTTTTTTCCGATTTCATCATCTTTTATCCTTTCCTCTCTTTCTCCCTCCCTCTCTCTCACCTTCTCAGTCCATCTTTTTCCAGTATGATGAGGACTCTTCAGGGACAATGAGTCCTTTTGAGCTCAATTTGGCCCTAGAGGCTGCTGGTGCGTATCTGCTAATCTATACTTCATTAACCTAGATTTAGATACCTTGCTCAAGGGCACAATGGTGGGGTTCTTTGAAGAACAAGTACCACTATTGATGGCAATTAGCTCCCATCTCTCCTCTCATCCCCTCATCCCTCTCCTCCTCCCCCCCCCCCTCCTCTCCCCCCCCCTCCCCTCCTCTCCCCTCCCCTCTCCTCCCCTTCCACCTCCCCTCCCCCCCCTCCTCTCCCCTCTTCTCCCCTTCCCCCTCCCTCCCTCTTCTCCCCTTCCCCCTCCCTCCCTCAATCCCTCCCTCCCCTCCTCTGGTCTCCTCTCCTCAGGTGTCCGATGCGATGGCCTGGTCCTCCAGATGCTGTGGGAGAGATTCGGTTCTGGGGATCTCCAGCTGCCTTTCAATGGCTTTGTCTCCTGCGTCACCAGGCTGCGAAAGCTGTTTGGTACACACACAAACAAACGCACACACACGCATCACTCCGTCTCTGTCAGTTTTTAATGAATGTGTCATTGAATGAAGCTATTGTACCATCTTGTTCGGTGCGTTTTGTTTCACCTTCGCAGCTCTGTATGAGTCAGAAAGCAGCCAAGAGGTGAAAGACAGAGGGATCAACGCTGTGAGTCAACTAGTATTTTACTGTGGTGGCATTTTAGATGTTGTAACTAACGCTTCTCTACAATAGAGACTTGATGTAAAAGAACGTCTGGAAGTTTAAGTGAGGTTTGTTCTGTTGACCCCACATGAAACACTCTGTCCTGTCCACCTGCTCTCTCACAGTGGTTGCTCAAACTCCTGCCCCTATGAATGCTCGCCAGGAAAACAGGGTCTCCATCGGGAAGCAGCAGGGGCTGTCTGCCTGGCTTGGACCAAAGCAACGTCATGGCTCCATCTATGCCATGGCTGTAACCAAATATGCATCCGGTCACACACACACACACGCATCCAGTCACACACACACACACACACATGCATGCGCATATGGGCACACTCTCGTGCCCGTACAGACACACAGCGCAAACACAGTGTGAAATGCACACTCACATAGCACGCGCGCACACACACACATACACATATATTAGCCTCTTGGCCCCTGTCACTATGCAACACCCGCAGCCTCAGCCTTTGCCTCGCTAGCTGTTCCCCCTCAGAATCACTTCCCTCCTGGACGCTGTGTTGACGAGGACCTCCCGGCTCGTTCCCTCTCTGGTGTGCTTCTTCACCTGCCTTCCTGCCCTGGGCTTCAGCCTCATAACGGTGCCTTAAAGGAAACATGGAGCTTTCATCTTTGTGTTTTGCTCCTGTTCAAGTTTGCCTTTCGTCTTTTATGGGTATTTACATGAACCGTATGACTGTGTGGATGTCATGCGCGGAACGAGACAAGTCTTAGAGTTCTTCTTCCTCTACTGGGGGTGTCTTTTTAGAGGGTTCATGTGTGGCTTGTGTTGTGTAACATCATCCATGTAGCATTGCGTATCCCAAATAAAAATAAAATAAAAACCCTCCAGCTGAAGATCTATTCTGGAATATCTGTAATCAAAAATATACATCAGCCACCTCAGCGTACGGCCTGCCCTGGTGAGGGTGTGAGGGGGACGTCTTAGCCGCGCCGCACGCATCCTCGCTATTCTTATCACACTGACGCCACGTACAGCGTCAACACGCGTTCGCCCCCTCCTCTGCTACCCTCCCTCCCTCCTGCTATCTCTAGTAACTGTCTCAGCCTCACAATCTGCCTCCTCCCTCTGGTAATGCTGCTCTCGTAGTCGCGCACACGCGCGCTCGCTCGCACGCTCTTGTCCTTTCTCTCGGCACGTCTATAAATAGATCCTTTGCTCACACACAGCTTCCTGCTCATCGTTAGGCGACTACACCCCAGGTTGCCCTCGGCAACGGTACGTCCACCTCAGGACGGAGGGTTACGAGACAGGCGGAGGGGAGTGGGAGGAGGAGGAAGAGAGGGAGACAGAGATGATGGACGGAATCAGAATAGGGACGGATGTGATCTGTCTTTTGCTGGGCTTTTCTCGACGCGTCTTGAATTGCGACGTCCTTCTCCTCTTTTTACTTCATCCCCCTTTTTTACGTTGCTTTTCCCACCATCCCAGTCTTTTAACAGCATCCCTTCAATGTTTACAACTTTTCCGGAGCCTTTATTTAATGATAATAATAATAATACCTCATTTAGCAGACGCTCTTATCCAGAGCGACTTACATTAGGTACAGGGACATTCACCCTGAGGCAAGTAGGGTGAAGTGCCTTGCCCAAGGACACAACATCACATAGCCACAGCCAAGGTTCGATCATGAGGCCAACGCCTAAACCCGCTGAGCCATCTGACTGCCTATTTCTTCTGTTCTCACTATTCTCCATTCTCACCTCCACCCCCCACCCCCCTCCTTCCACCAGCTGACCTCCCTGAGGGGCGGAGCATTCTCAGGCGTAGTCTTTGATTTGTCCAACAGAGATCACGAGACTCGAGGGACCTAATACAGGTATCCAAGGGCGTGCCAAAGCCCTGTTTAGGTAAACACACCCAAACCAAACTGCCGTCTGAATGGAGGGCTGTGTCCACAGGTATAACACAGCTCTGAGTGGAGTCAGATGGCTCAGCAGGTTAAGGTGGTGGCTTCATGATAGGAAGGTTGTGAGAATGAACCCCGGCTGTGGCTATGTGACGTTGTGTCCTTGGGCAAGGCACTTCACCCTACTTGTCTTAGGGAGAATGTCCCTATACTTACTGTAAGTCGCTTTGGATAAAAGCGTCCGCTAAATGAATAAATGTAAATGTAAGCTCTACGTCAACCACAGCGAAAGATTTGTATGTACACCTTTGTTTTTCTGGCTGTCTCTCTCCTCCCTCCCCCTACCTCTCCTCTTCAGGCCACCTGTGGGAGGCGATGATGCTTTGACAGTCAGGCTTGGCATCTGCTACTAGAGGTGCTGGTATTTTTGTGCCATGGTGGTGGGGGCGGCTTCAGGAATAGTGTTGCCCGGAGTTGTAGCATAGTGTGTGGGGGAAGCTATCTGATGTACACAGCCTTAGAGACTGAAGTGTGTGTGTGTGTGTGTGTGTGGGGGGGGGGGGGGGGGGGGGGGGGTGAAACTGCGTAATTAAGCTGCCAAGCTGTAAATTTAGCTCCGGCTCATTCACTCACGCAGATGAATGCGGCGCTATCCGAGTCGTCAGAGACGGGGGAATTTCAAGATGCCTGTGCGCGCGTGACGCCAAAGGGCCGGCATTTTGACAGGACGAGGTGACAGGAGGGATATTTCAAGATGTGAGAGGAGTTGGATTCACAATTTAGTTCCGCCTCTTCCCCTCTCCGTCCTCTGTCATCAGAGTGTTGTTATTTATCCGTGTAACGGTCACGTATGGCAGCTGGCAGCAGCGTAGACTGGTAGGGTGCCACGTGTATCGCAGTGACTAGTCAATGAAGCTACAATCGATGGGTAAATGTCAAGCGGATGTAACAGGTGGTTAATCAAGGAACGGCTCGCTGGTTCCTCCGCACACATTCCGAGGGCGGAACGCTCTGACAAGATGGCGTCTGCTCCGTTTTCTTTGACGAACGCCACGAAACTTTGAAGACACCTCCCCCACGTTTTTTCGTTTGATATCTACCTGTCTGTTTGCCTGCCTGTCTACCCATCCGTCTGTTTGTAGGTGTCCCCTAACCGGCGTTATTGGTCAGGTGATCGGTTATGTCAGGTCGAAGCGGGAAGTTGAGGCTGAGCTATAGACAGACCTGCCACCAGCCCTTCAATGGTGGCTTCTCTGCTTTGAAGTGACAGCGCTGTCGCATCAGCTAAGCTATTCTAGATCATATTTAAATATTCATTTATGATTAAAAAATAATAATATTTATGATTTGTATGTATTTGTGCTTTTATGTGGCTTACATGCCTGAATAAGCACTAGTTTGTTAAAGGGGACTGTGGTGAGTGAAGGGGTGCTTCATAGAGGGAGTCTAGGGTTGAGGAACAAGGAGTGTAGGGGTGAGGAGAGGAACAGTGTGGGGGTGAGGAGAGGAACAGTGTGGGGGTGAGGAGAGGAACAGTGTGGAGGTGAGAAGAGATGAGGAACAGTGTGTGGGGGTGAGGAGAGGAGAAGAACAAGGAGTGTGGGGGTGAGGAGAGGAGAAGAACAAGGAGTGTGGGGGTGAGGAGAGGAGAAGAACAAGGAGTGTGGGGGTGAGGAGAGGAGAAGAACAAGGAGTGTGGGGGTGAGGAGAGGAGAAGAACAAGGAGTGTGGGGGTGAGGAGAGGAGCAGAACAAGGAGTGTGGGGGTGAGGAGAGGAGCAGAACAAGGAGTGTGGGGGTGACAGTGACTTCACATGACCCCACTCTGTCTTCCTGCCCGCCCCACTTTCTCTCATCTCCCTCTCCCATCTCCCTACTTTCTCTCCCACTCACTCCCTTTCTTATCTCCAACCGGTCCGTGGAATATCGTGCAGCCCCTTACATAAGCAGGAAGACTATGGGGAGATAGAGAGAGGATGGTTGATACACAAACAGAGAAAAGAGATAGGGAGAGTAGGGGGAATAAATTAACTTGGCATCCTCAAACATCTCTCACATCCTTTCTCCCTTTCTCTCTCTCTCTCCCCCTCACTCATGACAATATACATCCCTGTCTGGCAGTTGTCCTGTTAAAAGTAGGCTAGGCTTGATCTGCTGCCTGAGTCACGATGAGCTGCAGAGTACTAAAAACCACGGTCTGCATTTAAAATGAAGGCATCTAACTACACTGTATATGATACAATAGGACAATTCATACTCATGTTTGCCCTTTATGCAGAAGGCTTGGATTCACTCAGCTGAAACAAAGAAACCAATAGAAATGTTACAAAAGGATGTGGTGAGCTATTGTAGACTCACAGATGTATGGTGTTCCTTCAGGTTTTAGCTCTTTGAACATTCATGAATTTAGATAATTGCATCCATTTCTGCTCCAATTCAAATAATTTCAGGTTAAGTTAAGGTTGTAGGCAGTAAACACATAAAAAATATATATTAAGTCAGTGACTACTGTTGCTAGAGAGTAAACAATCAGTTACACTGTAAAATATCTGGTAGAAGCAAAGGCACACACAAATCCTGTTATACAAAAGGATAAGACCACAAGTCAGAAATATCTTCAGGGATTCTGAGAAAAAAGTTAAACTCCTCCGCTGCAGAGAGGGAAGTTGCTGTCACTGAGAACTGACTGGGGAGATCAAACCCCAGTTGCTCAACTGTTAACCACAGACACGCACACAGCCTCACACACACACACTCACAGACACACACAGACACACACAGACTCACAAACACACACACAGTCTCACAGAACACACACAGGCTCACAGAACACACACAGCCTCACAGACACACACACAGGCTCACACACACACACACACACAGCCTCACATACACACACACAGCCTCACACACAGCCTCGCAGACACACACACAGCCTCACACACAGCCTCGCATACACACACACAGCCTCACACACAGCCTCGCAGACACACACACAGCCTCACACACAGCCTCGCAGACACACACACACATCCTCACAAACACACACACACAGCATCACATAACACACACAGCATCACAGAACACACACAGCCTCACAGAACTCTCCTGTAGGTTCGCTGCTCTGAGCCTGACGCAGGCAGGCAACACTCAGACCACACTCAGACCACAGAGACGCTGAGGGGGTAGGAGGTGGAACTAAACACTTTTATTTAGAGAAATAAAGCTCTGCAACAATAAACATGTATTTGCCACCATCTTGTTGGTTGTCCTGAGTTCAACACAATACAGGGAAGGCAGGGACATTAGAGAGACATAAAAGAAAAACTGCTTGAATTTCACTGTGATAAAATGGTTGTTTGAGATTTTGTGGGTAAAAAACACTCCCTTCTTGTTGAAAGAATTTCTGCAATTTCCCCACTGCAGGACAATTAAAGGATGATCTGCATTTGAACATTTCTCATTCACACATAACACACTTTCTATATTTATAAGTAGCAGTTGTCCAAATAAAAAGTTGAGAAGTTTTACATAAAGACGAAATAAGCGAGCTGAAGGTTCTTCACAGTTCAAAGTACCCCAATAGTTCCACTGTAACTTCAATTCAGTTACAGTAATGCAAAACAGACAAGTGATGTTTGCTTAGGCATGCAGAACAGGCTTTCCATTCTGCCAAAGGAGAATTACAGGATCGACAAGACCAGAAAGAAGGAGTGGGGGGGCGGGATTACAGGAGCAGACACTAACATCACAAACTACTTGACTGACTTTTTCTATAATCACAGGAACGCTAATGTGCTTCATGCGCTGGATGGGAAACAATGCAAGTCAAATTTCTCTCAGCAGAGTGGGGAAAGCCTGAGGGTTGTGTAATGTTAGGGTAAAGCAGTCAGGAGTGTAAACAACACCAGACTGAGGCAGGAGGGGCCTAACTGTTGCCTGGTAACCAATATTTTGGGCAGGAAGACAAGGCACCCGTCCCGCCCCTGAAGGAAACTGGGGCAGGCCCTCGGGATCTTGCTGCAATGTAGTAGCTTCCTGAAAATACGCTAATAGAATGGGGACAGAATAAATGAAGCACACGTGGACCTCAAGATAATACTTTTAAGCCTTTGTACAAGATGCACAAATATGCAACAACTATATTTTGTGCAGAGATAACTTTTTAATAAAGAGAATGGATGACACCAAAGTAATATTGTAGTTTTTATTTAGGCTATTATGGGGGAAATGAAATACAGGTTTTGCCTATTGCTTGAACACTTTTTGCAAACCTTCTGCTCATATTTCCATAACTTAAGACACAAGCACTAAAGAAACATCACTGGGACATGAACCATTCACATGTATGCCAAATTGAAACTCAAAACCTAACAATCCTTTGTCAAAATGTCACTTTGATGACAAAATGATACACACTTGCATCATATAGCTTCTTTCCAACAGCTATCAGGACTTTATATGAATCACTGTTTTGATGTAACCTGTATAAATGTGTGCTCCTGTTGTTGTTTTTTCTGTTGCTGTTGATGGAACCTGACACATGAGAGATGTGAGCTTAACTGCTGTATCGAAACCAAATTCCACCAACTCTGTTGTGTGGCCTTTAATAAATGATTAATTGATATGAAGACACTTTCAGATTAGCAGCACCACACTAGCGTACTTTATATTAAACACTGAAGTCTTTGGGTTTCTCTTTCCATTGTCATTTTCTCAGACAGTCTTCTGCAAACGTAAAAGGAATGTCTAAGTGTTTTCAATCAGCCAATGTGTTTTGTATTTTTAATATATGTATTTTCCCCGACGGAACCAATTACATTTCTTTTATGAATGCAGTGTCTTATGTATGAAATAGTGTGTAGTGGTTTGCAGAATTGCAATCAAAGTGCAATTGTTTAAGCGCTTTTGTTTAAGGTATGGTTAGACTGTGTTTAAGGTATGATAACAAAAGCTTTGAAAGTTTTGTTACTTTGGTCTAAGCAGGTAACTATAGAGTTCAAGCAATAGGAAAAAACTGTAAAATACGTCTCCTGGCTGTGCCAACCTTATATGAAAAGTAGCCAAAGCTCCAAAAACTAGAAGCAGTATTTTCATACACTTTCTCAATGTTGGTTGAAACCAACATTTGATAGCATTAAGGTGTAAGTGTCTACATGCTAACTGGAATATTTGTTGTATGTATTGCAAGTAGCCGTTATTGAGCTAAGAAAAGTACATTGACCTGAAATATCCAGTGTCATATTTTTAGGCTGCGTTCTTAGCTACCTTCAGGTTAATGATGACGTCAGAGACGTGCGATTCAATGTGTTCGCCACATGCGCTCTAGAATAAATCGGCCGAAATGATAGTTGGCCAAAATGATAGACAGTTGCTCAAAATGATAGACAGTTGTCCAAAAAAGGACGCGTTCTGTTGGCACTCCAACTAGTGGTAGAGCTAGCCTGGCTTGCTACTTTAAGGCGTACAGAACTAGTATTTACCTAACTTCGTGTGTTTAAACACCAAACTAGTCTAGCTACACTTTGCAATTATACTCTTGCGTGATAATAATGCATTGCGTTGTGTTTGGAGCAACACTTTTCTCCTTCTAAAAAGGAATCCAAACCATTTCTCTTTTCGCCAACCACTCGCTACTTTCTGTTGTGCTGATACTGCTTTGCCATGTCACTCAAAAGTAGTTACCATGGAGCCCAGTTGCTATGCAACAAAAACAAAAAAAGACGAACTTTGTACGTCCTTACGTCAGAGATAAAACGGCGTATCCACGGCAACTAAACGCTGTATACACATGCAGCAGATCCGTCGTTAGGAGAGAGTAGCACGTGGTCCCACTTACCGTAGATGCATTTTCATGTTCGGTGCTGTAATCATTGTTTAGTCGAGCAAACACACAAACACTGAAAAATTAAAGGATTGGGCCATGTACGTGTTGGCGAAGTTTAAGTGCTTGTGTGCTTCGTAGCTAAATGACCGTAACTACTGGCAGATGTACTGTACTGTAATATTTACACGACTTCGATTGTATTCTCGAAAATCCAGCATAAGTAGTTAAAGTGAATGTGTCCAACACACCCGTGTTTATCGGTTGTATAAAAGCTTTTAGTCTACGCGTGTGGGATCCAGCATGTTCTTGTTCTTATATTACTCATCTCGATGGAGCACTAACAGAAGTTGCACACAGTTCCGTCTATCCTCGTTGATGACGTTGTTGTAGCGCTGACTAACTGTCAGACATCAGTTTGCCCGCCCCATGACATTTTACAACATCTCAAATAACTTTCATTCATGATTCCACCATCCCAGTTTCCCCCCATGTTATCGGTGTCCCTCCTCTACCGGCATCTGTCAATAAGCCTAGGCAACGTTGGCCTGAACAATGAATCATTTTTCTGTTCGGATCCGAAAGGATCATGCTTGCAGTGACAGCAGAACTGCGACGAATTCCGTCATTGCTGCCCACTGTCCATGTTGGAATGCTGTTTCTCAAGCTGTTTCCATATTTTCTGGTAAACGTGTTGGAGGCGGTAGAGTAAAGAATACGTCTTGTTATTCTGAGAAGTTACGGAAAGTGACAACAGAATCATTGATCAGCTACGCCTTCTAAGATTTGCACATCACACTGATGAAACACTCATAATGTCATAATGAGTTTAGTATAAGGCGAAAACATTCACTGCATATGCCTTAGGCCTGAAGGATATAGTTATCAAGCTCTATAGAGGTGTGTTGGAGCAGGGAACCATCTAAAACTATCAGCCCTCGAGGACTGGAGTTTGATAAATGTGCCTTAGGCTATGGTATTTAAAATATTCAATACATCACTAACCATTACATGGCCAAATAAAAATCCAGCATCATGTGCTGAGAAGTAAATCAAACTAACTCGGCTACGTAACATTAAGACCAGCCTACTAACTGTTTACATACCATGACTTCCACACGTTCCTAAAGTGGACTTGCACGAACTGCATCTCAGCAAGGGAACTCAATAGGCGTGTCCGTGGGAAAGTGCTGAAGAGGATTTCCTCTCCCTCTTTGACGAGATTCCTTCCTTTAAGAGAGTATCAGCGAGCCAGACATTCCTGAATAATTATACAAAGGACATAGAATGACCTAAAATGGCAATCCAACCACTTTTTGACACGTTGTCCTGAACAATAATTTTAGTTTTAATTCCCCTCAATACATTACGAATTATTCTGAACATGCGATATACAAATAGGCCTACAGACTGAGACCGTCCGGTAAAAGTTTTGTGATTAGTATATAATTTAGTCAGTTTATAATTTATGAATTTAATTGTAATTCTTAATGTATATTATTTAATAGAAATATTCCGTGTTTGATAGTAAAATGTATTTATAACTGTCCGCGAGTACAGAACAATTCATGTGGGAGAGGTAAGGGAATCCCTCCATCGTCATCACCAAGGCTACAGTACTAAACAAAAACAGCACTCCATATATGGGCACCTACGTCAGCGGAACCCCGAGGCGGGACTTATTCGCTCTTCTCATTCATAAGACAAGATTCGCTAGTCTACACTGAGAAACTATAATATTGCTAGGTTTACAAACAGCGGACTTGTTTCGGACATGGATATGTGATCGTGCATTTGGATAAAGCGTTAGCTTTGCGGATATAACGTTGGACAACAACCTGGAACGTAAGAATACTTTCCCTTTGAAGGGAACTGGACTGCCTTAATGCAACTTTTTTGGAAAGAGACCAAGAGCATTTTTTCAGACCACAACAAGAAATCCATTGACGGTAAACAGATTTTATTTGTGTTCATGCGTATTTAATACATAGTTAGACCATATGCTAAATCACCGTTTTAGCCATACATTTGGAATGCTTTTTCAACTAGCCCCTTGCATTGCCTTGCATGTATTGGGTAGAGTGTAGAAACAGCTTCTAAGGCGAGCAGCAAACTTTCAACTGCCTCTCCACTTTCCATTGCTTCCCGCATGTGAACTACCAATACAGGTGACACCACGCTTTTTCCGGGAACTGTAGGTTTCTCGGTCTCCCTCGACCCCGTTGGGGAGATGTTCCAAGGGTTTCCCGGTGACCTTGATACCGGTTCCCGTGGAAGTTCGTCTCCATCTATTGAGTACTTTTCATCAGTGGACTCCTTCGGAAGCCCGCCTACCACCGGTGCCCCACAGGTGAGTCTCACGTGAGTCCTGACAAAACAGTGACAGAGATCCACGTCGTTCATTTTCTGCATGGTTTGAACTTCTACGTAGATGTGAAATCAAACGATACTTTATTTTAAAGGCAAAATACAAAGGCTGCACGTCAGGCTGCATGTTCACGAAATACAGCGACGCGTGGTTGTTTTCTGTTTATTAACCAGTTAGAAAGCAGTGATATTGGATTGCGTGTATGGCAAACGTTGTTTATAGTTCTCAAGGAACATGGCATTCAAAAGTTTTACGACACATTGTTGCACAGAAAAGGAAAGCTCGGTCTTGATAACCTTATGTCTCGTGAACTACACCAACACTGTGAATGCCACATTTCTGCCGCACTTGAATGTTCCAGTAGAGACTACAATTACATTGTAGTAAGTCTTGCCGGCCGGCACGCTCTTGACATAGAAAGATAGCAACGTGGTAGATTTACAGCACGCCGCGCAACGGATGACAAAGCTTTGGAACTCTCCTACGTACGCACACGAAGCTCCGCCTTCCCTCGCTTTTCTCCACGCTCGCTTTTCTCAGGCCTCGGCGTGACGTCAATGCGTTCTATTTTGGAGTGTTACGTCGCGTTGCTAAGGGGAACACCGGGGGTGTGACGAGGGAGGAGGAAGGAGGAGGGGGAACCCATTCGAGAGCGTTGATTGGTTTAGCTGGATGTCTCAAAGCTCCATGTCCTCCTGCCTTGGATATAAATATTAATGACACTCCGAAACTCGCTATGGCATCACTCCCCGCCTCAGTTCTAATTAAAGAGACCGGAGACATACTTCAGTTCCTACATCTATTTTGTTGCAGTGAAACGTAGGCTGCAGTTATTTATAATCACCTGTCGTCTTGCAATGTGGGCTGTTGGAGCTCTCACTTGTCTCCTAATCTATTAGTCCAATTGTAAATACGATTGATTAAAAAACGCACATGGTTTCCACATGTATAAATTTAATACTTTTAGCAGATGTTTGCAGGCAATCTGAAACTACATTTAACTACCATCATTAAGTTTGTGTCTTTAAATTAGTTGTGTTGACACCCACTTTAATATATTCATTATTATTTATCATGATAAAACCCCTGTTTAGACATGATAAACTGACATATTCCACACCGAGGCACATCTTGACACAGTTATGGTGAAGAGGAAGCAGTTGTCTGTCTGTCGTGTGGCTTTTAGTTTGTGGAACAGCTTGTCAACCACGGTGTCTGCTTGTTCCAGGATTGCGTGTCCACTGGAGGGGGTGTTGGAGGAGTGGGCAGTGGGACTGGGAGCAGCGTTGGAGGGGTGGCCATGCCTGGTTCCTTCGTACCCACTGTCACAGCCATCACCACCAGCCAGGACCTGCAGTGGATGGTGCAGCCCACGCTCATCTCTTCCCAGGCCTCTGGGCAGAGTGGGACAGGAACCTCCACCATGACCCAGCCTGGGTCCCTGCTGGACCCCTACGACCTGCCTGGAACCAGCTACTCGGTTGGTTCTGGCTTCACCCCCCCTAGGTCTGGCACCCCTGGGTCAGCCCCAGGCCCGGTCCGCCAGTCTAGGACTCGCAGCCGGCGCACACGAGAAGAGTCTGTGAGTGAAGATGGAGATGTTGGTGTGTTTGTAAGTGTGTGTCCAAGTGCGTCCATATTTATGTGCGTTTGTTAATCAACATACTTTTATTTTCATAAATTTTTTACACCTAGCTGTAGGAATACCAAACATATTGCAAGAGCTCCACAACAAGCCTATTTATCCTACATCCACTATGACATGACACAGATGAACAAGAAATAAGGAGCTGTATACACATGGCCACCTCGAGCCAGTTTCTTCCCCCACGCAACATAAAATTACTTATCTGAACAAAATGTTTCTCTGTGTCACCCCAGCTGACTCCTGAGGAGGAGGAGAAGAGGCGTGTCCGTCGCGAGAGGAACAAGCTAGCTGCTGCCAAGTGCCGGAACCGACGGCGTGAACTTACCGACAGACTGCAGTCGGTGAGCTTGGCCGTCGTCGAGCTGTCAGACTGACTAATTACGATGATTCTACAGTATTATGTTTCGCCACCATGTAGTATGCTGGCTGGTTAATGACTATGTGTGAGCGGTAGTAGCATGCTGTGTTATTTAAGGCAAGCCGTAGTTTCTCTAATGGTGATTATAGTTTTCGTGATAACCTGCTGTAATTACTGTTTAATCAAACAGTTGTTATGTAAGGATCCTGCTCTGCTATTTCTGGAGCGATAAAGATACTTCCACCGCTCGCAATTAGAACACGTGAACATGTGTATGTGTGTCGCCATGCCGCCCTCACACTCCTCCACCCCCTTTATTCTCTCAGGAGACCGACATCCTGGAAGAGGAGAAAGCAGAACTGGAAGCGGAGATCTCCGAGTTGCAGAAGGAGAAGGAGCGCTTGGAGTTTGTCCTGGTGGCCCATCAGCCTGGCTGTAAGATCCCCTACCAGGAGCAGGAGGCCCCCGCCCCCCAGCTCCCCCCGGCCCAGCTCCCCCCCCAGGCTCTACAGCACCCCGTCTCCATCGTGGGCTTGACTGTGAAGGAGGACACTTTCTACCTGCCTCCTGCCTACTCCTCGCACCCCTCCTCCACGCAGCCTCAGCAGCCAGTTCAGCCGCAGGTCCAGCACCCTGGGATGATGCAGGAGGTAGCCTTTTCTAGTTCTTTCTATGGCTCGAGCGAGCCAGCGCCGGGCGGGCCGTGCTTGGTGACCAGTGACGGTGGTGGTAACCATGGTGGTCCGGCCGCCGGCAGCTACAACCACTCATACACATCCTCATTTGTGTTCACCTACCCAGAGGGAGCCTGTGGGGTCAGCGCTAACCAGAGGAACAGCAGCAGCGAACAGTCATCTGATTCTCTGAACTCACCTTCGCTGCTGGCACTCTGACTGACCGACACGCACACACCCGACACGCAAACCTACACCAAAGGTTGAGGCGGAACATTTGACGGACACCTTCTTGTCTGTCAGAATGCAACAACCACGAAAAAAAAGTACCTCACGGAACTTTCAATTGGCTTATTCACACGTGTCGAGACACACAAGATGCAGACCAGTCTTGAAATCAGACCAGTGTCAACCATTTTGAATTTGAGCATCCATATTGACTTGGTCCTTATGAAGTCCCAACTATATATTGCCGAATACAAATTTTAAGTGAATTCAAATTGAGTCGCAATGCCTGGGCTCTGAACTGTCAGTCGATTGATCGAAAAAAAATCCTCTGACTAAATACCCAGATTAATTCACAATGAATATTTTAATGTCATCTAATGTACGTGTACAGTACATACAGTAAACAGTCACGCTCACCCCCTTAACCCCGCCAGCCGTTTTCTCCTCCCCTCGTTCCCTCTGTTTGGTCAGCCCTCCCTCCCTCACTGCTCCTGCTCTCATCTTCTCCATCTTTCTCTTCATGCTGAATGTAATTGTGCAAGATGAATAAGGGGAAGACGAAGTCTTGGTTTGGGGTCTTTTCCGGCGGTCCTCTCTCTCACCCCTCCCTCCTCATCCCCTCCAACTCCTCCTGCTTCCTCATTAGCTTGGACTTGGAAAGTAGAGCCTGCTCCGTGCACACCGGGCTAGCTCGATCTAGTTTCTCTCTCTCTTTTTCTCTCTCCTGACTTCTCGTGCCAACTCCTCGTCCATCTCCCCATCTCTCCTCTTTTTTTTCTGTGTCTCTCTCTCCGAAGTCTTCGACCCCGGCTGAGTGCCCGCGGACCCCCTCCAGCCCTTGGGACCTTGACTGAGTGCCAGCCCACCTCACACGTGCCCCCATACCCCACCCCCTCCTCCCACACACAGCACACACACGGACGCACCCCCACCCGAGGAGCCTGGAAGTGTTTCACTCAAAGCAGATCTTTAAAACAAATATCAAGAAGGAACGTCCATCACGCACACACGCACCTACAGATGGTAGGAGGAAATGTTAAACAAAAAAAAATGTAGGGCAGATGCCACTCTGTTCTTTTTCTTCCTGAGCCATTGATGTTTCAAAGTTGGTGGTGAGAGGGAACCTGTAATGTGATGGTGAGTTGAGAATGGAACCAGGGAGGGACGGAGTACAGAGGCTACACTGAGGCAGAGAGACCGAGTGAGAGAAATCCCTGTTTGGGGAGCCTAACCATGGAGCTCTGAACATTATACCAAGCAAAAAAAAATCCTGCTCTTGCCAACTGTGTGGATGGGAACCCTCTTACTCTTAACCTGTGTGATATCGATCTCCCAACCGCCAAGCCTCAATGGACTGGGACCTCCCCCCCTTAAAAACATTGCTTGTAAGTCAATCATCGTCCAGTTACAGCTTGAACAGTGTTCTAAACACTTCTGTTATCACAAAGTATTTTCCGTTGTCGTTTGGTTGTATGTACAGTGTAAGTGTTACCTTTGGCAGCACAAAACAAGGAAACCTTGTTGGATTGAAGAATAATTTTTTTTAAACTTAGAAAGGTCAATGTTTTTTGGACCAAGAGCCTTGTTCTTTCAGACATACAGATCTGATCTGCTAGCTCTGTAGATCGTAAGATGTGAACCTAGGTGTTAATCTGACACAGAGAAACATGTTAGGGATATTCATACAGCCTCTAAGCATTGGGTTAGGTGGTCTCTTGTGCCCCCCCTCAGATCCTCCCCTTAAAGGACCAGAGGTCTGGGGGGGCACGTTTATTGTGAGTGTGTCCACTCAAAGCCACCTGGCCCATTTCTTTCTTTCTTTATAGAGGTTAATATAATGAAAGTGAGCACAGTAAAAAAATTAAATAAATGGAAGACAGTAGACATTATGAGATTATGTATTAAGGATGTGTGTTCTCCATTTGCCTGTGAATTTATTTTAAAATTTGTTTTCGTTTTTTTTCAGATGTTTAAGTCTAATTTGTTTTATCGTTTTGGATACTGCTTTGTCCTCAAATCTTACATATACTGTTGATGCCAAACGTTTTTTTTGGGGGGGAAGTTGCTCCCTGTATCTGTTACTATTGTTATTGCAGTGTAACTATAATTGTATAATTTTATGTTTTCTTCTTCTGGTTTGGCAACTTCAAAGGCATGTTGTGCACTATGAAAAATACTTATGTGTCAAAATACATAAAAGCCTATATGCATATATTCACTTATATAAAGAAAACATATGTATAGGCTACGTGTATGTATCATGATTGTAAAGTATGAATGTTTGCAAAATATAAATGGGATATTTTTGACAATGAAGACAACGAGGCAAGCTTGTTGATGTGGGTTTCAAAATTGATATTTTTCTAAGAGGACCAATAATTATAATAAAATACTCTGGCTTTCTCTAAACATGAAGCGCAATCTCATCGCCTGTGCTCATGTGTATTTATATGTTTTATATATAAAACACTTTATCCAGGAATATCCAACACATTCTTTGTAATGCCAGATGTTCGTATGATGAAATCAATGATGTGGTGCTGTTGTCTTTGCTTTTTACAATGGCCTGTTTTTTGTCTTCTTTCCTGTGAGGTCTGTCCCAGTGTAATTTCTGCCAATGATACCTTAAATACTCATCAGAGCCAATATGAGGAATGTGGTATGATGTTATAAATGGACATTAAAGTATCAAAGATTCCAAATGCAAAAATTCAATGTTAATTTGAGATGAGTTTTATTTCACAGTGAGCACTTTCACTCATCAAAGTGCTGTTTGACTGGAACACGAGGTGTAGACTATAAAATAATACGAGAATTTGAATAACATTACTTAACATTAAGAATATACGTTAATATATATTTTTTTATAAATGTCTAAGATGTGGATAGTGAAATTTGTATGCATACATGCAATGAAATCAGATGAAATGCTGTTCTCTGTCGGTCGAACTAGGGACAGACCTCATTTGATCTTGTGATGTTTTTTTATTTGTTTGTTTGAAAAAGCATAATTGAAATGTTTAAATATATATTATGTGGTTTACATTTAAATACTGAAGCATAGAGAAATGGTCACATACAGATTTTTGTGGTGCTATTTAAAGGACATTTATTATTCCAGTTTCACAAAGAACCAGGTATCAGCATTGGGGTCATGTCAATGGAACATATTCTGCCTGAACAAATCTGTTAGTTTCAGGAATTAGACAACAATAGTTATGTTTCTTCTCTGTTTAGGGGTTTGGATGTTTTTCAAAGAACCATGTATGTAGCAAGACTCCTGATATCTGAAACATCAACTCAGCACTCTGGGTAAGTCTCAGAGAAGTTGTTAGGATCCTCCACTGAGATGCAGAAACAGTTTTAGTCTGAGTAAAACTGACTCAGACAGACTCAAACAGCCATGATGGCAGAGGGAGAGAATATTAATATTGACCAAGTGACCCTAATTCTGATGCTTTAACACAACAATTGACTC
Source organism: Protosalanx chinensis (assembly GCA_030340685.1). Lineage (NCBI taxonomy): Eukaryota > Metazoa > Chordata > Actinopteri > Osmeriformes > Salangidae > Protosalanx > Protosalanx chinensis. Next base: position 3,328,232 of record CM059325.1, on the reverse strand, counting down.
ATGGCTTGTTGACAAATGTGCAACTAAACAGAACTGGGTACTTGACGTGCCGGTCTGTTCTCTCTCAACATAGAAAACAGGCTCATGATTTTGAGGTATATTGAAGATATGAAATGCAATACATATATTCTCTTGAATATACAGTATATGTAGCATACCATGTAAAGTGCTGAATCACTACTTAGAGTGCATCTCTCTAAATAGCTTTACAGAAATATTACAGATTCGTTTACATGATCACAGTCAAATTACATGAAGGTTTTTTTGGGGGGGAAGAGCTTCAGATGCACTTATTATAAAGATACTTTAATGGTTTGTGACATGTCGCCATCGTGTGGTGATATGTTCGTCTAACACCATCGATCTCTAATCCTAATGCCTTTACAAAAAAACAAAATATGTGTGTGAGTAGCAGTAAACCTTTTAATGTAATGAAAAAGTTGCACTTTTGTGGTATTTCAAAATAGAAACCATTTATTAAAATTGATTTATACTATAGTCTGGTGGCTGAGCACTTGCTTCGGGGGAATTTCCCTCTACTTGCTGTAAGTCGCTCTGGATACGAGCCTCTGCTAAATGACTAAATGTAATGTGGTGTGGTCAAGAGAATATCCTACCGTTTTAAAACACCAATTTAAAATCCAATAGGTCTCAAATGAAATTACTTAATGACGTTGCTTTGTTGATTTATGCCTTTGGTCAGTGTTTATGTCAGGATACTGTAATCGTTTTACTGTTTTTATCTCTTCTTTTTTGTTCTTGTTCATCAGTTTCAGATTGGTTTATTTTCTATCAAACTAAAAACACGATGATAGATCCTACAAACCATGTTGCTTTTCCTTATTCCTCTATTTTTTCAAGACCAGATTAAACAACTTTATCTTGTTTTTTCGCTGCTTTTGTCCTTTCTCTGTTCGACATGATAATAAGGTGTGTGTGTGTGTATGTGGGGGTGGGGAATAAGAAACTAACTGACACAAAACTCAAACTACAAAAAATAAAACTACAAGAATAAAACTAAACACAAAACTAGCAGCAGTTAGTACACTTCGTGAAAGTATTTGTTCAGAAGCAGCTCTTGTCTTTATCATTCCTGTCCAGCAGTGTTTGTTTTGGAAATGTATTTTAGCATTATTTGATGTTGTTTTTATCATTTCTCATCACATATCAAGCATAGTGTAGCCCACTTATTTACAATGATGTTATTGGCACAGTATCACACCCACCTCATATTGATGTGCTCTGTTTGAAAGCCAAAGCAGCAGGGAGCCACTGCAGAAGGGTTAAAGAGCCGCATGCGGCTCCAGAGCTACGGATTGCCGACCCTTGGACCAGAGCGGTAGATATTGATATATGATATTGATATATCTACCGCTCTGCCCTGGACTATGGGTTTCGAGTCTTGAATTAATTTATAACGAATAAGTAAAGGTTTGTCTTGTGCTGCGCTCTAGCGGCCACCTGCCTTCTGTTTGGTGGTACCAGAGCTTCCGGTAGAGCTTCCGGTAGAGCCGGATGCAGCTGCCAAAAAACATGGCGTCCGTTACAACAGGTCAGTGATTTGGTAGCCCTGTTAGCTTGTAAATTAGCCTTTATTTCCCTTTTTTATCACGATTTATTTTACTACTCATGTTTTTACACTGATGTATTGTTTAATGTGTATCTATGGAGCTGAATGGTTAGCAAGCGAAAAATAATAACACTGTTATTAGCAGCCAGCGGCTTTTTTTCCTACTTGACAGTTAGCATATTAGCGTAGCGAGCCGGCTAGCAAACTAGCTTAACGATGTACTAGATTCATCTTTCTACGTAATATAAGTAGTAATAGGATTTGTGGGGAATTGTAGCAATATTACATAGTTATATATTAGAAGGATCATTTATATTTGCTATAGTACTACATTTACGTTAATGAGGCAGCTACTGGAACATGTTGCTAGCAGGTTAGCATGTCTCAACGAAATGAATGAACGTGTCCCGCAACTCCATTAATACGTTTCTATTAAGATATGATGGGACTGAAGCTCTGATGATCTAGGCAACATGAAAACAAGCAACCAGCCCAAGTTTAATTGTTCGGGTTGTGTCGCTCTCAACAGCCTATGGAATTTTTAAGACCTTCCATCATGGTTTTATAAATATCCCATCCAGCTGGCCGGGTTTAGCATCTGTTGTCTGCTTTCAGTGTGCTGTCCATGAGGATTAAGGCCTACCCCTGCTATTCTGCTTTGGGATATGGATCCTTGTATCATGTAGTCAAGTAAACGGTGCTGTACTGTGTTTTCCTGTCTTAACAGCCACCTCGGAATGGATCCAGTTTTTTATAGATGCTGGTATCCCTGCTGGCCTGGCTGTTAACTATGCTGTGTCTTTTGTGGACAACAGGTAATGTATAGCACCAGGTTAAAGACACTACTCAGAAAGCCCTTTTTAACAGAACACATCCAGTGTTTCCGGACATCCGTCCTAAGGTTCTACAGTACACTGATCCTTCCCTCTGTCCTGCAGGATCCAGAAGAACATGCTGATGGACCTGAGTAAAGAGATCATGATGGATCTCGGTATCACAGTAATCGGTGACATCATCGCCATCCTTAAACATGCCAAACAAGTCTACAGACAGGTGAGTTCTGATAGGGCAAGGAACGCTGCAGGTCACGTGGCACGCTGCAGGATTTGGTGAAACACATTGACGCCTTTTTTAAATATCTAGGTCTGACGGCAGCAGCCGCTCTAAAACAACCTTGACTCTTTTCTTCTTGTCTTCTCAAGGATATGTGCAAGATGGCCACTGAGGCCATCACCTCAGGGCAGACCAGTGTTAAGGCCGAACTCCGAAGAACTGCCAACACCCGTGAGAGTTCACTACGGCCGAGTCTGTGTTAGATCTCAAACTATGTGGCCATCTAGAAATTGTGAGTGCCGTTAGAATGCTGGATTTACCCATCCCAACGCTTCCTGTCCATTTCGGTTCTTAGCTGCCACGCGGATGATTGCCAACGCCTTAAGCCGAGAATCCCCTCCCAGCACTCCGGTCCGCCGTCCCGACAACCGCCTCTCTGTGACAGTGTCCAACAAACAGGCCAGCAAGAGTAGCAAAGCAGGTAGTTACCCTTGGTCGTTTGTCTTGCCCTCCCTACCGCCCTCCCTCCCTCCCTCTCCTGACCCCCCCCGTCTCCTCTCCCGTCTGCGTTGTCAGTTCTAAGTCAGCCAGCAGACGAAGGGAACGGCTTGCCGGCGGTGAAGCGGCGGCGTGTGACTGCAGAGATGGAAGGCAAGTACATCATCAACATGCCCAAAGGCACCACGGCACGCACACGCCGCATCCTGGCCCAGCAGGACGCCAAAGGTAGGCCTGACCCAGTGGCCTGGTCGTCCCCCACCTACTCACTCCAACCATTTCCCTGTCTACCTACCCTGCCTGCTACTGACACACTCACAGCTTGCTTCTAACCCAAACACTGCAACCATACACTGTCTGGTGAAATGGCTTCGACTCTGCAAGGCCTGGGATCTTGTCTTTTATTAATTCTCCTGCTGTGAGTTATCGCTTACCAAACGGTTCTGGGTGCTCCTTCATTACTTTAAAGTTGTATTTAATTCAGTTTTTTTTCTCCACCTCTCTCTCTCTCCTCTCTGCCCTACGAAGGCATGAAACGGACCTCTGTATTCGAACGGCTCGGAGCAGAGTCCAAGGCAGACACAACCACTAGCAGCAGCAAGGCGAGTCCTTAACATGCAGATATCTGTGTGTGTGTGTGTGTGTGTGTGTGTGTGTTGGTGGTGTGACCATGTGCTCACGCTCCCTCCTCAGGCCACAGGTGTGTTCAGCCGTCTGGGCAGAGCCGATGAAGAGGAAGACGAGGAGAAGCCCGGCATGGATGATATGGACGTGGATGCAGAGGAGGATGACAGTGACGGGGAAGGCTCCGTCCTCCAGTACGCCGGCGTTCTCAAGCAGCGCCCCCCTCTCCCCCTGAAGAAACCTGCAGCCCCCAAACCAGCCCCCACCACCCTGCGACGCTTAGGGGCCAAATTCAAAGTGCCCGTCTCCTCCTCCCCAGCCTCCTCCCCCTCTTCCTCCCCAGACAGCCTCCCCCCTGCCAAGGTCAGCGTGCTCCAGAGACTGGGAAAGCCCCCCAGCACGCACCCAGGAACACCTGCCTCCCCCCAGCCCACCGACACCCAGGACAGCCGGGTGACCAGCACCAGACCCAAGCCCCAGGTCCGGCCCGCTCTCGCCAGCCCCAAGGTCAGCAGCAGCTCCGGGGGTGGAGCTGGAGGGGCGGACTGCCTGGGGGCCCAGATGGACGTTGGCTCGGTCAGTGTCTTTAAGAGACTGGGCAGCAAGAAGACCTAATGATGCCTTCCAGATGTTGTCGGTCAGACTTAGTTTGTAACCTTTTTTCTAAGTTGTGGTTTTATATCCATCCTTGCATACAAGGGGGTCACGTTATTCACCGTTTGAAGGTTTTCCAGACGAGTTCTACGGTCCTCCTGTGGAAATGAGAAGCTGCTGGAAGACTCGGCAGTTCAGTTTATTGAAGGGATGTTAGCGGCTAACAGGGCTACTGGACCTCGCGACTCGTGAAATCCAGAGGAGTCATGATTAAAACAGGATATCCCAACACTCCCACTGCATTGCCAGAGTAGCTACCTTTCCCTCTCCTGGTTTTAAACAGGGGGTTGTAAACCCCACATAACTATTCTTAAATAGTTTTTATTGTGATGTTTTTAGCTTAATTTTAAGGCATGCCTTTCACCAACCTACCGAGACAGTGTTGAGTGAACCTTGTATCCCTTCACAGAAGGTTTTAAGCTGCTCCATTCATCACTGCTTCTGGAAGGTCAAATATCGTCGCATGTTTATGGCATCGGACAGAGCATATCCAAAGGTGATTGGCTGTCAAAAAGGGGTTGACCTTAACGTATCACGTTAGCTCATGTTCGTCTTACAAAGCCAAGCTGTCAACGTGACAACGGGTCTCTTAGGACCTTGATGCTGTGCTTAACAGTGGCGTACAGCAAGGTTGTGTTGGGAGAAGCTCGCGTATGAAGCCATATCGAGGGGCTGGAATCATTCCACTGTACGCTAACATGGATGTGAATGCATCACTGCTCTCACATCAGCAACAGCCTCAGTTCGTGTCTTTCAGATAGTGGAACAGCAGTTATGAGATCAGTCACGCACAGAACACTCACTGCCTGAACACTTCCTCACTACCATGAACCTCACGCTTGATTTAAGATAATCAGTGTTTAGTTTGAATAGGATACACTTAGTGTACAGGAACAGCTGCGTTCTGACTTGAGTATTTGTAAGCCTGAGGAACATTTAAGAGGAACCTTTTAGGAACATTGAAGGTGTCTCGCAGGTGTGGAGGTCCCTGGTCAGATCACCCCAGCAGAGCCTGATGGCTGGAGGACCACATCACCAGGTACCTGGACACATCCCTCACACTTTGTATTTGTCTTTTATAAACTCCACCACAGAACTTTGCTACACTGTACAGATTTTAAGGAAATTATGTTGCTGGAAAGAAGCGACTGAATATGGGTTCTTGGGGAACGTGTACATGTATGTATGAATAAAAACACGGGAAAGATTGTGACGCCTTTGGTTCCACGCCTGTTATTGAGACGTTCCAGCATCTTAATCATCTGGGAGGAGGTTCCTCGAATAATCTTAGATCCAGTAAAGCCTCATAAATGTTTTTCTTTTAACAATCCAATATTAAATCTTGAAGAATAGCGTTCTCAAGTCATCAGAGTGAATCAAAGCTCGAAACATTAATGACTGAAGACTAAAGGTGAAAAACCCCAAGTAATGAACACAAAGACACTGTACAGATATAAAATACTTGTAATTGTTTTCTCCACACAAGGACAACAGGACGAGTTCACCTGCAACAATATGAGAATCACTGTACACAAGGAAACTACTCTCTTTAATATTACAGCTATATTTTACATTATACAAGTCCATTCTCACAGACTGATTCTTATAAATAAGGAGCCATCTTCACTTCAGGTGTTGAAGACGAGCAGTTACCTTGGTCTGGCGCTAGGCGCTGGGTTCAAAGTCAAACGTTCAGCTGTCGACAGGGAGTTGAGTTGGCAAATGGCGGTAGGTTCAGAATTCTCCAATAGTAACATTCCAGTTGTCGCTGCTGGATTGGCTACAGGTCTCACATTGTTCTGATCAGTGGCATCTTCTAAGAATTGTTCAATTCCATTGGAATGTGGAACACTGTCTCGGTTAGGAATGTGAAATACTATTCCTGTCCGGACTGGGGGGCGGGGGGGAGGAAGGGACACACGCCACTATTGGCCATAACTACATTAATTACACCTGTAAAAGTGTAATAAAATGAATGGCAATTCAGTTCAGAAATTGTATTCTTCCAGTTCCTTAGCAGAGTCTTTCAAACGTATTTTCTTGATTGTTTATCCCAATCAAGCATGTTGCAGAAAGAGTGTGGGAAACACAGCATGGAATAACCTTGTTAAAACTGTACCATGGTGTACGAAATAGGAAACATGGATTGGATGAGTTGGCCAGCTGTGCTGGAGGAGGAGGAGGGGGGGGGGGGCGGCAAGGGGGTGTGCGTTCTCTCAGATCTGTGGTTTAAAACCACATCTTAAGAAACATAAAAGCATTCCAGTGTTTTCCTCTGGACGTCCAGAACATCCAAGATATGCCACGTGTTGGCGTATTCCAGACCCCCCCCCCCCCCCCCACCCCAAAAAATAAATGTTCTCTTAACCTCCTGTCTAACAAACGATCGATTCACGACTCGTAAAAGAAATAATATTCTAAACAATAATTCAACACCCTTGTATGTCTGGTCGAGCCAAACCCAGGTTTGTGCATTAACGTCTGCTGTGCGTTTGTGCCTTGTATGTGTGTGTGCACTGATGTGTGTGTGTGCGCGCGCTGATGTGTGTGAGGGCTGACAAAGGATGCATGCAGAAGCAGCCTTACAGGAAGAACAGGGCTGAGGTATCGCTGGAGGTCAGGGTTTGGTGATGTGAACTTCACTAGCGTTTCCATTGGTGGTTGTGGTGATGATGTACTGGGTGGGGGCTTGCTGATTGGTTGATTCGAGGTGCTCCGTGTGTCCCTGTGTGGAACTTTGGGTCTGTTTTGATTCCAGTTCAGCCTGGCCGTCTGAAATCACATAATGAGTCTGCACACACACACACACACACAAACAGATCAGGATCTGCTTTCTTACGCCACCAAACGGCTGAGCGAACATGCGTCTGTATTTGATCATGTCGATTACTCACCGTCTTCACCTGACCGCCGTTGCCCCCGGCGCCGCTTGCCCCAGCGATCACGTACTGAGTGTGAGGCAGAGCCATCATCTGGATCTCAGAGGCTGAGGAGAGGAGGAGGACGAGAGGTCAACAACCAGGCTGTCTGAGAGCCTGGAGAAGGGCGGGCCTTAAGCTGGCCTAGATTTAGTTTTGTTTGTTTTACTGCGGTGGGAGGTGCTTTACGGCTGTACTCTGTATTCGTAACTCACGGTAACCTCGGTAGTTCCAGTTCCCAGGGATGTACGTGTGCTGCACCGCCCCCTGCTGGGTGGAGGGCGTCTGGAGGGTGTGGCTCTGGGCCAGGGTCACCGGGGTCAGCTGGGCGGGGCTCAGCTCCTGGGACGCCTGCTGGGAGGTGGGGCTTAGGGGCTGACCGGTCACCTAGCGGGGAGCGGGGGGAGGGGGATGGACGGGTTATGGTGGTGTAGTGTGTCGCACGCCTCCTGCTGTTCCTGATGTGAAGAGACTAGCTGAGGGGAATGCTGCTGATTTTCAGGAGAGAGAGAAAGAGAGAGAGACAGAGAGAGACAGAAAGAGAGAGAAAAAGACAGACAGAGAGAAAGAGACAGACAGACAGAGAGAGAGATAGAGACAGAGAGCCGGTGTACCTGGGTGGCTCCTTGACCGGTCCCTGAAGCCTCAGCCACCTGGATGTGCTGCACCTGGATGGAGTGCTGGCTGTAGCCGTGCGGGTCGTGCAGCTGACTCACATCCACCGTGGAGTGCTGGGAGTGAGGGGAGGCCTGGGGTACGAGAGAGGGAGGGAGGGTCAGGGCGGCTCGTTCAGGGGGGGGACAGACTGAGAAAGGGATGGGAACATGCAGCAGAAGCTCTGGGTCTTACCGGGGCCACCTGGACCACCTGCAGCTGGATGTGCTGGGGCTGGGCCAGGCCTCCTCCAGCCTGGGACACGGGGATGTACTGGATCCTCTGGTAGTCTCCCTGGGCCGTGCGGTAGTCTGTGGTGAGGGTCTGGGACAGCTCCGTCATGGCCTGGGTCAGCAGGTCTGTCGTCTGGGTCAGGGAGACACAACACCGGCCTGTTATTCACAGCACAGCTTCGCACCACAGCACCCTGATAAGACACAGCAGGTGTTGGATGGTGTTTCGGGGATCGGTCGCGGTCTCTCACCACCACAGCCTCGGCGGTGCTGCCGTCGGAGGTGATGACGGCCGGAGCGCTGCTGATGACGGCGGCGGTGAGCGGGGCCTGCATGGCGTTCGCCATCTGGGTGAATTCCGGGTGCTTTTTCCGGATGTGCTGCACCATCTTAGTCTGTCCCAGCGCGAAACACACACACACAGGTATACACAAACATCAAATCAAAATGCTCAGTGACCGAAGCTCTTTCCAAAGCTCTCTCTTGTTAGTTGCTTTGGATAAAAGCGTCTGCTAAATTAATAAATGTAAATGTGAAATCCTGCCCCCGCCGTCGACCAATGAGACGCTCTCTAGACTGTTGGGGGGGGGGGGGGGGGGGGTCGCCCACCTTGCTGCTGTACTGCTTGGCGCAGTGCGGGCAGCACACGGGCGCCGTGGCGATGGTGCCCGTCAGTTGTGTGTGCGTGCTCAGCATGGGGTCGGGCTCCCCGGGGCCGGCTGGGCGGAGCTTGCGGATGCTGGGAGGAAGCTCCGCTCCCGGGTGGTTCTTCAGGATGTGGGCTTTCCTCTTGCTGGCGCTCTTGTACACCTGGAGGCACACGGCACACCTGGTCTGTTAACACACCCTCAAGGGACGGCTGGCTGGCTGGCTGGCTGGCTGGGGTGCAGACCTTGTCACAGTACTGGCAGAAGTAGTCTCTGTTGGGCTTGATGATGGGCAGAGTGAGCTCAGGAACGTCATCGATGCGCATCTCCGGGTGGCGCTTGGAAAGATGGTTTACCTGCGCACAGGGTCAAAGGTTGAGAATGTACCGTGTGTCTGTCTTTCAGTTTGGCTGTGTCTGGGTGTGTGTCTGTGTCTCTGTCTGTGTGTGTGTGTCTCTGTCTGTGTGTGTGTGTCTGTCTGTGTGTGCGTCTCTGTGTCTCTCTCTGTGTGTGTCTCTGTGTGTGTCTGTGTGTGTGCGTCTCTGTGTGTGTGTGTGTGTGTGTCTGTCTGTGTGTGTCTCTGTGTGTGTGTGTGTCTGTCTCTGTGTGTGTGTGTGTGTGTTACCATGCTGACGGCAGCTCTTGACCCCAGCTCTACTCACCAGCATCCCCCTGCGTCTGAACCCCATCATGCACACTCGGCACTTGAACATGAAGCTCTCGAAGTCGGTGGTGGGCACCTTCAGCTTGAGGGCCTTGGAGCGGTGCACGCGCTCCGCCTTCTTGGCCTCTCGCTCGGGGTTGTGCATGCGCTGCATGTGCTCCCGCAGTTTATCCTTCCTCTGAGGGGGGACCGGAGGGGAGGGCCGAACGTCAAACGCACAACAGAAGTCAAATGAATGAGCGGTTAGGGCATTGGATCGGTTGGGCTAGCGATCGGAAGGTCGTGAGTTTGATTCCCAGGCTGCGTCAACATGACGTTGTGTCCTTGGGCAAGGCACTTCACCCTTCTTAATTCAGGGGGATTATCCCTTATTAGTCCCCTAATGGGGAAATTTCAGAGCCGCACACATTTATTCAATGCATTGGCCGGGATTCGAACCCCCACCGGGAATGAAACCCAGGCTTTCTGCACATGGTAGGCAAGAATCCTACCACTGAACCACCGGTGCTGCCAAAAGTTAAGTTGCTCTGGATAAGAGCATCTGCTAAATGACTAAATGTGTTTGTGTTGCTGCTGTTCTCTCTGCTGCCCCCCTTCACCTTGAACTGCTTGCCGCAGGTGGAGCACAGGAAGTCCTTGCGGTCCGAGTGTCGCAGCATGTGCAGCCGCAGCTTGTCCGGCCTGCAGAAGGCCTTGTCGCACTCGGGACACTGGAAGATCTTCTCCGAGTGGAAACAGCGAATGTGCTTCTTCACCTTGAGAGAGGAGGGGGCCCCCGTTTGGTCAGTCTCACAGCATCAAGCAGCGCCAACCACCTCCATCCCACCCACAGATCCCCCTGCGTGGGCCGTCCCTCACCTGGATGAAATCGGTGAAGCTCTTCCTGCAGGAGGGGCAGGTGAAGCAGCCGTTGACGGCGTGGACGCCCACGTGCTCCTTCAGCAGGTCCAGCCGGTCGAAGGTGTCTGTGCAGAACAGGCAGGAGAGCGTGCGCTGCTCCTGGTGCAGCAGCAGGTGCTCCTCGAAGGCGGCGGCGCCGGAGAAGCTCTTGCTGCACACGTGGCAGGCGAAGGCGTAGGCGTCGCGGGCGTGCAGCCGCAGGTGCTGCTCCAGCTTGTCCTTGTCGCGGAAGGCCTTGCCGCAGTGCGGGCACTTGAAGGGCCGGAAGGACTTCCGGATGAAGAGGTGCTGCAGCGCGGCATTCTGGGACGGGGGGAGGGGGAAGGAGGGGAGACGGGGAATGGAGAGAGAGAGGGAGAGAGGGGGGGGTACGTTTTAGAACCACAGCGTTACCCATGGCTACGAGTGACGCGAACGCAGGCGGGGGACCGTCGAGACGGGAAGTGGCTAATCGGCAGATGCGATGGAGGATGGAGAGGCGGGGGAGGGAGGGAGGAACGGGGGTAGAGAAGTCCCTCGGATGTCACGGCAACGTTTACACCATGGGAATGACACCAACCTCCCCCCCCTCCTCCATCCTCCAGGCCCTACCTGAGCGTCCATCTTTTAGGGGAAGCACGTATTGAAAGAGAGAGACACATGCTGGTGAGACAGGGAGTCTAAGGCCAGCGGGTCACACAGCTTCTGGACCTACAGAGAAGCGAGGGTCTCACCCGGATCCTCTTGGCCCTCCGCATGTCCTGGGCCGTCAGGTGAGAGTCCACCGGGCCGCTGGCAGAAGAGTCCTCCTTCACCAGCACCAGGTGTTCGGCCGAGGAGGAAGAGGAGGGTGGAGGGTCGGCGTCCGGGACCACGTCCCCCGCGGGGGCGTCCAGCGGGGCCTCTGCCTCAGACCCCGGGCCCTCGGCCTCTAGCTCCACCTCCTTCAGACCGTTCTGGGATACGTCTCTCCTCTGCTCTTCTGGAAGCTTCCCAGCCAGACCCAGCATCTCCTACAGACAAACCCAGTCACATGACAGTTAGCGATGTGGCATTGACAGATGAGTCTCTAAGCAGGCGGTAACCAGACAGATGAGTCTCTAAGCAGGCGGTAACCAGACAGATGAGACTAAGCAGGCAGTAACCAGACAGATGAGATTCTAAGCAGGCAGTAACCAGACAGATGAGATTCTAAGCAGGCAGTAACCAGACAGATGAGATTCTAAGCAGGCAGTAACCAGACAGATGAGACTCTAAGCAGGCAGTAACCAGACAGATGAGTCTCTAAGCAGGCAGTAACCAGACAGATGAGTCTTTAAGCAGGCGGTAACCAGACAGGCAGTAACCAGACAGATGAGACTCTAAGCAGGCAGTAACCAGACAGGCAGTAACCAGAAAGATGAGACTCTAAGCAGGCAGTAACCAGACAGGCAGTAACCAGACAGATGAGACTAAGCAGGCAGTAACCAGACAGGCAGTAACCAGACAGGCAGTAACCAGACAGGCAGTAACCAGACAGGCAGTAACCAGACAGATGAGACTCTAAGCAGGCAGTAACCAGACAGGCAGTAACCAGACAGATGAGACTCTAAGCAGGCAGTAACCAGACAGGCAGTAACCAGACAGATGAGACTCTAAGCAGGCAGTAACCAGACAGGCAGTAACCAGACAGTCTCTCCTCACCGCTGTCTTATCACTAGTATCAACCGGGGGCTCCAGGCGGATGAATTTAGGCGGCCGTCCCGGTCTCCTTCCGGTGCCAAACCTCTTCCTGCCTCGTCCCCGGCCACGCCCCCGAGGCTTGGTGACGTAGTCCAGCTTGTCGTCGTGCATGTTGAGGTGCTGCTGCAGCTGCTCCGAGCTCACAAAGCGCCGGTTGCACTCGTAACACGGCCAGTTCTTCTCCTGCTCCCGTAACACTGGAGAGGGCAGAGAGCGACGTCAACACCGAACATGACCTTACAGACGCACCCCTCTGTCCCGTAAACCTGAACGCCGCTGTGACGTTGAGCCGCGGAGGGAAACGCACCTTTGCGCTCCTCCTCCGTGACGTCGTGAACCTTCTGGTTGACGAACTCGGCGTAGGATGCAGCGTACCACACCTGCGGAATCACACACACAAACCTCAGGTGACAAGTCGTATTACCAGACCAAGACCTGGTATGTCTGTTATCTGTCATATGTTATTTTTGGGGGGGGGTACTTAAAAGCCGGTCCATGAAAATATTGTCTGACATTAAACTGGTCCATCATGCAAAAAATAAATGTGTGGACCGCTGTCCTTTACCACAGCTAACAAGGTCCTTCCCATGTCAGTTTGGCTGTGTTGGTCCTACCCCCTTGGTCCTACCTTCAGTTCCTGTTTGGGCTGGATGTTCTTGATGGTGGTGTAGAAGATCTCCGAGCCGTACTGGTAGGCCACCAGGTTCTGCTCCAGGTGGTTCTCCGCCGGCCGCACGAACATCAACCAGTTGCAGCTGTCCTCGTCCGACAAGTCCACCCACAAGTCCTCCGGCTTCTGCCCCTCTTTCTCCACGTCCAGCATGCACAGCTGCAAAACCAACGAAGAAGAGTCAGACTAGGAAAGCGCTTTGACTCAAGGAAGTCTGTGCGGAGTATTTTTGTTTAAATAATAATAAATCCTCATTTAGCAGACGCTTTTATCCAAAGCGACTTACAGTAAATACAGAGACATTCTCCCTGAGGCAAGTAGGGTGTCCTTGCCCAAGGACACAACATTACATAGCCACAGCCGGGATTTGAACCCACAACCTTCCGCTCATGAGGTCAATGCCTTAACCTGCTGAGCCGTCTGACTCCATTGTTTATCGAAACCAGGAAGGGGACTTGCTTTGAGTTGTATGTAGTGGTCCTGGAGCTGGTTCTGCGGCACCAGGGGACCCTCCACCGGGCCGAACTGTGTCCGCTTGGGGATGCGCCTCTTGGAGAAGACTCCGCCCAGGAAGCGATCGATGTAGAGGACCAGCGGGAGGCTGGCGCGAGCCTTGGACACCACGGGCCTGTTGGGGATGGGGTGGAGAGGGCCGTGTTTCTGACACACCGAGGGGTTGGTGTTGTTGCACTCTTCACACCCTGACAGAGGGGGAGACACGGAAGAGGGAACGTGGAGAGAGCAGTTATTATAGGAGAGAGCAGCGGAAATGTGTTGATGCAATCGTTGTGTTATGCTCTTATAGCTCTTCCCTTGGCACTTATTGGTTCTCACGATGTACAGTATGTTTCACAATCTAAAAGCCCGCTATGTTCGGGGTCTATCTCGTTGCTGTGCTCAGTGACCGATGCTCTTTGTAAAAGCTCTCTCTTGTAAGTCGCTTTGGATAAAAGCGTCTGCTAAATGAATAAATGTAAATGTGGACAGAGTTGGGGTCGGTAACAGACGGATAGTACTGTAACAAGACAATAGGCAGATAGAAGAAAAACTGTCTAAAACCTCCAGCACAAAATGGGTTCCAAGTGTTGAACGAGTGACTCACAGAGGCTGTGAGGGGTGAAGGCCTGACGCGGTCGAGGCTCCCAGTCGTCCATATCGGAGTCATCGTCGTCATCTTCATCGTCGTCCTCTTCGGAATCCTCCGTGGAGTCCGTGGCACCCAGAGGGCTGGACGGGGCCTCCTCCATGTCGGCCATGTTGGGGAGGGAGTTCGACACCGACAGCTGCCCCTGCGAACACAGGAACATGCGTTCAGCCCCTCCTGCCAGGGGGAGAGGTTCCAGCGCTGGACCCTGGAAGGTGTGAACGTGTCGGGGAGGTCTGGCCTCACACCGGGCTCCTGACCTGAGGAACGGGCTCCAGCAGAGCCTGCGGAGCCTCCGCTACATTGCTGAGGACGTGCAGGTTGGCGGCGTTCATGTTCTGACCGCTAGGCAGCAAAACAGTCACCTACAGCAAGAGGACAACATGGAGGATTGATATATAACCTTGGTCAGGTTGCTGATTTAGGGACAATAACGTAGTGTTAAAAATAAATCACTCGCCTGTTGTGTGGTGCCATCCTGCTGTATATAGGCCACTTGTGGTTGGTCTGCAAACACTGTCTGGAAGCAGAGAGCACGCAAGCAGAATAAAGGCGACTTAAAGGATCGGAAGTGTCCGGTAAAACAAAAAGAAAAGTATTCCATTCGGCCTGGTCGGGTCCTTCTGTGCTTCTCACCTGCGAGCCGTCAGCAGGGTGGATGTAGACCAGCGTGTGTTCAGCAGACTCCACCGACGTGTAGGAGTTTCCATCGGCCGTGTACACCACCTGCTGCTGCCCTCGATCCTGCTGGTCCTCGCTGTACACTATCTGGGCCACGGTGCCTCCCTCGAAGTGCACCTGCAGCCAACACAACGCTCGGCTGAAAAACCCCTCCACTTCACACACATCCCTACGAGGAGCGAGCCTGGGCTGATTCGAATGACGCGGAACGATTCATCAGACGAGCTGACGTGGTTCTGAATGAATACAAACCTGGGTGGTGTTGTCTGAATCATTGTTGGACGCCTGACTCCACACGGGGGATGATTCTTCCTTGGTCTCCATGGCAGCGCGTCGTCAGGGCCGTTCATGAGCTTTCGTCACCTCCTGTCACCTTGTTGTCACACAATTCCTTGGTGACCAAGGGACTGGTTACCATGGAGGGAATCAAAACCGTGCAAATTACATGCATGCTGGAGAACAATGAATCTGCTAGTGGTTCAATCATGGAAGGAGCTAGAGGCTATGGTATAAGGATTCCCATCCAATAATATTGACATCTTGCTTCATCAGTGCCCACTTAGTGAGTGCTAGGTTGCTCTATCTACAAAAAGACAAGATGTCCTTTGCAATTAATAGGGTTGTGATGATACACAGCTCAGTTGACCTGCAAGGTGCATGGAGTGTAAAACCTATTGGATGGTGAAAGAAAGGACTTGAAGCCTGCTGGTACTGGAGAGACATGAGATGCTGCTTTATGCTAGCTGGCTATTTCGCAGTAGCATTCCCATGCCACTGACGGTGTGTATTACTGAACGACATTGAAATCTGAATCGACTGAATGAGGTTGAGCAATCGAGCTTCCTTGCAACCCATTCAGTCAAAATAGACCCGCATGGGGTTCATTGGGAAGAACGGTCACATTTGCCACAATGGGGGTATGAGGAGACACGCGGCCGAAATGTGCCGGTCAGCGCGCGAGAAAAACGGTGTCAAAACTACAAAACCGTGCGTCGACAAGAAGCAAAACTAGACATTTTTTATTTTGAATGGTCCCCGTACATGTTGTTCACGACATCACTAGTACATGTATTTCCCCCCTGTTTTGACCCCTCGGGTTGTCGGTCCCAAACCGGACCATACCACAAAAACCAGCGCCGCAGAAACACGGGCATTTATTCCACCGCAAGACCCGCATTATGAAATGTAACAATAATGTAGGGCCGACCTTGAACAAATGCATTACAAGCTAGACACACCGCGTGAATATTGGTTCAACTATTTCGGCAGAGTTGTCTTTTAATTCGCAAGAGCCTAAATATTTCAAATAGACCCACCCGTCCCCCCAATCTAGTTGAGCCCAGCCTTCAGTAGAACAAGGAAGGACAGGCTCCATTTTGGGTGGGACTAAACAACAACAACCACATCCGAAGAGACCATAAGAAAGCGGTATATTACAACCGAGAGAAATGTGATATACAGCTGCGATTTTCGAATTGACACTTACACAGAGGTTTTCTGGAAACGTTTCTTTGGGTCCAATGTACCGATCATTCCGAGTTTAGATACATTTAATGACAACGTCCAAGTTTGTTCTTACCTCAGAATGGTAGCTGCAGAGAAGGCTGCGTTGCATATATTACCATATTCTTCCTAGCAACTCACCAAGGGCTATTGTGATTGGTTGAATTTTATTCGGCGACAAAATAGAAATACAGCGCGTCTTGTCAGTAAATCTTTTACACGCATAGAGGGGTAGTCACGCACTCGATAAATTCACAAAGATGTGCTGTAATTGTGAATAAAATTATGTGTCCTGTCATAAATATTTTTCACTGTCCCTGTTTTGCAGGGACGTCTACTGATTTATTTTCTTAACTGTTATGGCCAATGAGAAATAAATAACTCATCCGTGCCATCCAATCATTTGGCTTCTTGTTGTAAAACCGAATCATTTCGGTTTTATTTTGTCAAATAAAATTGGACTGAAAAGGTGCTGTAAAGTTTACTTTTAAAAGGAAACGCTGTTTAAATTTATTTTCGACTAGCATAGATACAAACAGAATTAATACAAACAAATAAATACAAACAAATTCATAATTTGTTTGGCCAAACTGTCTTAATTTCATTATTCTTGGATAGTCCCTAAAATAATGGACTATAGGTTGTATGTTTACTCAGTTGTTGTTATTTTGTATGCCAAACATTATGCAGGACCCTGTTGGCTAGTAAATTACATTGTCTTGATATTTATCACATACACGAAATAAGATTGACTATACAATATTGCTAAATGAATAGAACATAATTTTTTTCTTTAAATATATATATAATTGTGTCCCTCAAGGTAATCTGAAGAGATTTCACCACATGCTTCCTGAAGCACCTCCCAAATGTGATTGTCTTAATGGGCACTTCTCACGCATCACAACTGGGTTGATATCTGATGCCTGTTCTGGCTACTATGAGAGGCAGTTCACCAGTTGCCTGCTTCCTCCATGAAGAGCTATTGCATAGATTGGAGCTGTGGAGTCCTGTTCTCTATCTCTGTCCACAGGGCATGGTGCTGCTGTTCCACGAAGGGAGGAGAACAGTTATTGCACTGAATATCGTTCATTTGTCAGAACAATAACAGACTGACGAGTTGCAGAAACAGAGACTAATCTGGCCATTTTAAACCTGTTCTAAAATCTGATGCTTGCTGATGCTCCAGATGCTCAACTTGTCTAAAGTAGGACACTTTACTCCTTTAATCAGGACAATTAGAAGTTTTAGATTTTCTTCAGATGATTAGGCTGCATGTAAGTAAGCTGTGTAAGTGTAACTGTATGGAGTAATTCTGTGGAGAAGTGAATTCAAAAGAGCCCACAGATTACAAAACTAACCCAATAAAACCAATTAAATTGTGTTATTGCTGAATCTTACTAAACTATTAAAACCGTGTTTCAAAGGTTCTGTATTTAAAATAAATTATACGGACTCATATCCGGTGGGACTGTAACCCAGCCGCCAGGGGGCGCAGCGCGCGCTGTGTTCTGAGTTGTTGTAACTCTTGTTGCAGAACCCGCGGCAGGGTTCCTCAGTTCCACATTTGCTCCACAACACGCACACAGCAGTGACACATTCACTGGCGATCTGGTGAAAAGCAAGAGGCTCTGGAATAGCTCCGTCTAAACGAAGAGACTGTTACTCTATCTGAATCTGTTCCTTCTTTTTGGAGTTCAGCTTTTCCTAAGCACAGGATACATTCAGCCCTAAAGAATCAGCGGAGATCGTGGAAGATGGGTCCAGTCCCTGCGATATCTGTCCTTATTTTGGGCATCGTCGTTCCAGCTTTGGCCGGCTACATTGAGGTACGTCCATGGACTATCTATAGCCTAGATTTAGACTATTTCGAAGCAAGTATTTTGTAAACTTGAGAAGATAAAAAACATAGTTCGCATGTAAATTGTTTACCGGAGATCCTTGAAACAAAACTGGAACGTCCCCTAAGGCTGTAACCTATTTGCAGATCACAAATAAATGAACTTAAAATCGTTCCATGGATTCAAACTCTGTTTACTATTTTCACAGTAGAACAATTCCCAAACATGATGGGAGCTGTGCTGTTTGTGATTCCTCTAATCACGGTCTTGGAGGGCTTTTTTGGACTTTTGATCTATGCACTTGAAATGCCTTTATCCACTTCAAATGCCTAATAATATTTTACGCTTCATCTACAATCGTTAGTTTCTGGGTAACACAGCATACCAGTGTGGCATATGATCGCCAGTAGTTTAGATTGACCTGCGTAGCAATTGTTTTTGGTGTGTTAATGTGAGCAGGAATGTGTGGGCCGGAAGGCTGTAACGTTGCAGGGATTTCAGCTGGAGTTGCTGCAGAGATCAAATGAAAGGCAGCCAGCCCTTTGCAGGCCTTGGGGACACAGGGTGGGGACTCACTGTAGCCCTATCCGCAAATCTCTTTCTTCCAGCGTCTCTAGATAGATCGTCTCAACCCCCCACCAGCCTGCTTGTTTTATAACAAGATCGTTAAAGCATGGACGAAAGACACTGAAAAACCCCATCAGATCTGACAGTTTTTTTTCATTTAGCAGCAGACCCGACTCTAAATCTCTGCTGTACCCGAATGATCGAAGTTTGATCGCGAACAAGGATATCCGAGGTTACAGGTTATGTCTTAGGTTTTAACATGACTAACGACTCCTAGTCCTACTACGCCTGCATATTCTGTCATATTCAGAAGGCAGGATCACCGTACATCAGTTTGACACGAAGATACTGAACACAGCCCGTAAGAAGAACAGGGTTAAATCGTGAAACACAGCACCGAGTCTCTTGTCTCAGGAGCTTTCCAGATAAGCCTCGGGGGTCTTGGCACATATACCTGCTTTCCCGAATCATCTTCTCCCAACATGGCTGTTTGGCTCCCAGCCCCACTTTGGGATCCCATTGTTAAAATAGTGACCTGAATGTGGTCACAAGAATGTTGCCTCAGTCTTGATGACAACATCCTTCCTCAAGGATTCATTCTCAGACCCACAGTCCCTGAGTAGGCTGAATATACCATGTACTGAACACTATTAGGCCATTCAACACAACATAGCTGTAGACCAACATGTCTCCTTTGTCACTAGTGTATGAGTGGTTGTCTGGGAGAAGGTTGTCCTCTATCTAGTCCTACAGCTTCTCTCGTTTCAGGGGAAGTATTGTGTGTCAGGAATTCTGCTGTTTGTTGTCCCAGGAAGAAAAAAAAATCTATATTGCAGCAATCTCTTAAATAGACTTATTCCTCCGTGAATGATTGCATTTTCAATTAGCCATTTACTGAACAGGAAAAGGCAGTCAATATTCTTTGAATAATTTTCTTTATTTCCTTCGCCTTTGGAGGTTTAACAGTGAAGATTAACGAGGCGGCTCACTTTGAAGTAGCTGGTCAGTCTTGAGAATGTGATTGAGGGGATTTCTGCTGGTCTCTGCAGTGTGGTCTCTACAGGACAGCAGACTGAATGACTACTTGCTGTTGTGTATTGTGTGGTGTAGTGTGTGAGGTGCAGTGTGTGAGGTGCAGTGTGTGAGGTGCAGTGTGTGAGGTGCAGTGTGTGAGGTGCAGTGTGTGAGGTGAGAGGTGCAGTGTGTGAGGTGTAGTGTGTGCGGTGCAGTGTGTGAGGTGAGAGGTGCAGTGTCAGAGGTGCAGTGAGGTGCAGTGTCAGAGGTGTAGTGTGTGGTGTACTGTGTGAGGTGCAGTGTGTGAGGTGAGAGGTGCAGTGTGTGAGGTGCAGTGTGAGAGATGCAGTGAGGTACGGTGTATGAGGTGCAGTGTGCGGTGTACTGTGTGAGGTGTGGTGTACTATGTGAGGTGCAGTGTGTGAGGTGCAGTGTGTGAGGTGAGAGGTGCAGTGAGCTGTGAGTGCCGAGGCAGCTCAGGTGGATATTGCTTCGCTGTCATGCTGACTGCACACGCTCCCGTACACCTTAAGCTGAATCTGCGAGCAGCATGCGAGCGCTCCTCAGAGAGCCTCAGCTTGGTGTGTGTGTGTGCCCCCTACCCCCATCTCCCCATCCCCCCGACCAGCGCCGCTGCATCCCAGCCTGCACAAACCATCTGGGTCTGCTGCTTTCTCTGACATTTCAGAATACGCTGTGGTTTTGTCCCTCCACACCACGTCCCTCACGCCTTTAGTCAGCACCTTCCGTGTGATTGGGCCTGGGTTTCAGTTGAGCCCACCAAATAGCTAGCATCAGTTGGTTTAAACTTGAATAGATAATCTGAAACGTGATAAAGGCTTAAACATTTTATAATTATTTTAGGCTTTCTGACGTTCTGTCAGGAACAGGCACAGAGGCGCTGTCGAGGAAGGCGTCTGTTGTAGACAAAAGGAACAAACAGCTTGATCATTGGTGGTCAGCCATCTTGGAAATACGGTAGTGCTCGATGTTTTTCGTGTGATGAGGCACATGCTGATAATGCACATTTTGGATTTATGGAAGACAGATTAGCTGGAATATCTTTAGCAGTCACTGCATGCACTGCTGGGGAACAAATATAGCAGGCACTGAGAGAACAGTACCAATAATAGTGTATTATAGCAGGCTATTTTATAAAAGAAAATCTAAAATTATACTAGGGTCGGTTACAGGGTTTTCTACTGTGTGTGTGTAATGAATTTGACTGTTTAACTTGGACAAGGACTTGCTTTCGTTTTTATTAGGTTAAGGCTGTTTATTCCTGATGTTCCTTAACCCTCCTGCTTTCATGACCGTGGTCTCAGTGTCTGTTTATAAACAGAAGGTTTCATCAAAATAATAATGCCCTCTGGACCCCAGCGATAATCAGGCCGTTTCCGCACTGAGGACTTTTCACTTTCTTAACAGAAACCCGTCTCTCATCCCCCATTACGTAAATGAACGTGCTCGTTAGACTTCGCTTTGCAAGTCCCCTTTGACCACGCTTATCCTTATCGTGTGTGTGTGTGTGTGTGTGTGCATGCTAGCCTGTGTGTGTGTGTGTGTGTGTGTGTGAGTGAGAAAGAGAGAGACGATGAAGATGTGTGTCTGTGTGCAGGCTGTAAGGGCTGATAGTGAATAAGAATGGCAGGCCCAGTTGAGATGGTCCGGGGGGGTGGGGAGGTGGGGGGGGGGGGGGGTGTTTCTATAGTGCCTGTCATGGGCTGAATGACTTCTTACGAGGCTCCTTTGTGAGGTCCTGAATGACTCGGGGAGGGCGAGGGTGTTCTCACTGGATGGACTTGATAAAGAGACCCCAGAGATGCCTGCTAGACATGCTCTCATCCAGGAGAGAGAGACAGAGAGAGAGAGAGAGACAGACAGAGACAGAGAGAGAGAGGCTCCCTGCCTCACGCACAACAAACCCATCCTCATTAGCATGTATTATCATGCAACATGATATCGATCTTTCGAAGCATCTTCTGTGGCCGAGCGCTGCGATGCCCTGAGGGCGGTGCAGCGTGTGCATGACCATGTCTCGGGGTGGAAGGGGAGCCGAGGTGGGAAATCAATCAAGGTCACCGAGAGAGATCTGGCCTTTTCTTTCTCTCCAGATTTTCATCTTGTAAGATCGAAATGAAAGCAGCTGGTGTGTTTTGAGAGTAAGCACCTCCGTGAATCCTCTTAACCCCGGGGGGGAACTGTGAGCCGCAGAGGAGGGAAAGCTACTAATCCTGGAGCGAGACTCGCCCTTCCTATCCGGTCATTTACATACCGCCGGCTCTCTCTCCCTTACACGCACACATCCATGTCTACACACCCGGGTTAAATACACTTCCTGAGTCAAGCTTGAGAGTCACCATGTGACTCCTCTTAGTTGGAACCGAAATCCAGTGTCCTGGTTATGGCCTCCGGCTCTTTCTCCGGTCTAACCGCTGTATTCGATATTCTTCCAGCTGACCGCTTTAAACAAGGCGTTCTCTCGCTCTCCTTTCTTCGTGCCTCTCGTCCTCTCTTCTCCTCTGGTTGTCTCTCCCTCCCTTTCTCCCCCCCTCCCTCCCTCCCTCCTTCCCTGTGCTGCGTCTCTCCAGGCCCAGGCAGGCCTGCTGGAGTCTTGCCATCTTCATCCACGCTCAGCTCCCATCCCTCCCTTGAAAACAGAGAGGCCTCGTCAGGCAAGCCCCCATCGCACCACGTCAAGCTTTGTCTTCCTGGCTCTGTGCGTGCTTCAATTATCCTCCACGCACTGCACTGCCTCCAGTGTGTCACTCTGTGTGTGTGTGTGTGGGTGTGTGTATGTGTGTGTGGATGTGTGGTTTTGGATGCCTATGAATCCTCATCTCATATTTAGTCATTTTTTCCCGGTGCGGCTGGGAGGTGCAGGATGATGGGGGCGGAGTGAGTGAGTTCAAGTTGACACACTTTTGACTGCACATAGCTTAGGTTGCACAAGAACCCCCCACAGGGCCATGTGGAACATTCTGGAACGTGCCTCGTGAGCTTACCTACGAGTCCATCTGCTTAGTCACGCGCCCCGGTCATCTCCACCCAGCTGGACCTGGAGGTGAGGTACGGAACATTGTAGAACAGAGGCAGGCTCGGCTGTGGTGGAGCTCCTTTTGTCCTGTTATTTGTCGAGGCGCTGTGGAATGTGGCGCCTGCAGTGCAAACATCTCTGTTGTGCTGCTGTGCCTCTTGGTAACTCCCTGCTGCTCTGGTCAGTGTTTCTGAGCTGGAAGATGGACGGTTGTTTTCCTCTTGTTGTTCGTTTCTCCTCAGAAGGCTGTGTCCTTTGCCCTCTCCAAAGGGAGGTCCTCACCAGGGCTGTGCACAGTCCTCCCTAGTCCATTCTAACGAGATTCGTTTCCCGTCATCGAATTATCAGCCGATGTGCATTTGAGAGCAGGTCAGGTTCGGTGGTGGTCATCATCGTTACTATCGTCCAGAACACCCAAGTCTGTTTTTCTCTCTCCCGTCTTCCTGCCTGCCTGGTGTCCTCAGCCCTTCTGGTCTCCTCAGCTCTGCTGGTCTCCTCAGCTCTGCTGGTTTCCTCAGCTCTGCTGGTCTCCTCAGCTCTGCTGGTCTCCTCAGCTCTGCTGGTCTCCTCAGCTCTGCTGGTCTCCTCAGCTCTGCTGGTCTCCTCAGCTCTGCTGGTCTCCTCAGCTCTGCTGGTCTGGTCTCCAGCGGCTTTTCACAACCATTAATAAAAGATCTTGTGTTCTATCCAGGACAACCGCAGTTAACTGGTGCCAGCGCCCCTGCCTGTGTGTCTCCTTCCTGTCTGTGTGTCTCCTTCCTGTCTGTGTGTCTCCTTCCTGTCTGTGTGTCTCCTTCCTGTCTGTGTGTCTCCTTCCTGTCTGTGTGTCTCCTTCCTGTCTGTGTGTCTCCTTCCTGTCTGTGTGTCTCTTTCCTGTCTGTGTGTCTCCTTCCTGTCTGTGTGTCTCTTTCCTGTCTGTGTGTCTGCTACCTGTCTGTGTGTCTCCTTCCTGTCTGTGTGTCTGCTACCTGTCTGTGTGTCTCCTTCCTGTCTGTGTCTCCTTCCTGTCTGTGTGTCTTCCAGTCTGCAGGACAGGGCGGCTCCCTCACACATTCTGCATGGAGCAGATTTGTCTCGAAGGATCAATGAGTCATTGGTGTCTCTGCAGAGTCCACTCCACACTGATATATCTTCTTCCTGTGTTTTGAGCGCTGCACCAAACGATAAAAAGGGGAGGGGTGTGGGGGGGTGGGGGGGGGGGGAGTGTGGGGGTGGTGGCAGCTGGGAGCAGCAGTGTGGGGCGTTACATTCTCCTGTTTACATGCTCAGCTGAACAGCTAACGTAGGAGAAGATGTTACTTGAGGGTTCTTCTTTCTTTGTCACTGTCTCAGGGTCTGTCTATCTCTCTCTCTCTCTCTCTCTCTCACTCTCCCTCACTCTCCCTCACTCTCCCTCACTCTCCCTCACTCTCCCTCACTCTCCCTCCCTCCCCCTTTGATTCCATCGGCCTCTGTCTTCCTTCTCTCGTTGTCTCGGCAGAGTCAGACCCAGTTTTCAAACCTCGCTCATTTATTGATGCGTCTTTTCTCGGCCGTGTGACGGTCGCTGTGCGTGCGTTTGTTTACCCTGCGCGGAGCCGCCTCAGTGCCCTGCGCCTTGGCACAGGCGGCACATGCAGCGGAA